>OZ021727.1:66362818-66817818 GCA_963978545.1 Linyphia triangularis | reverse complement strand
GTTAAATGCGATTTCAGCGCGATTGGTTAACGGCAGGTTGGTTTATTGGAATAGAATTCCTTAAAAGCGACCTTTTAGTGACAGTTACAGCCCTCAAAAATTGATATAATCCATTGTCACCGACATCGAATCTATCAGCCAAGTCTCAGTCCGTTTAGATGACGGCAAGGGGGTTAATGATACCGCCGTAAATTTGCCTACCATCGATATACACACTCTCCCCCGCCCCCCCCCCCCCACACACGCACAATCGAGGTTAATGTAAAGGATTTATTTAAAAATACGAAAACTAATGACATAATGATGCCTCAATATGTAAAGCGGGTTTGTTATGACCATCAATGCGTCTTGTGATCGAGGCTTCAAGTATATAGCCTGTTTTACTGAAAAACTTAAGATTGGTTCAGTTAATTAATTTTTACCACTTCAGTTCAAACTGATATGGCTACTTTGTGAAAAAGTGGTTAAATTTCGAAATCGGACCCTGTTATACATCTGAAGAATAGCTTAAACAAGATAGTGCAGAGGGCACATAATAAAATATAACGTAATATTCTACGTTTACGGATGAAGGATTCCATGACCTTGAGTAGCCACTCTTGAATATACAAAGTATAGTTGTAAGTATCGATCTGTTTAACTGTTACTGTGTACAAGACGATCGTTGAGTGCACTGTACCGACCAACTAAATAATAACCTGTAGTTATTTATTTTATTTAACTCTTTGCCGTTTTATCTTTTGTTTCAGCTCCACTGTTGTGGTTTCATGGGTCCCGAGGACTTCACTGTGAACACGGAGCCTATTCACGAGAGCTGCTACACGAAACTCACTCCTGGAAGCTCCAACTCAACCACACTTACAGAAGTCAGGAAACTCAACAGGGTGGGCGGAATTTTTCACGTAGCATCATAAACCCATAGAAATCTTTCTCATGAAAAGTGTCCATTAATTGATTTACGAAAATCTGGTTTAAAACAATTGATGCCAACCTGACAGCTGTGGGGTTAGCGCTCTGACCTCGCATGTCAAAGGTGCCGGGTTCGAATCCTGGAATTAGGCATGGATTTTCCTCGTGGATCGGAATCTACATTAAGCTGTAGGTCCCGCGGCCTGCTTAGCCGTTATTGTGCACACAAATAGGTCGTTGAGCGTACAAACCAAACAATTGATGTCTGGAGATGCTGTGAAGTTTCTACTCTAAGAATGTAAAATAGGATTTAAACAAAGACAAAAAAAAGTCGTAAATTTAGCATTTTTGGTGATGTTTTGGATCTATTTATTTACACAAAAATTCGACAAATTGATGACTTCGGTAACGGTTGTAAATTTCTAGTCTTTGCTGAGAGTTGAGTTAAATGTATTTATATTAGTGTAGAAAATGATAAAGCAAAAAATAATAATAATTATAGTTATATTTAAATTAAGTTTGATGAAAGTTGATACATTTTTGACTACAGAAAATAAAATATTAACTGCAGATTTTTTTAGCACTTTTTCTTATTATAAATTGTAAATAATACAATACCACTTACATTGTAATAAAATTTACAATACCACTTTCATGGCAATCATCCTTCATACATACTTATGGATGGATAATTTTTTTATCATGACGGTGAGACACGATCAAGATCATTGCCTTTTTTGAATAAGCAGTCATTAGACTTTAATAAGAAAAAAAAAATAATCATTGAATTTTGGAAAGTTTAAAGCGCGAAAATAATAACTTAAAAGTACTAAAGATAGATGCAGTGTAAGCTGTAAGTGGTCCAGAAGTGTATTTTCTTTCTTCGGCCGGAATTCTTGTTTTATCAACACCAAAAATCGCCATTATGATGAAAATTCCATTCACTTAGTCAAGACATTTGCTTAATTAGTTATAGAACGTTTCTTAATAAGAAAAATGTTGTAACATTTATTTGTGGAGATAGTGGTGCAAAACTAATACGAACTAGGATTCTTTATTTGATAAGCGAGATTCTGAAAACAATTTATCTACCAATATTCTGAAATTTTAAAGTACTCCTATGATCCGATACACTTTATAAAAATGGTAATTTATAAGTTAAGTCTATGCATGATTTTAATTCTGTTCGTATCTGATTTTTAAATAAATTCGTAACTTTAGAAATAGAATTTATTAAAGACTATTTCTTACAGGTTGGTTGCAAAGAAAAGCTTTTGGAATGGCTATACATCAACAGATTTGCATGGATTGGCAGCTTAGGAGGTGTGCTTTTATTTCAAGTAAGTAACTACATGCTATTTTGAATAGTTTTCATTAACCCATACAATCGTAGAAATCTGTAGAATTATACTAGTAAATTCAATGACTATTGGAATTTAAGGGAATTAAGATTTTGACATATGTTTGAAAATATATGGCAAAAATACTATCAGTTTATTAAAAGTTTGTTTCTTATGTAGATAATTTGTGAGTCATAAATATTTGTATTAATGTTTTTGTTCACTTAAAATATAATCTCATAAAATATTTTTATGGGTGTAATAAAACAAAACTTGAATTAACCGAAACACCAACAAACTTCAGCTACAATACTATACTTTAGTGCAAAACTTAAACTAGTTTTAAATTAAACCTCATGCAATTACAAATAAATTCAAAATGCTATTTTAAGCCAATTTTCTATATTGTTTCATTGAGCAATGATCCCATGATCTGAAATCTATGACCTCCCAGATGTTCTTACATATTTTTCATTCAGCTAACTTTAACATTCCCACATAGTTCCTGCTTTTTGTTTTAATATTTATTCACCATTCTTAAATCTCTATTCAGGTGGCCAGCGTTCTGTTCGCTGTCTTCCTCATCAACCAATTAGGTCGTTCCAGACGATCCTCCACGGAATCACTGGACGTGGACATTGATCCAATGCACCACCACCCGCAACCCTACTTTTGACTAGACCCCACCTGGCAAGACGGCGGACATCCCGGATACCCACCTTACCAGTACCGGAACAAGTACTGAGCTACAGACTCAGTCCGCTTTGTCCACTCTGTGTGCCACTCTTTCTGCAAGTATTACCTTCAGTCTGCAAGACTCCCAACCACAGTCATAAGACTTTCCCCCCAAAGATTTTTCTTCGATACGTCATTTTAGAACTGTACTAACTGTTCTTGCACTAACTATGTTTGTAGGGGATTGGCAACCTCTTGAGGGATTGCATTTATATTAACAGTACTGGATGAGTGAATAAGTTGATCAATAAAACACATGGAACACATGCTGATGAGATTGTTCCGATTCCAGAACAAATATTATATTCAACCTGGGCTGCTCAAGTAGTCGCCAGAGTAATATTTCCATTACAATTAAACTCCTCCAGAAAGTATTAACTTAAGTTTATAAGACTCAACTGGAGTGATGAGTCGTTCCCCAAAGATTTTAAGTTCGGTTATTAATTATGTTGCTCTTGCCCTCAACTATGATAGTGGACATTGGCTACCTCTTGATGGAGGGCATTTATATGAATGGTATAGAATCAGAGCAACGCGACTCTGCCAGAGTCTCCAAAGATTTTAAGTTCGATACATAATTGTAAAATTCTATTGCTCTCGCTCTCTCTATGAATACCAGAATTGATAACCTCTGATGGAGTGAATTTATATTAATATAGGATGAATGAATACGGTAATCGATAAAGTTCAAGAATGCATGCTCTCAAGACTGCTCCAGTAGCACTACAAGTATTATCATCAGCCCCGAATCTTCAAATAGTCAACAGCATACAGCATTATATCCAGTATTGAAGACCAATAGTTAATTTTAGTTTCTTGGTTTTTACTTCTAGAAAATGTTGATGTAAATAATTACTTAATGATGTACTCTTGGTTCAATTCTTAAGAAAAGAAGACTACTTGACCATTTTTGAATAATATTATACTCTAGCTGTTGTGCTTAAAATGCAAATATTGATTGCTTCTATTTTACATGAAGTAACGGTTTAATTTGAGTAAACTAAAAAAAAAATTTAAGTCACACCCTTTGAGAACATTTATTAAAGTTCATATGAGACTAGTTCGAAAAATATTAAAGTTTCATACAGTGTTCAACAAATTTATCATTTGATATACAAATGTCTTAACTCAATATCTTAAGCATTCTACTATTTTTTTAAAAAGTGTATTAGCCTACTAAGACAATGCAGGAAACCAACTAGTGATACTACAGTTTAGACTTATATTCCAATGTTAAGTATTTACTGAAACTATGCTTAACAGGTTCTACAACTGTCTAGGCCATAATTTCAACCTAGAAACATGTCTTTATCTGCGTAATGTCATAATATTTTTAAATATAATGTTCCTAAAAGGGAAGATTTATTTTATATTTTAGACAATTTCTTTCTAAAGCAAGATTGTTTGATTAAATTTTATTGTTCTTATACTTCTTGAACTTAATTTAATTTTAATCTCATTTTAAACAGGAAATTGTTTCTTCGAGTTTTAAAAATTATTTGAAATTTCAGATTTTGTCATTGTAAAGAATAATTGTGAGCAAATTAATATTCTGTTTTGAATGCGAATGTCATTGAATTCTATGAATATCAACAGTATAATTTAAAAAGGTAGCTGTTTTGTACTCTCTAATCATGTTTATGAACAACCTATATTTTCTAATCTTTCAATACAAAATTTGTGGTAATGGTGGTTCAATCACGAATCATCGATTTTTACTTTTAATCAAATAAGTTTATAGTATTTTGGCAAATAAAAACCTAAAATAAGATTTATTTGTCCACAAAAACAGTGTAGAATTTGCACTACCTGGTTAACACTTAAAATATTAATAAAGTACCATTATTAGCAATATTTATAGAAGAACTTTTTCATAGAAACTTGAATTAACTTTCTTAATCTCGTCCAGTGGAATGAAAGCAATGTGACGGTGCTTTTATAACAAAACTAGTTTAAAGAACTTTGAGGAGCAACCGTAAAGTCAAATGTGTGGTAATTAGAAAGTACCATGTTCGTATGATTATCAGTATCAGACTGTATTGTAGAGTATTTATTAATTTGTATTGCCAACTATTTTTTTGTAGTATTTTATCTTTTCTTTACAAAGGAAGGATATGCATTGCTACACTTTATGAAGCAAAAAAATTTCTCATTTGCACTTTTTTAAGCTTCGTTAATGAGCTCTTATGCTCATCAGTTGTTAATTATATGCATGGTGCATAAATTAATTGATAATCAAAATGAATTTTGATTTATTACCTAAAATATAAATTAAATAATTTTAAATATTAAAAGTTAAAATTCGCAACTGCAACAAATTTTGTATTTCTTATATTATAATTCTGGTTATTTATAAACGATTAGTTATCTCAAACTTTTCATTGTGTACTTTATTTTTTTCTATTGAGGTTACTATGCGCATCATTAAGTTGCATAAATATTAGCTGTATACATTATATTTCATCCAAAAATTTACATACAGTGTAAGTTTTAAGATATAACAACGATTGCATTACATGTTTAAAAGAATATGTACAAAATCAATCATCACATTTTCACACACGCATTACATAACTGTTTAGCTCATTTCTTTCATTATTTCAATAATAAAGTTTTAGCAAAAGACGTACTTCACTTGAGTTATGAAAGTGGATCAAAACTTTTACTGTAAATATATAATATTTCGGTCTTTGTATTAAATAGTTTTTTGTATTAAAATAAATTAATATCAAGGGAAAAGAACGGTTTAAGCAAACTATTTTTTATTTTATTTTTAAATATAGCTAAATGTGGCACACTAACAGTATTAACTGATGATAAAACTGGAGAAACGATACATGTATGAGAAAAATGCCGTGAAAGCGTGCTCTAATGCAGTTGATAACTTTTGAATTGCATTTTCTTATAATTCATTTCCATTAAACCGTTCTTTCCCCATTTAGTCTTCAGTTTTAAATAAATGCATTAATTTAAATGCTTATCACAAAACTTATATGAATTAGCTTTTTTATTTAAAATAAAAGCAGTTCTATCTTTAAATCATGTTAATATTTTAAACAAAACTGTAATGTATAAGTGTAACTTATAAAATTAAAATTAAACATATATTTTTAAATTATTACATTTAAAACTAAAATACATGCACTATGAATAGTTTTTACCATTGAATTCATTCAACTTTGCCTGAACTAGACGTTTAACTACAACCTTGTAAATATATCTGTGCTTAGTAAAAATAAATCCTCACAAAATTAAATATAAATATTTCTTAAGATAAAATTAAAAAAAAAGACAAAAAAGACTTGCCTTATTTTATTCTCGAAATAGAATTTAATTTAAACAAAAAGATAGATTTTTATTAAAATATATTGCCTGCAAATGCAAATTTTCTTTACAAACAAGGTTAAAAACACTTTTACCTTTAAAAGGAAATCTCAGTTTTTTATTAAAAACTCTAGATTCTTTCTTAGGAATGTGTTGTCAATATAGTCTCTCTATATTTAAGTAAGATTTTCAATATAGTTTAGCATAACCTGAGCACACGCAGTTTTCTTAGAACCTATTAGAAATCATTATCTCAATCAACACATCACGCATGAAATTTTATTAGCTAAAATTTAAATAATTTTATAGAACCTATTTTTGAGAATAGTAAAATAGAACTACGGCTGTTTCAGAAGATGAATTTTTTAGCTACATTGATATTTTTTAGATATCTATTAAATTATTTTCGATTTTAAACTTTTTAGATGTATCGCTTAAATGGCACTGTTAAATGTAAGATGAAATATTTAAAAATTTAGTAAAATAATTGTAAATATGCATCTTTTTAAAGAACCAAAATATATTTTATGAATCCAAGAAAAAAGATGATTTTAATTCAAATGCATTTTAATAATATCTATTGTTTGCTTTGTATAGATTTATCACTATTTAGGTAAAGTGTTAAATATTATAAAGATTTTGCAACCTTTTATCTTTTTAAAACTATTACATTTCACTTAGGATTTAAATATTATGCTTCAGGCGTTCCAACTTCGAAAAGATAAATGCACAATTTTTAGTGCCTTTTGAATTATTTTGTGACAGTTATATAAGATGCTATTATATGTGCTATCTTAAAATTAAATAACTGACTTTCACAACCTGTATATTTTGTCTCAATGTGCAATATTTATGTAATAAATTAATTGAATGAGCATCTTGCATATTTATTTTTGATATTTTGTAATACAAAATTAGACATGGACATTTGTAGGTATTCTCTGTCACCCTTGATATCCATACTAAATTAAGTGACACTAAACACATTTTAAAAATAATTGTTATTTTATTCTAATGTAGATAATAAATTCTAATTTCCCTAAGCTAATGAGTAATTCTCTGCTGTAAGCACGAGACATTTTAGCTCTTTTTCTACTCATAAACAAATTACAATTCTAAAACTATTATGAATCTAGCAATTATACTTTTGTTTTATATAGCTCTACTTGGTGACATATGATACAAAATAAAAACATAACTATTAGATTCATCTTAATTTTATAATTTTTATCTGTTTAAGAGTAGAAAAAAGATCTAAAAATGTCCCGTGAGTCAGTCAGAGAATTTCCTGAATAATTTTCGACATAATATTCAGTGATTGCAGAAAGATATATGTTTTGTGATTAATTTTTTCTCCGGGTCCACACATAAGGCTAGGCATTAATATGTCTCCTAGTCAAAATTACAACAAAAAATCGGTTTAAAACTGTCACTTGTAAATTAATTTCACCTCGTAACCAATTCGTAAGCGAAAGAATATTTTAATAAAATTTATTTTTATTTTGATTGATTTCTCTCTCTCTCTCTTCATTTATTTATTTTTAAATAAACAGGAAACCGTTAAAATATACTTTGGAAGTGAAAAAATCTTGCATTTACCTAAACTTAGATAAAAACAGATGAAATAACCTTTCACATTAGAAAAACATCAAAATGTGTTCGATGAACTAATTAAAATACTTAGTATATAAGTGCATTTTATAAAACCTTTTGGCTAGAAAAACTTAGCAATTTGCGCAACCGATTTCAAATGCCTTATTTTGGTAAGGTTGGTGTCTATTTTGGAGGAAAATATTAACTGGCATAAAACCATATTTACTTCTAAGGATTAAAGTATGCAGGAACAATTAGATATGAAAGGGTATCAATATACGTGACCAGAAATTGATCTTATATCGTCTATGGAAGAATTTGAATCAGCAAAACATTTCACTGGGAAACGTTCTTCACCTTTAATACATAGACTGTACAGGAAAGCTGCACTTGGGATATTGACTGAATGGCAAAATTGCCATTACAGATAGCCATGTCACTGTAGAACGTAATCCATTTTCAATGTTTAGACTAAGGCAGAGCTTCCACACTCTGGGGGCCGACCAAACGGTATAGTGGTTAGCGTGCTGTCCTCTAGACAGCGAGGTTGCGGGTTCGAGTCCCGTGTTGGCATGGGTGTTTGTAAATGTATGTTGGCTTGTCTAATGACGAATGTTTCGGCGCATTATAGCCCTTGTGTTGCTGACGGCGCCAGATAATCTGAATACAACCAACCACACTCTGGGGAGTTAAAAAACATGGTTTTCTATGGAAACTACTTTTTCACACAAAGTCTATGAGTTGGTTGTTTTCAGATTTACTGGCGCCGTCAGCAATACGAGGGCTATAATGCGCCAAAACATTCGTTATTAACAAGCCACCGTACATTTATAAACACCCAGGCCTTACACAGGACTCGAACCCGCAACCTCGCGGTCTAGAAGATAGTATGCCAACTACTATACCGTTTGGTCGGCACAAAGTCTATGAGAGTACAAACTTTATTAAACAGCTCATAGTTAAGACAATTATAAATGAGTAATTTTGAAGATGGATTTAAACAAAATATTACATTGTAGTGCAATTTCCTTTAGTGTACAGCCATTTCATAAAAACAATTTGTTACATAGATGGAATTGTTATATAAAAATGACATAGTTTGGGATACTTTGCTGTGCTTAAAACTAATGAAAATATTATTGTTAGATTAAACTGTTATTTGTAAAACTATAAAATACATTACGTCTTGCGATGTTGGAATTATTAAGTATTCTTATTTACCACTTAAATTAAAACAAAAATCGGTAAGAATTACTGGCTGTTGCTCGGGATAACATTAACAAAACTTTTTTATTTATCTGAAAAATCATATATGTACAATCTGCAGCAGTAAAAAATAAGTATTATACTTAAAAAGTAATGTTTTCTTAATTCATCCTTCAAAAAAGAATCATGTAACAATAATACAAACATTTATTAATGTTGACATTGGGGCTTAATAAAGATAGTATTCGAGTAATGGTTCATTTTCTTAGATATAATTATTTTGAAGAATTTATTGTAAAAAAGAATAATAATTTCTTGGGATATAGGTCATTTTTGCAAAAGTTTAGAAATGTTCATTAGTAATTTATATTCAAAATACAGGATTTTTATTTGAAATGTTAAAAAAAAAAAATACTTTTAATTTGTTCACTTCTATATTTTATGATAACTAATAATTGAGTAAATTTCAAAACATTTACGAATTCATATTACTTAAAATTATTATATCCTTGTACGTAGTAGAATACACACTATTAAAACTCAAAATTCTTTTGTACAACTCCGACCCAAACCTATCTGACACCTGACCTATCATGGCAAGATCCATAAAAAACAAAAAAAAACATTCCAAATGAACGCAAAATCACCATCTCCCAATGATGCCAACACGCTTTCGAACACTATCGTTTGTTCTCGTTAACCCCCCTCCTCTGACGGATCGTTAAGAACATTTTGTGAGAGAGAATGGCGTTCCATTTTTCGAACTGCAGGAATCCCTGGCCTGCGCAGACGATCCCTTTTCCGGGATATCCCCTGGACTAAAAGCTGCCACGCATGCGCGCTCCCGCATCCTCCGCATCGGAATTCCATATCGTTTGGTAAGGGGGTGTTCGGAGAACCATCCCGGAATACCCGGATGCAGTGGGTAGAGGAACAGATATGGCGGACCCTGGAAGGTAAGGGCCCTATACACGAATTTTTCTTCTATTTTTCAAAAAAATAATGGTCAAGACTAAATTTTGCAACCAGTCAAATAAGTTATGTTCATTTAAAATAATTGATAGCCCTGTGATTGTGTTGCTACCCCGATTATTTATCGCTTCTTTCTAAACTGGGTTTGGCAAAAAAATTGAAAATGGGATTGCATTTCACTCAAAATTCGATCTTGTAGAAACGCTTTTGAATAGTTGAATATTTTACATTTAATTTTCAAATTTTAAAATGCAATGACTAATTTGTTTTGGTATAGTTTTGAAGTTTTAATTGGATTTTGAGAGCAATGAATAGGAAATTATTAATTACTTACCAGGGTTAAATCTTGACATTTCATACATCAGTTATAGTAATTTGTTGTTTCGTTTTAAAATATGGCAAATAATATTCTCATATACTTAAAAACTTATAATTGGCGTGAGAGAAAAATGAAAGGTCACCTTAAGTTCAGTTTAATACCTCCAGGGGTAGTGGTTTCTCATTTGCCAAGTGCCGGGAAATAATGCAATATCTACCGCAATTATTTTTTTAATTTTAACTGGCTTCATATATAATAGATTTTAATGATACGATTATGGGGGAAATCTAGAATACCTTAGGTGTTTCTTCATTTCCTGTGTTCTTTCGTATATGCGTCATGATTACATGTATAAATAAACACCTGTAATATTTAAAACCTATCGAGATGATTCTTTATTTTTAATAAAATATAACTTCTTTTCGATGATGCCCCGAAAAATGTATGGTTTTCTTAAACTATTAGAGATAGTAAAATCAAGCAAGAAATCATAAAAAAAGTATAGTGTTGTTTTTATTGGTAATATATTTTAAAAGCGACTAGGAATTTTAATTTTTTTAATTCTCCTGTAAAAGGAAAAGGTCAATCTTTAAAGATTTATTTGGGTTAAATTCTATCTTTACAAGACTCACACCACTTTAAAAGAGCTATGTAGTAAAATAAATTAGACACTATAACTAATTCATAATTTTAATTTTAAGATCTAACGTATTCTAAAGATTATGAATTATTTGTATCTAAGAAAGAATGCATGGTGGCAAAGTCTTTTTATACAACATTTTTTTTTTTTTTTTTTTTTTTTTTAATTAAACGTTAAAAGAATTATATAAAAAAATTGAACAAATTTTATAATATTTCTTTAATCAACATATGAATTTACTTAAAAAAAAAGATACAATCAACTCAATTTTGAGCTCAATCAAATTTTGTCAATTTAAAATATAAAATGTTACTTTTTTGGCATTAATGGGACTGTATGAAAATTAAAATTCTGTACCTTATAAAAAATTTACCCACAAAAATCACACCTTCGTTTATGATTCCTTCTCTAATTTTGGGATTTTTCGTAAATTACTCTGATCTCTAGCAATTATATAGGCTTATAAAATATATTCTGCAATATATTTGATACGCCCTCTTTCCTATGAGACTAAGAGGTAACGGTGTACGAACTACTTAACTACCACTAAGCATACTTTCTTACTTAATATTTTTGTAAAATTTATTTCAAAAGAAAAGATTAGTGTATTTCAAAATATATAAGCAAATTGTTTATGACTGAATAAAGTAATGCTGTATCATGATTCTATAAATTAGTTTTGAGATTCTATAAATTTGTTAGCTACATTTTGATTAATATATTGATTCATCTTCCTGTCTGAACCACTTAAGGAGGTAATACCTCTAAGGTCAAAAAATTTGTCATTTCTCTTTCTCGTTTAAAAACCACTATTAACATTTTTTGAATTCAAACGGCAGCTACATTATATTTGTAATCGATTTAGAAGTTTTCTTTTCACTAGTTAAACACTAATCTGACCGTTTTTGAGACAAATCAAAATTATAAAATTCTATTTTTTTCTTTTTTTTCTCAAATCCTGGAAAAAATAAATATTTTTTAATTATTACATGATAATTATTTTGTGTTTTATTGCCAACGCTAAATTCTGTATTATTTATAATCAACTGAAAAAAAAATATGATGTTTGTTTGAAAAATGGTCACTTGACTGCCATCGGTAGAAATAGGTATTTATAAAATGTTGGTAGGTTTATTGTTAAATTGTAAAAGCAATAAAAAGTCATGACCTTGAACTTTTATCAAAATTTCCACAATTTGCTTTTAGAATTATTTGTATGATTCCATTGACAACAAAATTATGTTTCAAGCGTAATTTAAAGATATAAAACTAGAGGCAACAAGAACTAGTTTTCTTTAACTTTTATTTTTTCGAAACTGTGCTTTTACACTTTTGATATTATTCAAATCGTTTGTATAATAATAAAAACTAAGTAATACTTTTTCTCTGACAGTATAGATATTTGTTTGATTTATTTTTCCATACTATGATTTTGTTTAAATTTTTTTTTTTAAATTTCATCAGAGGATTTTTAAAAAATTATATGATAAAATATATTTAAAAAAAAAAATTACTTTATATTTTTTAAAAGACACCAGAAAATATCATTAAAAGCTACATGTTTACTTTTATTTAAAATATTTTAGAAATGTTGCATCATATTTTTGGATAAACTATATAATTAGAAAAGGAAGAGCATTTAAAAAAAATAATAATATTAATAATAAATAAAATAACATACACATTTTAAATTTTTAAATAATAGGAAAAAAGTTTTTCCTTAAAAATAATGTAATATTTAATTTTAACGTAATATAATTCTATTTCTCCAAATTCTTTTTAATTCTTGTATATGAAATTTTTTTAAATTAGAAATTTAATATTTAATAATCATATCCAAAACGAATGTATTCTTATTCATTTGCAATAGCTCCCTCAGAACCAAACCATCCTAAATTGCAATGGACAGATTTACAAAAAGGGTGGAAATATAGAACCACATTGGACTACATTACAGTTCTATTATATCTCTCAATAAATTATTTTTTCTTTTAAATTTAATTCTTTAAGAATTCTAATTATTTTAGAATTCTAAATTCTAATTAAATCAAAATTAATTCTTAAGATTTATAATCTTTTTTTGATTGAGTTACGATGTTGTGGTGCGATCAAATATATATATATATATATATATATATATATATATATATATATATATATATATATATATATATATATATATATATATATATATATATATATATATATATATATATATATATATATATATATATATATATATATATATATATATATATATATATATATATATATATATTTTTAATTTCTGGGCCACAAGTATTTCATAATATGATTGAAACTAAAAAATTTCGATAGCGTCAGTTTATAAGATAAGAAATGTTGCAATAAATAAATACAAACATATATTTTTCAATAAAAAACTTCATAATGGTTTACAATTATCTCTATTTTTGATATACAAACTTTATCTTTTTCCTGTCTATTTTTGAAAAAGATAACTATTATCATTCATTCCATTACAAAATAATTCGAACAAAGCATCCTATATTGGACCTAAAGAGCAAAACTAAAAACTTTTGATAGTTAAAAACATTAAACAAAGAACACACATCCAAATAAATTAAATTAAAAAAAAAAAAAAAAAAAAAAAACATTTTACTAAAAAATCCTGCAGTTAACATTATTATTAAAAATATTTTTACTAATACGTAATGTTGCTGCAGAACATTTCAGAATGATTTATAACCACCCACGATTTCAACTTGACCTAAATTATGTCTTTGCACCCTTTATTCTAGCTCACAGCTCAATCACATGCTAACGTTGTATTTTGTGCATAAGACATATGATGAGACCTTCTTTATTAAACAAATCACTTTTTTTATTTCCGCACCTGCCATCTATGCATTGAAGTGTCTGGTAAGACATAATATTGAAACCATTGTGATTTTATTTTTCATACCAGTGATAGGGTGTGCAATGATTGTTACAAACTTGTATTTTGTATCTAACTGCTTGAAATGGATTCAGGAAGTGGGATGATATACAACAAGTAAGTAATTCAACTACTTAATAAATATGAGACAGAATTGCAGATAAAAGAGTAATAATGTTAACATACATTTAAAAATATAAGTAAAAAATATCTTTATTAGCATAATAATTTGGAAAATATCGCTCAGATCATTGCTGAACTTTTGATATTCAAAATATATTGCTCATTCACAATTTCACTTAAAAACTATTGGTTAAAAAGAAATGAACATTTGTTTTAAATACTCCAAATGAAATCAAAATAAAAGGTACTCTTTCGTTAACTGGGTACCATTTAGCGTAGTTATCGCCCAGCCTAAATGTTTATGCGTTTAAATTCGGCGTAAATGTATCTTCAAGCGTAAATTTTTACTGTTTGTTAAAGGGTTGCTAAATCAGCCCTATAACGGTTTGGTATATAGGAATTATAAACTATTTGAAGGGTATTAGTTTGGATCAGTTAGGTCTGTATTTTGGCGGTTTTTGTCTTGTATCTAGCTGATGGAATAACCAAATAAATTACTAGCATACTAAGTAATCCCGATATTTTCATGATAATTTCAAGATTATTATTTAGGTTAAAGCAATTATACAGTAGGACGAGTCATATGTATTCTGGTAATTATTATTCGAATCCGTTATAACATCTTCTAACCAAATAGTTAATTTCATGTCTGACTTAAATGCAGGACATGTAAAGTCATGTATTTTGTACAGAATTAATATTTAAGAAAACATTGTTATGAAATTAATATTTTAGAAGATTTGGGATTGATGTATATATTGAACTTAGCCGGATAGTAAGAAGAACGGATCGTCGGTGAGTCTACTGTACTTGTTTTACATGAAAGTGAACAATTAGAGTTAAAATAAAGTAGACACAAATCGCGTTTTTTTGTACTTGTTAGTCTCACAATATTCTTTGATTTGAAGTAATAAATAACTAGTTTTATCAAAACTTATATTGTACTTTATGATTGACCATTGACAAATTTGAAGTTCAATTTTACGATTGAACTCCCAATATAATATGTGTGTCTTATTAAGTCCTACAATTTGATCCTTTTCAGTCATTTAGTTCATCCTCAACATGCTAAACTTTCGAATTAATATATCTTAAAAACTGATAGCAAATTAATTTTACAATTGAAGAGCGTGATAGTAAAATGTTAATTTTAAACAAAAATCAAGTTTTTACTATTGATGTTGATAGTATAGGCTATGCTAACTTCTAATTTACACTTCAGTGGTAATCAAGGTATGTTACACTAAAAAAATACAAAAGTAAAAGCTTTGAAAGAACAGAATATTTATATTCAAATTTTTAAAACGTGTTATTTAAACATATATGAAAGAACACTAATTTATATTCCCTAATTATAAATTTTTCAAAATTGAAGCTATTGTAATTTTTATAAAATCTTTTTAAAACGCTAAGGCTTTATAAAATTTTACTTTTATATCCAGTCCTTTAAAAATAAAACATATAACAGTAGATAAGAAAAGGCAAAATATTTGTGTATCAAAGGTATTTGAAATTTAAAAAAAAATATTCATAATAACACAAATAATGTCCTTAAAACTATTTGTTTAGTTTAATAATTAAAAAAAAAATATTTTGTTTAAAAAATTTTAAAAGAACTGATAGAGATACTTTGCATATCAATTGGAAAAGTATACGTAATTCAAAATATACTTAAAAATATGCACTTCCCTATGGATGAAAGAAAAAAACCTCTTATTATTTCGATTTACATAAAAATACAATAAGCACAATACACATAAATATACAATATGCGTTATTTGAAAACCATGATTTGAAACCCACATGCAACTGTCATAAATATTTAACATGTCATGGATAGTTTTAGTATAAAACATTTATTGAAACATTTTAACTACTATTTTATAAATTACAACTAATTTAATTATTAACAGCAATGTTTTATTTTTAACTAATCTTTTTATTATTGACGGTGAGGGGTATTTTAATTTTTTCTCTTTTTCTGCACCATAAAACGTCAACTCATAAATACACGTAAAGAATTTTGCAAGTATTTTTATAAGATTTCAAACAATAAATACAATACACATAAATAAACTATAAGCATTCCTTGTAAACCATAATTTCAAACCCATATGCAACTGTCGTAAATATTTAACATGTCATTGATAGTTTTAAAAAGTTAGCAAATAAAATGAGGTAAATTGTCTATTTTTAAAGTACTCTGTTCCCTAAAGAATCAATATTTATCAAACCACAACTTTTTTACAAATCTCAATCAACCTATTTTACCCTTCTATTACCAATAAAAAAGAAATATAATGTACTGTTAGTTTGTAGCTATATAATAAGAAATAATAGACGCTCTTTCAATTAGGAAAAGCATGTTTAATTTTGTTAAGTATTTCCAATTTATTAATGTATTATTAATAGCATTCACCTAAGTATCCTTTTCTGTTTTTACTATGTTCGGAAGTAGTTTTAGATTATTCGGTATAATAAAGATCACAATGTTCATCAAAATGCAGTAAACTACTTAAAAAATACATACAAAGTGGTACTCAATATTTTCACCTACAGAGTGTTAGATATTTTATTAAAAGGCAGTAGGTTTTATTTTTGCCATGTTTAGGTGTTTTAAACACACACTACGTTCTATCTCAGTATTCATTAGTTGATTACAACCAAAATTTTTAACTTTATACTCTGTTTTATTCTTATTTTTATAACATTCTAGTTTTTGAATGCTTAAACAACCACTGCTTTTGAAATTTGTACATATTTGACGTTTTCAGTATTAAACGCTCCATGGCACCGAGCTCCATAATTAGCTCATAAAATCACTTTTGTCCTCCGTTTTAACAAACATATCATACCTATTACATTTGTAAGTACTGATCTTTCAATATTTTCAAGGTGCATCCTCTGATGGCTACAGTGTGACCATACTTAATTTTCTTAAAATCACCATGTGTGTATAATAAATTTTCCACCCAGATAAAATAATTCTGAATTAAATGAAAATTTCTTTTAATCAGTTTTCAATAATATCAAGAGTGCTTCAATTTGAAATTTGTTTTGATATTTTTTAACAGTTCCACTTTCCAGCTTTTCCTTTTATTTGTGTGAATGGAATGTTATTTTTTTCATCTTTTAAAAGTTTGAATAAATATAAGACGATAGGTATATAAGATAATAGTTTACTACAAATGTCTATACATGTTTTCAATTACATTCTACTTTAATTTATACTGAACAATTATTTATACCACAAGTTAAAAAATTTGGATAATTTTATTTTTAAGCACTTTAATTCAATAAATTTTAGATTATCTCAGATGATCACATAGTAAAAAAGTTAAAAACATAATATTGTGTATGAATTATTTGTAATTTGTTTATTGGAAACAGAATTTTAAGTTAAATCAGCATTTTGGTACTTGAATAAAAAGTCAAAATTGAAATATACATATTGTGTTTAATTTTCAAAAAACTTAAGAGAAAAAATACTTTTGGTGATTGCAGTTTATAATACACTTTCATATAAAGTAAATTTCAACGCGTCCTTTTTAAAGTTAGAATAATTTTCATATCCTATAGCCTCTACATATTGTTAAACTTTATTTTATTCTGTAAGTTAAAAGTGGTTTAAAATCCTTTTTCCTTAGCAGTCATAAGCAAATCCAGACAGAGATGCACTATTTCCTTGAAATATACAGCCAAACCCCGTTTACGCGAAATCGCTTAACATAAAATCCCGTTTAACACGAAGTAAAAGCAGGTGTCCGTAATTAAAATTTAAAATTAATTTATTTATTTAACATGAAATTCAGTTAACGCAAACAATTTCGGCATTCCCGTCGATTTCGCGTTAACGAGGTTTGACTGTATAAATAATGACTGATTTCAGACTAATGTAACAAATACAAATGGATGTCTTATTTATGTAGTTTGTTTCATAATGCAAATATCTAAATTTGATATTTTTTCAGGTACATTTGTAACGTATAGAAAATTATACACACAGTACCTTCAAAAAATTCTAATATGGTTGCCTTAAAATTGACAGTTTTCAAATATTTGTCTTCCAACCTCCTTGAACTGACTTTACTCAATTTGAATAAAAACTGTTTATTTCATTCATTGAAAGTAACATCCTTGTGATAACTTAAATTAAGCAATGCTTAGTTAACTACATTAAATTCCAGTGGTTGGTTACAGAATACAATAATTTGGATACATATTAAGAAGAAAAAGGAATATAATATTTGTCTTGCAACATAAAATATACTATTTATTGCCAATAAATGAAAATATATTTTGTATAATAGAAATCACATATGAAACTTACTGCACAAGAAATAACATTCTATGTCTTCCAAGAAAAGTTTCAAACGCTTCAATGTCTTCCATTTACAGCATTTCTTAGGATCAGTTGCATTGAGAATCGCAACTTAATGAGTTGATTGAATTAGAGTGAAATATACAAGTATATCTGTATTCATGAAAAAATAATTATTGTTCATATAGATTTTAAGTAAAATGATTGCGACTCAATGGTAATTTCAAACAAAAAAATAAGGCTATACGGAAAGAAGGTAAAATTTCCGAAACGGTATCGCTCATTTTACCAGTTAATGCTTCTGAGTGGAGGAGCACTAATGTTTGTATATATTGTTGTTGTTCTAAATTGGCAACTAAATAGACAGTAACATTTAATTGAATATTAAAATTTCTTGAAAGAACTTCGGGATTTTTGAGTAAATCAATTACAGCAAAAGGATATTCCATTCAAATCGTAAAAAAATCGAATAAAGTAATTTCTAAACAAGTGAAATTTGTACTATATTAACATGTCTCAGTAACTGTCTTCCTTGAAAATTGTGCCGAACGGACCAGCTTATTAGAATTAGAAGATATTTAATCTTCCAACTTACTAATGAATGCTTAATTAAACACAAAAGAGCTCTTTATAACATATTATAAACGTTTTAAGAATATTTAAAACAATAATCAAGTCTTCCACTGTGGTTATGAAACACTTATGTTAATTTTGAAAGAGTGAAACTGATATCTTATTGGGAAAATTATCAAAGATTTAACCAAGCAAGAAAATAATCTTCGGATTTTCATCATCAATACACCCTTCAACCTTTGAAGCGTAAGTTGCCAATTGTTTCGAAAACTATTTAGAATACCACTGCTCCTGTGATATCGAATAATCTGCCACCACGTCCAAAATTGCTCATCAGCTTCATGGTTTTTGAGCCATTTAAAACTACATTGAGAAGTCTTCAAGAAAGATATTAAAATACTCCTAAAATTATCACCATTCAAATAACCTGCAACCATTTCTAAGATGGCACTGCAACATTGAAGGACAAATCAGCAATTATTCAAAGCCAATAAACATCACTGAAAACCTTGTCACGTCGAAATGGCTCACCATTTCGCCAGCGCGTGGCAGAACGTCAAGGGATACCTACCAGGAGCCTGTGGGGACAGGTCTGAATTGGACCACTTCGCCAAACATGGTCACAACAAGGCAGACACAGAAATGTCCTCTTACAAACATACAGAGGAGGACGGAGGATTGGGTGGAGGAGGACCACATAAGATAGCGGGGACGGAGGATTATCCGGAGGACGAGATGGTGCAAAGGTCCTCCGGTGGTGGAGAGTTCGAAAGCGAGTTTGGTGTAAAAGGAGAAAAAATTGATGAGTGGCAGGCTGGGTGGAACGTCACCAATGCTATACAGGTAAGCACACTTTTTCTAAATCCAAGAACTAGTAACTTTTTGACTGTAGGTATTTCAGGTACTCTAATTTCGTTTGTGTTTCACAAGTTTATGTCACTGATTGCGTTTTAACTTCGCTCAAGTTGGCTTCTTTCTGAATACAATGTTGTGGAATGTCACTTTGTCGCTGAAAGGCGATGGGCACAGTAAGTGTTAAATTTAGCAAGTTATGGAGGATTTGGCTTTCTGTTTGCAATACAACCTCTTTGTCTCAGGGGGCTTCTAGACATTTTTCTTCCTGAGAACCGTTAATCAGCAGACAGGTCCTCAACTTGTTTTTCAATTAAAAAATACGAAATTTTAGTACGATTCAATACCCAACCAATAATGCTCATCAGTTTAAGTTATATGTGCAGATTTTTTATAAAATTGATTAAAACTGACAAATGCTATACTTATTGTTAGTGTGTTCTACACAGAAAAAATCGTCCTCTTTTCTATTCTAATTCTTATTATGATATTTTGATATATGTATAGACGTAACGTAATTTTTTTTTAATTGCTAGTTGTGTGGCCCTGCGTTGCCGAGACCCGTCATTGGTGTATAGGTCTCAGCTTTGGGCGCTTCGTTGGCAGAAAGGTTCATTGTTTTCAAAAGTCCATTTAGAAGGCTATAACTACTTATTTTGAAAATTTTAGAGCTGCACCTCTATTGAAGTCACTTTATAAAAAAAATTAAAAAAGAACTAATTAAAATTCTTATATTCTGTTTATCAAAGGTACAATTAGACAGCCAAAACTACTTATGTTGAAAATTTCAGAGCTCTACGTCTATTTTAAATAGCTTTCTATTTATCCACAGAGCCACGGACACACAGACAGCTTGTTCTATTATTATAGATTACATCTTTCTGCCTGGCCAGTATGTGTATTAAAATAAATGTTATAAAAATTAGTTGAATATCTAAATATGGTTCATGATAGTCAAATTTTTTTTAACTTGTAATCTTTTTAAACAATCAATATCAAATCCGCTATACAATCATCCAATCGAGCTAACATTTAAAGTAGACTCACCGTCATTCTATTAAATTTTGGTGGTAAAAAAGAGTTAGTGTGTGGCACTGAACCGATGGTTTTCTTCGTAGTGGTCCAACACTATGAAAAGTTGATTCGAACTCAAAATCACTTAAATAAGTTACAATTACGCATAAAAGTTGGCAATGCATATAAAGGAATTTTATTAAAAACTTTTTTTATAGGTTAATTTTGTAGCAATGCAATCATCATAGATCATGTCCAAACTTCTGTCTTCTTTTTTATTTGATGATTTTAAATTTGATATAAGTTTAGATAAGTAAAGAAGTATTTGAGTAAAGAAGTCCAATCAAGATGGTCAATCTTATAGAAATCACTAAAAACGAAATTGAACGCATGTGCCCGAATTTTGTTTATTTTAGGTCAAGTTTTGAAAGTAACCAAAAAAAGTAAGGCTGCAATACTCCAAAGTTATGTTATTTAGTGTAGTGTAATGTTGTTTATACCAGTTAATTAATCAAAATCTAAACATTTTAACATTCGAAAAAATACATAAATAATATTTACACTTTTCATAACAAGCACTTTAACAAACGAACATGGCCTTAACATACAAACAACCCAGAAAGGCAAAAGAGGCGATATTTCATAGTTCCCTTTGCATTAAATCTTGTTTAATTATTGGATAATTTATAGTCAGATCCCATTATCAAAAGATTCTGCTATGCAATTAGTGTCTTCCAAAGACAAATTATCAATTTAAACACGAGGCACAGTTATTCAATTATTTGAACATCATGGACAATTACTTTGACTGGCATTATTTTTCTTACACTTTCGCAAACGATTCTTCATTATTCTTAAACAAGGTCATTATCTGTCGCTAAACATTACTTCTTACATTTAAAAAAATAATAATACCTTAATAAGTAAGGTAATTTATTTTAGCATTAAATAAAAACTGTTTTTAAAAAGGGTAATTTTTCTCATTTTAAATTTTCTCTTCAAACAGTGAGTTATTTCATAAAGAAAAAAATTTACCCCATTGCAACTTATTTACGCGATTTGATTTCGCTCAGATTGAGTTTTGATAGTGTTTAAACACTGCGAGGAATACAATCGATTCCGTACTATTAACTATATTTTTGCCCCCAGAAATTAATAGAATGCAATGTCATAAACAACTCGTCTACGTGTCAAGTTTCAGATCGATTGGATGACGGCAAATATATTAAAGACCTCCGTCGGTTCCTTTGAAAAAATTTAATTTCATTAGAAATAATTATTTTTAAAAAAAATATCTGAGAATTAATACTCTGTCAGCTCTTTTTAAAGTATTTAAGTAAAATCATAAATTGCATAAGGGAAATAAGTCCATTAGAAATTTAGAAGATATTTTTTTTTTTTTTTCTCGTTTTTTTTTTTTTTTTTTAAGAATTACATGGTCTTGTAAAATGAGTATTAAATGAAAAACTTAATATATGTTACGTGAATACCAACAATAAACAACAATTAGAACACCACTAGAAGCGAAGAAATTCTGCATTGTATGAAAAATGCAAAATCGAAAAATGCATTTTTGTTTCGAAAACTTGAAACGTATTCTCGAAGAAGTATATATTTTTGAATTTGCTTTTTCAAAACATACACAAAAGAGGTACTTTATATTTTTCATTTTTAAAATCTCCTTACATGTGATGTTTGAGACTTCTTTAACATGCATAATTTTTTTTAATTATTTAAGGTAATTGATTTCTATTTATTTTCTCCATTTAATCCAATATGTATGTTCAAAATTTTTACAGATATGCTTAAAACTTTTTATCTTAATGTGATACCTATCAACAAATAAAACAGTTTCTTCTCCTTTTTACAAACTTTTACTAACTTTTGAGCCTTTATCTCCTCTTTAGGGAATGTTCATCGTGAGTTTACCCTACGCAGTACTGTACGGAGGTTACTGGGCAGTCTTCTCCCTGGCCTTCGTCGCCTACATCTGCTGCCACACCGGCAAGATACTCGTGGCATGCCTCTACGAATTCAATGCGACAACGGGACAAATCGAAAGAGTCAGAGACAGCTACGTGGACATAGCCCAGAGCTGTCTCGGTGAGAGATATGGAGGCAGGATGGTCAACCTCGCCCAGATCATAGAGCTGCTCATGACATGCATCCTCTACGTGGTCCTCTGTGGAGACCTCATGATAGGATCCTTTCCAGAAGGACCCATAGACCAAAGGTCATGGATGATGATATCCACCATGATGCTTTTACCATGCGCCTTCCTGAAAAAGCTCACAGCAGTCTCGCACTTAAGTTTCTGGTGCACCATGGCCCATGTCCTCATCAACGTCATTATCCTTGGTTATTGCCTCATCAAGGCGCCCGAGTGGCAGTGGTCTAAAGTGACCTTCAGCATAGACGGATCCATGTTCCCAGTCACCCTGGGAATCGTAGTCTTCAGCTACACTTCGCAGATCTTCTTGCCAAGTCTGGAGGGCAATATGAAAGACAGATCCAAGTTCCACTGCATGCTGGACTGGAGCCACATTGCAGCTGCCGTCTTCAAGGCGGGCTTTGCGTGGCTCGCTTTTCTCACCTTCGGGGAAGAGACCCAAGAAGTCATCACCAACAACCTCCCCACTAAAGGGTTCAAGATAATAGTCAACCTGATCCTCGTCATCAAGGCCTTACTGTCGTATCCACTACCATACTTCGCTGCCGCCAACCTTCTAGAATCGGCACTGTTCCAAGGCCAGCCCAAGACCAAGTTCCCTTCTTGCCTCGCACAGGATGGCGAGCTTCGGATATGGGCAGTTGCACTCAGGGTCTTTCTGGTCATCTTCACCATGCTACTAGCCATAACCATTCCACACTTTGCCCTGCTGATGGGACTCATCGGCAGCTTCACGGGTACAATGCTGTCATTCGTGTGGCCCTGCTACTTCCACATGAAACTGAAAAGAAATGACATGACGCGATGGGGCGTCGCCTGGGAAGTTTCCATTATTACCATCGGTGTCTTCTGCGGAGTCATCGGAATTTATTCATCAGCTAAGGCACTAGTAGCCGCCTATCACATTCCACTTCCATATCCCCAAATAAGACCCACTTGAGGTCTGCCTAATGCTAAATGATTTACAATTTAGTTGAGCGTAGATTTATATGGATGTTTAGAATATTTTCTGGATATGAGCAACTCTATAGCATCCAGAAATTATCGGATTTGTCAAATTATCTTTCAGCGCTTTCTTCGTCAAGTGATACTTAAGTATTAAGTAGACAATAGAGAGTGGAAACTAAAATTTAAAGTGGCTATCCGTATCTAAACAGGTCTAGTCTAGATGTGGTTGGTGCTACAAGGTTTACAAATTCTAAGCGCTGCATGTCTTCCAAAAAATTGTGTGTATTTGTGTCTTCCATATTTACAATGACTAAATTGTTTTTCTGAAATATATTTCTACTTACCACGATAATAAATATATCAAGACTATACGATATTATAGGCAAGATCAAAACACTTATAAACTGAAAGAATTCTTCAATCCCCATGATAACGAATCAAATAATTACACTGCAATACTTGTTGTTGAATCAAATGTACTGTTGCTGAATTATCCTTTGTAGCCTAAGGAGCTTTTCTTCAATTGATATGATGTGTAAATATCAAAGAATTAAGCTTACTTGTGAAAATCTAGAGTTTGCAGCGTAGGCATTCAAAATAAAAGTACTACAGAGAAGTAATTTAGAACGGTAACAAGTTCAAAATCTAAGTGAAATTAGGCAAAGCAAATAAAAAAAAGGGGAGAAATAAGTGTTTACCTATTCACACAAAATATTTGATATCCAAAGTTTTAAATCGTTCTAAACTTGAAAATCAACTTGAGAAATATAATTTTTTTTTTTTTTTTTGTGCAGAAATATTGCAAAGGTAGAAGTCAATAGATCATTGACTTTTTTACGATTATGAAGATCGAATGCAAATTTGTCTCCTCTTGCCACTATAACAAAATGTCTTCCAAAAAAGAACAATTTTGTGATAAAAATACAAATTATTGTGCTTCCAATCTACAATATCTCAAAAAAATAAAAGAAAGAATTGTCTTCCATATATGAATCAATTTGAGATGCATGAAAACTTACTCAAGATTTGCAAGGTTACTATTTTTGAAGCTAAAGTTTATGTATTACTACAAAATTTTTTTAGATCATTTCTTGAATTTTTTTCGCATATCAGAGATACATGGAATACTTTGTCCGAAAACTGTTTTCTTTAATAGTTCAGTGTGACTTCGGACATTTTTTTCAGCTAAATGTTGATATTGATTACACTACAAGCAATGCGGATCGAAACATTTGTGCAACATCATCACAATTCATAAACTGTTCACAAATCTCAAATAAAACTTTAGAAACACTTGTGACAGTTGGAAATAACTAAGATCTAAATATTTTCTTATCATCTTTCTGAATGATAAAGGAAATGAATATGTTCTAGTAACTAACTGCTTTAATGTTTGAGTTGGACAACGGATAAAGTAAAACAATTATTTTGATCCTGCAAAACAGCAGCAACGATTATGCTTCTAAATCGTGAGGGTAAGGTTTCAAACACGTTTGTTTTCAGCAAATAAATATAAAGTTTTTAGTGTTGTTCGTATGTGACTTTGTAACAGTTGAAAATTATAATATGTACTGTGATAAGTTTAATGCAATTATATCACTCTTGTAGTGGTTAGTATTTGAACCTTTGTTTGAATAGTTATGGAAAGTCTAATGAAGATACTCAATTCCGTATCTCCTATAAAAAAAACTTAATAAAATATTTTAATGCGAGGGATAAATTAAAAAGTAAAAACAAGGGAAATATATACCAAAGAATATGCTACTTTACTATTTTGACTCATTTTATACTTAAAACCTGGTTGCTATAATTTTTTTTTTATTTATTTATTTTATTTTTTTATTTAAAATTTTGGCCTAATCGTATTCAAATCAATATATAACTTTTATATGTTATATTGTACAACTCAATTTAGCTTTAACTTTCTATTAACTTAAATATTTCTTTTATATATTTACTAGAATGACTTCCTAGTTTTCCATGAGATTCAGATGGAGATAATATTACAAATTAACCATACAAAATTATACTTAGTACATTCAAATGCCTTTATTTCTAAAATTGTCTTTTGAAGATTTTTAATTTTTCGTATTTTTGTCGAGTAAAGTCCCTCCTTTTTTGGTAGAATTTACAAAAGTATTTAAGGTGAATGACAAAAAATGAGACAGCTTTTCGTTTGATTAGTATTTTCGTTTGTAAAAGTAAATAAAAGGCGTAAATTGGCAAAACATAATATGTTTATACCCATTTTTTCATTTAAAATAACCATTTTTAGAACTCCTCTCAATTGCATCGTTAGGAAATATTTATTACTTATGTCTGAAGCTAAACTTTATAAAAACTATTTTTAATATTAAACTGCATTTTTAATAGTAATCTAAGCGGTAAACTATACTTCAAAATTTATTGCAATATAGTGTTTTAATTTGATTAACTTAACACAATTCTTAATAACTATATTGCGAGTAAAAGATTTTCATACAATTTTTGGTGTCACGTAAAATTCAATTGACCAAACAGCTGTCCATTTTCATTAATAAACGTGCGATTATTTAGTCCTTCAATAAATAGTTTAATCATAGCTTGAAATGCAGGAATGTATAATGAGCCCTTCACTCAAACACACAAAGAACCGCACATTTTTTCATAGTTAAGATATTAGTTTGTTCATCTTTTTTAAAAATACCTTGTCCAAATAACTCCGCTAATAATATTTTTTTGAGTATATGTATGTGTAGCAGTTGCAATAAGTGTTTGATCGTTAAAGTCAACCTTCATTTTTATGGTACAGCTTTTCAACTAAGATACAGGAAAAATCACGAACTTGATTAAAAAATGTATTAGAATTATAGGAACTTTACCCAGTTAACTCGTATTTGTGTTTAGCAGTTATTTAAAACTGCTAAATTTAAGAATATGGCAATAAAAACAAATTATCTGTGTAAACTAATTTTTAAACTGAGAGTAAAATAAGTGTTGTGTCATTAATTCCAACATGATATAAACATACTGGCATAACTACTGGTTTTTTCAACAAGCCCGTTAGAACTAGAGATAGTATTAAACGTGTAAATGGCAATACTTGTATACATATTTAGTGTGGTGTTTTTTCGTAAATAAAATCTGAGTATGCGATGAATGTTACCCGTTGAAAAAATAACTGGTTTTCTACATATGAATCAGTATTAATAATTAAAATATGTATAAATAGTGTTGTAGACTAATAGTTCTTTGCACATTTCTATGTATAGATATGGAAGTAATGTTTTATTAGTAGACATATGCAATTTATGGTCCTTTTTATTATATTTCAATCCCCCATTTTGTTTTGTTTTTTCGATGTTGTTGTATATAAAGATTAATTTATGAAACTTGTTTATGACTGACGCAATATTAAAGTGAAGGTGAATATTCCATCGTTGTTATGACAAAATTAAGTTTTTACATGACATTTAACTTGCAAATTATTTGTAAATATTTTTATATAAAAATTGAACTTTGAATTATGCTAAGTTCAATTTTTTTTCTTGAATGCAATGTTTGTAGGTAGGTAGTACTTAAAATCAGTACCATATGTGATGTTAATTGTCCGTAATATTTAAACCTGAATTCTAACTAATTTTCAAACTGTTTTAAAAGCAGATCAGTATTTCTATAACACTACGTTTACATTGCTGTGTTGATATTAAAATTTTTTAGATACATATTGTTGATTTTTACATGTGAGAAATGTATAAAGAATGAAAGTAGTTTGAAAGTTATTTCTTCAGACCTGTAATTGATGTTTATACCATGACAATAGGTATTTTGTTAATTCTCTAAAAGTGATACTTATCAAATAGTGATAAATTTATAAACTTATTCTTTTAGTTTAAACTTTAGTCCGAAAAATAAGGTACTAAATATACAAAAAATTACATTTTTCAATAAATAATAACTCTTCCCAATTAGTAACTTAATTAAAAGCTTGATTGAAAAGTTTATATAATATAATAAGTGTATTAACATACACTAAAGTTAAAAGTTCGTTTCGCTAAATATTTCCAACATCTTTATCTGAATACCATTACGAAAATTCTTTTAAAAAATACATTTATGAAAATACTTTTGAAAAATACAATTAAGAAAACTTTTTAGAAAATAAAACACTTCTTCAAGTTTTGCGTATTTTAAATACTATACCAATATAATTTTGGCAAAAATTATTAACTTATTTAAAATAATTCACAAAATTCTGATGGGATGTACAAAAAGGTTTTTTTTAAACTAAACTTTGATATTTTATAGTAGAACCAAATAAATTGTAACCATTGAAAACGATTGCATTTCAATTTAATAATTTAAAATGAGAAATATGTAAACCAATATGAACATTTTAAACTCTTTATAAGAAGAAAATCAAATCGTTAAGTGTGATAATGTTTGATTATTTGCTTTAAAAATATTCTAGTCAGTGAATAATATTTTTATATTAACATATTTCCAGCTCAGAAAAAATACCTAAGAAACTTTGATATTAAAAATACCCACCAATATTGTGAAAGCATTTCAAAACACACGTCTTCCATTTTTCAATGTATGTCAAAGGCCAAAGCATTTTTTGGAAAAAAATAAACTACTTTCTTTCAAACAAAGCTTAACAAGTCTCGAAAATCCAGTTTATGATTTTTAATTTTACTTGAGAACTTGACTTCTCACAAAAGGTATAAATACTTGGTTGTGCAATTAGCTTGGAGAACGATACACTTTATTTCAAAATGCAAAATATTTGTTTTTAAAATAAGCTTACATTATTGAAATATAAATATATTTGTGCTCTTTTCAAAAGGTATCTTTCAAATTGTCATAGCTTTTAGTATATGAAGTTTGATGAGTAACTCACTGCAATTGTCAGCAAATTTCGTAGGAAGATATGTTTTAAATGTCTATTGTTTGTTGTATGCACATTGTGTATCATAAAATGCAAAAGTGTGTTGTACAACTTATGTAAAATATTTCTTTTTACAGAACAAAATAAATAATGTGTGAATATAAATTAGTATTGTAGTTGTATTAATCTAGCCAAACACTGTCCTATCAAAAGGATACAACCAAAATAAGCAACAAAGCTTCTATTCTAACATTCAATCTTGTGAAACACACACAAAATTCTTAACTGTATTTATTATTATTTTTTCACTGCGATTGATGTGTTAGCTAAGATAATTAACACTATAGTTGAGTTCCACTATTATAAAGATAAGTTTGTCCAACTTCTTCAGAAAAAAGTGTGCAATTATTGAGTTTTAAAACTGATAAAACATAATACCTTAAAAACAAAAACATTTAACGTAGAATAATTATGAATATTTAATCTTCATAATAAATACTCATTCGCAAAGTAGTGATACTTCGAAAACGGCTTTTTTCCATGAGCAAACTGCAGAACGAAAAGCTAATTCAAATAAAGGTGTTTTCATAAATTCCAATTTAACCTATCCAGTCATTATTTTTATTATTTAATCTACCTAGTGAACCATTAGAAATCATTATCCACAAAAATAAAAAAAAGTTTGACATAATTGATTGAATTCATTAACCTTCTCACATTTGAGAAACTGTCACAAAAACTTTGTTGAATTGGAATTATAGATAGACTATAGATAGAATACAATCCAATACGATAATCCAATATATTTTTTCTCTAAAAACCATAACCAAAGTTTTCCTATAATGTGTGATTATTCTCCATATTGTTACTTTTTCTTATAATTTATAAGACAATTGCAAAAGATAAAAGTATGCAATTTCTTACTCAAATCAAAACTGACCGGATTTATCTCTATTCATATAAAAAGAAAAATCATAAACTCTTCTTAAATTACGGTACATTTATTGAAAATGAAATACATTGTTGGGATCTACAAATTTAGAGAAGCCTAAAGAAACATACTAAATCTTCGAATTAACGGGAAAAGGATAGATGGGGCTGGGAACAGGATCGTATACGAAGTCTCTCTGGTAAGTTGTCTCCCAATTTTGCATGTATCGGCACCGTTTCACAAGAGGCACTGAAAAAAAAAAGCTTCTAGTTCACTATTCTTTTTCAAAACATAAGCCCAAGCAAATTCGATTTTTGTTGAAAAATTGTATCAAAATAATGATAAATAAAAGGTTTGAAATCTTTATAACTAAAAATACAAAAGAGTATATTATCATAAAGAAAAAGATTAAATACTTTTCCTATCACTAATTATATCTTAACCGCTTGAAGGTACCATGAAAAAATATTTTAATGATTTTGCGATAGATTGGACTTTGGCTGCTAAATGCCCTTTTTTTTTTTTTTTTTTTTTTTAAATCATAGAATATTTAGTAAACTATGGTCCATGTATTTCCTCTTTGACACTTAGCAACCTTTTCAATACTATGCATAAATTATTGAATGATTTAGAGAACATTCCTGAATCTTGGTGATAATAACCAGGTAATTTAGAATATTCAAGTTGTTTTTTTTTCTATAGAAAATATAACCATGAAAGTAATAGTTAGCATTTTCGATAAAAAATTTAAGTGCAACGCCATCTCATGCCTCATGTAAATGAACAAACTCATGTAACCATCAAAATATTTCACTAAATATGATATTCCTATTATCTGTCAGTTGATGACCGACCTCAAGATAACCAGAAAAATTATCATATATTTAAATCAATACAAACATAGAATATATCCAGTATTTTATAAATACAACATTTTGATAAAAAATATACCGGGTGATCCAAAAGTCAGGACCAACTTTAAAAATGAATAATTCGAAAACGAAGCAAGATACAAAGATATGGTTTGCACCAAACGCATGAAAAATAAACCGGGTTTTGTGTCGCAAAATAATAAAAAATAGTTTTTTGCCGACCAACAGATGGCGCTGGAGGAGTTCAGCTGTAGGATTATGCAAAGCAACAACCGATATAAAAGGAGGAAACTTGTCTAACTGTTTTATAAGAATTCGGAAAGTGCCATTGCGGCATTGCGAGGATATCGCTACATGAAAGGTATGCGAGACAGCAAGGGACCAATAACGCCGTCTGCATTGAACAAACTGATTAAGAAATTTGAAACTACAGGTTCGTTGACTTCACGGCCAAGAAGTGGACGTCTCTCAACAGCCGCTGCTGCTGCAACGACAGTGGAGAAGATGGTGCAAGCCATGTCTGTGGTTACTGCACACGGAGAGTGTAGGGTTCGAGAAGTTTCGATGCACACAGGAGTGTCGTACGGAAGTGTCTGGAGAGCGCTGCGAATAACTCTGAAAAGATATCCTTACAAATTGCAACATAACCAAAAACTGAAACCTGTTGACTTTGAATGTCGCCGAGATTTTGCGAATTTTGTTTTCAATAAGATGGACGAGCAGCACGATTGGCTTCACAACGTGCTTTGGACAGATGAAGCGCATTTCACACTGTCTGACGCTGTTAACACCCACAACTGTCGTGTGTGGGCCACGGACAATCCACATGCATTTGTGGGAGGTACCCTTGCATCAGCCTAAAGTGACCGTTTGGTGTGGCTTCACTGCTGATTTCATAATTGGTCCCTTTTTTTTTTCGAAGAAGTCACACAAACGGGTTTCAAAACAGTTTCCGTCACTGGTCCGCGATATGCTGCACTGTTACAGAACAACATTATTCCTGAACTGCAAGCGAGACAGGCACTCCAAACAGTCACCTTTCAGCAGGATGGAGCACCACCTCATATTTTTCTGCCTGTGCAACGCCTGCTACGTTCAACATTTGGGGAGGATCGCATTATCAGTCGCGCCTTTAAGCAAGCATGGCCTCCACGATCTCCCGATCTCACACCCTGTGACTTTTGGCTGTGGGGATTTTTGAAGTCAAAGGTGTACCGCGACCGACCGGCATCATTAGCTGCACTTAAAAATGCCATCCGGCAACATGTGTCGGCCATAGCGCACGAAATGCTCCTAAATGCTGTGATCACTCGTCTCACAGCTGTACTTCTGAATGATAGACAGCACATTGAACATTTACTGTAATTAATTAACTGTAATAAAGCTGAATTGTAAAGAATCTCATTTTTTTTTCTAAATCAGCTTTTTGTGACATAACACACTACAGCGCCATCTGTTGGTCGGCAAAAAAACTATTTTTTATTATGTTGCTACACAAAACCCGGTTTATTTTTCATGCGTTTGGTGCAAACCATATCTTTGTATCTTGCTTCGATTTCGAATTATTCATTTTTAAAGTTGGTCCTGACTTCTGGATCACCCGGTACATGAAATATATATTTTTAGAGAAGTACATACAGGGGTCAAAGTGACAAAATAAGAAAATATAGGATTTTTTCAAAAAAAAATATAGGACAATATAAAACATCAAATAACTGCACACAGTTGCTACTGAACTTCAAAATTAACTCGTTATACATTTATATACTCGTTATATTGAATTTAAGAGAATAAAAAACACACCTTAAAAAAAAAAGAAATCGCCTGATCCTGAATACGTGATCAGTTATTGCTCAATATTCCATCCCTAAATCAAGTTTTATTAATTACATTATTTGCAATCATGAGTCTTTTGCTTCCAGCATTTTTAACTGTTCCAATTTCTTAAAGTATTTTCTTTTTATCCCTGTTTGCAGTCTTTTGTTGATTCAGATGTACTATTCAGTGTCGGCTGGATTGGCGACGAAAAGTGGGAGATTTATCGCCGAATGTGGCGAACCTGGCACTTGGTTTTAAAGCAACCCTAGTGATCGTTTGGATTTGACAACACAACGTATTGACGTAATTTTCAATTTTGGCGACTTGTATGAAAAAATCGTGGCTAATATTCCGAATTCGGTACGAATTCTGCGCCAAAGCGTTTTTCGCCAAAAAATGGCAGCACTGCCATTTTTTAAGAGCAAGATAACTAACTGCCTGTGGTTGCCATAATTTGGAGTGGTTTGATGTAAACAATTCGTGGTGAAGAATTCGTACAGGATTCGGAATAAAAAAATCGCCATCCGACATCATACAGTAAATCATAACCCTTTTGTTTCCTTTATCAATTATTGACTGAGCACTCAAAATGTTCTTTAGTAGTCCTGCAAATTAATCCAAAGTTGTTTTTATCCGTTTTTCCCGAGGCAGAGTTTTGTTGTTGCATCTCTCTCTGCATTATGGCCAATTAATTTATTACGTTGGAGGAAAAATCAAATCAGAAATTCAAGACCGATTGTTATGGAAATGTTCACATCTTTACAACTCCCACCGGTCCAGTAGAGTTGAGTTGTAGGTTATGCAGCACGTGACGTCACAAGAGATAAAACGCCGTGCCGTCGTTACAAACATCGTTTTTGTCAGGTCTTTTTCACCTACGATCGCGCCAAAGAATCCGAAATATTTAAAAATGGCAACAAACGGCGCCGTTATTACGAATTCGAAGAAAATATAGATCGAATCAATGTAGAAATATAGGATATATAGGACAATTGTAAAATATAGGACAATATAGGACGTTTTTACCGATTTTTTAAAAAATATAGGATTTATAGGACATATAAGACGTCTGCGACCCCTGTACATAGTCCATATGTAACAATTATGAAGACTATTGACGAAAGCAGCAAATGGTATCGACATTAAATAAACCCTTACTTCAAATAAAAAAATAATCTAAGACTAAAGTGTAAATAACATGAATGTGTTAGGTTGGTTGTTTTCTGGCACCGTCAGCAACACGAGGGCTATAATGCACCGAAACATCCGTCATTTGATAAGCCAACATACATTTACAAACACCCATGCCTTACACGGGACTCGAACCCGCAACCTCGCGATAAATGTGTTAGGAATTGCAAGAACATTGTTGTGGAATTTTTTGCATACAAACCTTGCTAAAAACCAGACCGTGTATGTTCTTGTAAATAAAAATCTTATGAAGACAGGCCCGACCAAAAGGTATAGTGGTTAGCGTGCTAGCCTCTAGACCACGAGGTTGCGAGTTCGAGTCCCGTATTAGGCATGGGTGTTTGTAAATGTATATTGGCTTGTCAAATGACGAATGTTTCGGCGCATTATAGCTCTCGTGTTGCTGACGGCGCCAGATAACCTAAAAACAACCAACTTATGGAGACAGTGACAACAACAAAAATAAATGGTCTTGGTGTTATTGGAATTGATCTTAGAATAGAAAAAATAATTGCAATCAAAACGCATGCACTTACAGGCCTATTCTATTCTGTGCTTTAAATGTGGTTTTTGGCAAGATTTACGACAAATTTTATTAGAATAATGTTTTAACGTGGTTACTTTTTTATTTTCTTTAGACCTTTTTAATCAATTATTATTTTTATTTGACTTAAGCGCATGCGTTGTAACCATTCGATGCTTATGACGATTACTCTTCACATTTGCAATAAAAGGATCCCATTATATCTTGCTTTCCGATTAAAAATGTTGTATTTATCTAGTACTTGATATATTGTATGTTTTCTTTATTTTTTATTTAAAAGGATAGTAATTTCTCGAACAGTCTTGGCTACTGGCTTCCTATTATGGACTTTTGCCTACTTAGAAAACTTTTCCATGTTGAATTACAGCTAGAAGTTATTTTCCTGCTTTCCCATTTCTCAAATGAAATGTAATTTTAACCAAATATAATCAAAATTTCAACGAAATTTACAAAATGAGTAACTTTTAATGAATATTTAGTGGTGCACCAAGAAATAAGTATCGTATGCAATCTTGGTTGTATTTGACTTATGCATTAAGTATAATCTTTGTAAGTTATATTGTACATTTCATTTGCTATTAAATATTTGAGGCATACTGTATATTTTACATTGCAGTATCAATAATAACTAAGAACAAATTGATTATGCACGAAATGCTCAATCATTAGTTCTTACCAGCTCCAATTGTTGTTAGAATTTCTTCAGGATCTCCCAAAGGCGATTTCTTAGTTCCATCTTTTAAATGTAAAGAGTGGCAGTCGCAATTTTCTTTTATTGTCAAGGGACCTATAGTTAAAATAAAAATTAGAGACTGCAAAAACAGTCTCTTTCATAATAACAGTTCGTTCCTGTGTCATCTATTCAAATATTAACTACAAAAAGTTTAAAAAAATGTGAAACTTTCATGATATAAAGCTATAACTTTTCACCAAGTGCCTCCGAATTTAAATGAGTGTATCACGTCAAAAAATATGTATATTCAAAGGAAGTCTAAGACTAATAGAGACAAGTTCGAAACTAGCATTGTAGTCAGAGATGCGACTGCAAATTTAGGTATTCCATTGAGCATAATTTTTATTTTTTTATAGAATGTGGGAAAATGTTAGTAGATTATGGATTATGAAGATACTGATCTGTCGGGGTAAAAATTGCCAAAATTGAGCAAAAATTGACTTTGAATGAGTTGAATAAAATCCAGTTGCCAAATATGACATAATTTGACAATAATGAGCATTCTTTTTTTTTTTTTTTTTTTTTTTTTTTGATAACCTACCGCTCTTTAATAAGTGGAGACGCGATTTCACTCCTCTACATTTTTTTTTTTTTTTTTTAAGTGAACTTAAATGGTGATAAACATTACGCCACTTGATGACGTATTGTTTACTCACTCACTCAACTCAACTCAACTCCCTCACTACCAGTATATCAGATTGTTAGCGATTTTTTCGAAAATTACTTTTTTAATATTCAAGATTCAATTCAAGACTATAATCTATTTCAACAAAAAAAAAAAAAAAGATGGAAAGAGAAGGTGAATAATATGAAATGATATGCATCTGTTAAATTAATTTCGGCGATATTTCAATGGTAATACGATTAATAAAAAAACGTGTTTCTATTTTGGGGAGATTCCTTTAGCTAATTAAAATGTACAAACAAATTATTCTGATTGTTTAAAACGTTCTTTTAAAAATTCTCAAAATTCTATTTATGATCATGTTTTTAGTGTTATAGGAAAACATGTTTACTTTATGAGCGATAAGCAGAAACTAATCATAATAATTTTTAGACATTAATTTAGGTTAAAATTATTTTTCTATTATATATTTATAAGAAGATCATAAAAGAAAATGATATATATGATGCGAGTGGACTACAGTTTCAATTTCAATTTATAACTTGGCATAATAACCATTTAATTCATTTGAAAACTAGACAATTCGCATTTAATTCCCAGTTCATTCTTTTGTAATGAGTTTTGCGAGTATGATAATCTTCATTTCTCAGCTAAAATTGATTATTGGGCGGAGTTAAGAATAATGTTTTGTATTTAAATTTATTACTTGGTATCCCATTGGCCAAATGAAACCAACAGATTTTCGTAGGGAATTAATCTACTTACCTTACACTTACTAAATCCTTGAATTTCAGACAATTTTTGCAGTCTCAACAGGTAACATATTGTTTGATAGGAATAACAAACAATTGTAGATATGCAGGTTTAACAGAAATATAATAGAGCTTCAATTTGTTTACTTAATTCGTTCGAATGACATCCTATCAGCATTAATTTCACATTTTTATGAATATAAAAATCATAAACGGGAAGTGTTCCACTTCCCCCTGTAAAGGCACTTATTTGATCGCATATCAGCAAACTTACAAATCCCAATTATAAAGTATGGCAACTCTACCACACATTTAGCAAAATATCCAAGAGTTAAATTTCCATTATTTAATTTTTTAAAAAACTATATAATCTACATTCATTTCCCTGTGTATCTTTTTGCATTAGGTTGGTTGTTTTGTAACCTCAACGATCTGTTTTTTGCACAAAAATGGCTAATCAGGCCGGGACCTACAGCTTAACGTGGATTCCGAACCAAAACGAACATCAATGCCTTAACCCAGGATTCGTACCCGGAACTATTGGCAGAGAGGTAACCCCACAGTTTTTGCATTGACAATTATCATACGGAGTTAAGAATGAAGATTTGCATTTAAATTTACAACTTGCCATCCGATTGTGGTCCCAAAGTGAAACCAATAGATTTTTGTAGGGAATTAATGTATGAATTAAATATATTTTTTTGAAAAAAAAAAAAAAAAAAAAAAATGAAAAAAAATACCCCTTTTTCAGATATCGAAAGTCAAATGTCAAAATGTTTGACCTTAAAATGAAATTTTTTAAAAATAGGTGCAAATGATGCATTATAAGAAAGCCCAAATCAGCTTTTTTTTTTTTACATCAAAAGCAATGTTTTAAGATAATTAGGGACAAAATTAAGTGCAAATTTATAAAGCAAGAAATGTAAAATTTTGACCTTTAGGCCCATTTTTGAAGCCACGTACTTCAGAAACCAAACGATATTCAAACTTAATATCGGCTTTTTTTTCTTTTCTCAATGAACCAAACAAGTGAGCAAAATTTTATTAAATTCTGAAGGGGTTGGGTTGAAAATGCCCCTTTTTTGTGTTGATTTGACATGGGAATGTTCGTTTTGTCGTACATTTCTTACCCAAACTGCGTTCCCAACTATCCCGATACATGGTAGTGAATAATACTGCATTCTTTTTATCAGGTTGTGTGCTACGTTTATAAAATAATTCTAATATCTTCCTTTCGTCAGAGTCCTCTCTCCGTATTATTTCGATCAGCCCACTCTAGGTCAAAGATTCACTATTTTTCTAAATATGCTTGCGTAAAACTTCACTTCCCCTTTCCTCTCCCGTCTTTCAGCATTACACATTACTTTCAAATCCAAATCTATAACCCAAAGGTAAAGGACATTATCTCATTCCCCCCCTCCCATTTTTGCGATTTTCAGGTGATGACTGTGACATTATAGGGGTTTCATGCTCTATATAGATGCATATAACATAATCTAATACCAGTCTTTATAATGAAGATATTCACTTTTAAAAAGTAGCAATATCAAGAAAATAGTAGTGTGATCTTTCCATGGGCGCCCTTAGGAGGGTGCAAGAAGGTGCACTTGCAACCCCCTGGCTCTTGAATTTTTTTTTAAAAAATGAGGGAAAAGATGAAAATTCCAAGATAAAAAAAAGCACAAATGCCGTTATTATACTTTTATGTTACAATGAATATTTTCCCCCCTATTAATTTAGTCTTTTGTTTCTTTAATATGTCGCTTTTTATAGCTACTTGCGTGATGATTTTCTGGCGCTTGTTGTCTGAGTATTAGAGGCTGATGAGTAGAAGTATTTTTTTCTTTTCTTGTATAATCATTTCGTGTGTAATTCTCAAAAAAGGAAAATGTTTCTTCTAGGAAAATGTTTTGTTTTTAAGTCATCAGATATACTATCTTGAAATCAATTTTTAGAATTCAATTCAACAAATTCCAACACTTCTTTCGTGTTTCATTTTGAATCCCCCCCCCCCCCTTCCCATTGTATCCGAAACTTGGAAGAAATAAAAAAAGTTACTCTTCTGTATTTTTGCATCTTCGAGTTCCTCTATTCTAAACACTGTCTTTTAAATGCCGTGAGATCTAGTTGGATGATAAAAAAAATAGTTAAAAAATGCATATGTAATATTTTTATTATTTTGTATTTTTTTCTCTTTAACATGGTTGCGCTTTCAAAAATATATAACATGAATTTTAACTATTCTCAAAGAGTATAATTTCTAATGCATAATTATTAATTAATATTTCTAAAAAAAATTAATGATTGATAAAAATCTAGTCTTGCACCCCCTTGCAAATATTCCTGGGGGTGCCCATGGACCTTTCTTCTATACAGGTGTAAAATTAGGGAAAATGGGAACAGTTTCAGTTACCACTGCTATACAAAAATGTTCTATATCTTTATCCAACCCCTTTTTTAATATCTTCAGAGGTAATTCACGCATGGTATAATCCGAATGATTACCAAAAATCGACCTGAAGCTTATACTGCAGCAATGGCATAGGTGTTGCTAAAAATGGTAAATTCCATCCTTGGTTTTTGAAAATTAAGGGGAATTGGTACACCTAGTTTTCACAAAAAATAATAAAAATATAAATTTTCTATTTTTTTGCGTGTTTATAATCTTTGAAACCTTCTTCTTATTCTGGCAAGTTTTTGAGCTGATCCGATAACTGCACTTGCAAAACAACTATATTCTTATGGAGAATTTAGCATTGCTGCAATAGCTTCTTTGATGTTTCGAACGCATTTTTCTCAGTTCGTGATTTTCGAAATTCCCACCTTACTCAAAATGCTAAAACTTCAGCAAATTTGATTGAAATGACTTGAATTTTTTTGGTGTCATTTTTATTATCTATTTGACAAAAAAAAAGCTTTGATTTTTAAATATTTTTTATTATTATTATTATTATTATTATTTTTTTTTTTAATTTAAATGTTGAAAAATACCCATTTGTTTTACCTAGAGATACAGTAATCATCGTTTTTATCAAAAACCATTTTACTTTTTCTAAATCCGATGCCTAAAATGTTACAGTATATTACTAGGAACATTTTTTTTTAAAAAATATATTGAAAAATGAAAAAAGAATATAGAATTTGAAAGTTGATGAATTTAAAAAAAAAATGTGAGTACTATGTGAATTTTTTTAAATAAAATTTAGTTTTTACTTAGTAATACTTCCATATATGTAAAAATTATAATTTTCAAGGCTTAAACAATAAAAAAAAAAGTTTGAAAGGTACCAAGTCCCCTTAAAAATAAAACAGTGAATATCGAAACAACATTCGCAAGAAATAATTTATTCATTTGTTCGGAAAATTAAATCATATTAACTAACATTTAATTAAGAAGTTCAATCACCATTTTGGAAAATCCAACGTTTGAACATAAATTTTAACAATTTTCAGAAACTTGGATTCGTACACCTAACACTTAACACTGCTAGCATTCATGGAGTAGTAAAAAAAATAAAAATAATAATAATACTTGTACTCATATAAACTACGCTTATTATATTCAATTGTAATATCGCTACAATATCCACAATCAGTGAGATCTCAAGACATAAAGAATGCAAGATCATATTTGGGAAGCAAAAATACTATGGGTGCTCATGTGCAAAAAGGTAATTCGCGTATTAAATTTTCTTTAGTCAAAAATATTTAATTCCCAAACTCGTCACAGACTTTAACTAAAGACATTGCATTTAATGAGGAAGTTATGTATCCTCATTTAAAAAAAATATCCGTACTTCTTAAAATACTGAAATGGTAGTTGATAGTTCAAACACTATTGAAACGAAAACTGCTTGAATAATTTTTAAATGGATAACAGTAGACTTTTTGTTTGCTTACTTCCAAATAATACAAATGGAGAAGTCATACATCTTAGATATAAAACACTATATACAACTTTTTAGGCATAGAAGATACGGTAGTTACCTGTTACCGTGCCAATCCTTTTGTCATCGTAATCTTGCTGAGTGGTTGTCACAAGATGTTTGGGTCTAATGCAAGAGAATGGAGTTGAAATAGGACCCTACAAGTTGAAATAAAAAAATCGCTAGTAATTATTCCTTCAAATTTTTTAACTTTCATAATGATATTATGCTTGTTGTAAGTTTTTGTATGTTTCAAAGCAATACGCCGACAAAAATTGTGGCTGAAAAAATATAGCATTAGGTCTATGTTAACCTAGGGACAGAATCGATCATTACTTGTCATTTATTGTGTCTACAACTCACCCATGATCGAAATAGTTTACATTGCTGATTTAATATCCGATAAATTTCGGTTTTTGAAACCGATCTATCTCCCCTCACATTGTTACTATCACTCACTTTATGGTTCCTAAATCTAGCTTAGCTTATTCTGCTGCATTCTTATCATTCTTGATTTATCAATTCTGAAGCTGATCTAACAAGTCTACTTTCACTCCATTCATTTTGAAAGGTTTTCGAAACTAACATAACTTAATTAGCTACGTTTCCTTCTTTTGTGATTTAGAATATATGCTGATCCAACATTTTTATCTTCATTCATGTTTCGTAATCGTAATATTCAAAGCTGATGTAACTCACTTTTCAACCGTTCATATCAGTTATGACTTTTGATTTTTGAAGTTGATCTAACATATTTAGTTACCTTCTCTCCATTCATGATTCAAAATTTGTATAAATTTCATCAAAAGTAAGAAAGAAATTTTGTAAACATTTATTTATTAAAAGTAAGAGAAATTTTGCATAAATGTTATCAAAATTAAGAGAAATTTTAAGAGATTCAGTTAATGTTAAAGTTGTAGATGGGAGAGAAAGGACGGATATTCGAGTAGAACCACTGTCCTATTTTTATACAAATCAATCTGTACCTCAATATTTAAAAAACCTATGTTAAAATAGGAAAGCCGGATTTTTTTTATTTAATTTTTCTGAATGAAGCTGCTTGATACGTGTATTCTAAATTAAATTAAAGTAGATCTTTTATTTAAAAGTTTTTGTAAACGTTGAAACATTTTCTTGGACCTTTTACAAGAACATTTTCGGCCACAGCAATATCTAAATTAATTAACTTTGCTTTTTTTATGTTATAATTTACCACGTTCGTATATGTTATGTGCAGATTATTTTAAATAAAAAATTTTTTAACAGTTTATCCACCAAAACTTAATTTTCTTAAAGAAGCCATTCAGTCTTGTTTTAATAACTTAAAAAAATTAACTACTTCTTGCTAAAAAGGCTGAATACCAAATATTCAGTAATCTTACTTCAATGTCCATTGAAAGTTTTGATGGAAAATTTGTTTTTGGTCCGTAATGATCTCTATATGTTGATTCTTCATGGTATATATATTTCTCAGGCTCTTGCAAGAAACCAAAATATCGCGATTCCTTTCCACCGCATCTAAGTAAAAGATATTTATATTTTGTTGGTTAGTTTGTATTTTCAACATTCAATAATTATAACTTCTGCACTACATTGTAGACAAAACTTTTGCTTCCCTGAGTTCAATTTTTCTAGACAAAATTATAAATACTACAGGCACGTGTGATACGTAAAATTGCAGTTTATCGTGGAGAAAAAATTCCATTCCCAAATTCCACAAGAAGTTACCATAAATCGATTAAAATTACATCCAAAACTGCTAATTCTACAGACATATGCCATGCATGAGTAGGAAAGTGTCGACCAGATTTAATAGATGGACATAAAATTCAAGAGAAAATTCTGACTAGAAGTGCTTGAAAGTTTGACCAGTCCATATTAAATCCATTGAAAGTTTGCATATTGGCTCCAAATCTTGATTTTGGATATGAACAGACACATTTGGTAATTAATTTCGAGAACTTAATAATTAAATTATTAATAACGATCTCTTATTAATTTATTTATAAAAACACCGAATTGACAAGAATTTTGTTACAAATAACAATGGTAAAACAAATTTTACTTGCTTGGCATTCAGTTTTTAATAAACAACTTCGCGTGTAGCTTCAAGCTACTGTTATATATTTGTAAAACCCTCAATTCATGAAGCATTCTGAATCAAATCATTGAGATTTTATACCAAATATATGTGCTTTACCAGTTATCACAATAGAAACGTGTATAGAATTGACAGGAACTGTCACAATTATTTTATTTATATTTTGTAAGTCTTGACTGGATCATATAATTAGTGATTAAATGATTTAATCCACGCGTGTATGTAAGACCTTTATCTCTAGAATGGTACATGTTTCAAATTTATAGGCATTCAAGGGATGTCAAAACAAGCAATTCATCAAAATCACGTATCCACAAAAGGTGCGCCGACCAAACGGTATAGTGGTTAGCGTGCTAGTTTCTAGACCTCGAGGTTGCGGGTTCGAGTCCCGTGTTAGGCATGGGTGTTTGTAAATGTATGTTGGCTTGTCTAATGACAAATGTTTTGGTGCATTATAGCCCTCGTGTTGCTGACGGCGCCAGATAATCTGAAAACAACCAACCACAGAAGGTGCATGTACACATGGAAAATGTAAAGTTTTTTTAGCATTTGAAAAAAAAATTAATTCATATTAATCTTAGCAGTTTTTTAAACTTTTTAGGTATTCTCAAGGTTAAAATTCCAAGTTCGGTACGGATTCTGCGCCAAGAATTGTTTACATAAAACAGCGCCGAATTATGGCAACTATAGGCAGTTCACTTGCCAAAAAAAAATTGCCATTTTTTGGCGAAAATCCCCTTGGCATAAAATCCGTACCGAACTTGAAATTTTAAGCATTCTCAATATTGGTCCAATGTTTTTAAAAGAAAAAGAAGAAAAAAAAAAAAAAAAAAAAAAAAAAGGGAAAAAAAAAAAAAAAAACTAACCTCAACCGGTAAAGCAAACCGTTTTTTCTCAACAATGAAATTTTCAAAACACGTTTCCGTACGCCATTCTTACTTAAGCCTAGATAGATATGAAACGATAAGTCTAGCTCTAGATAGATCAAAAAGGGTAAAAAATGAGCTCAACTAGTTTGCTAAGCAAAAGTGGAAGGTTCCCTGAAGAAGACGTGTTGGTGTTGGATATGGGTGGCAAACGCCGATGGTACCACTTGCTTGAATTTAACTAAATGCTTCAGATGATAACATATATGTATATATATATATATATATATATATATATATATATATATATATATATATATATATATATATATATATATATATATATATATATATATATATAACAACAACAACAACAGAATTGCAGCAAATTTTAAGTCCCAGCTTTTACATCGTTATCTTTGGCGACTATATTTTTGAGCAAGACTTTGCTTAAAGCTTTCAAGAATAACTTTCCGAAATGGATAAGAAATTAAAAATTGGGAAATGATTGCCAGGTTAGCTTGCAATAATGTTTAAAAAATACCTTCGTCCAGCTTCTGATAGGAAATAGTTCCAGCCGTAATCTATTTGATGGGTGGTGGAAAATTTATTTAACATCGTCATTATTTACAGTTTCTAATCTAAATGAGACAAAAAAAATTATTGCAAACAAAATAGAGACCGCTGATTTCTTCTTTAACGATAATGTGTTCATTAAAAATATCGCCACTTTTTTTATTTATTAAATTGTACGTGATTCTGTTATTTAAATTTTATAACAAATTGCTTGCACGGTGGATTTTATGTATCTCGATTTGAGATTATTTCTAATATGCCTTTTAAAACCAGAAAGTCAAAGCATGATTAATGTTTTAATCATCATCAAATACCAACTTAAAAGCTGTTAGCATCATCGATAAAGTCCGTTCCTTTGACTGTCAATTTTTCTCATTCAAAACTACAGATGCCGTAGAAATGTGTGATATGTTTAACGAAAAATAACGTCCAAATTTTTTTCCCATACTAAAATCAACTGGAAGTCAATTTGTAATAAGTTAAGCCTTAACTATACTAAACTTATATCAGTTTACACTTAGTAATCCAACTTGTTTTACCAATTTACAAAAAATTTATCTTAAGTTATTATCTATGTAACATATAGTGTCCAGATTATAAAAAAATTTAGTTAGGGTCAAAACTAGTTGGTTGATTTGTAGACTCAACGACCTATTTTTATGCGCAATGACGGATAATCAGGCCGGGACTACAGTTTAACGTGGATTCCGAATCACAACGAACATCCATGCCCAACCGGGAATTCGAACCCGGCACCTTTGATATGCGAGGCCAGAGCTATAACCACACGACCATCAGGTGGGCAGGGTCAAAACAAGAGAAAATCGAGTTAAAATTGTCACTACTAACTGATGGTAGATCGGCATAGTAGAAACTAGGGGTGTGGAACATCGCACAACTTTCAATTACATTATATTACTTATGTGGATTTGTGTCCTTTATCGCATTTATATTTTCATCATTCGCTTAGAAAAAATGGCCAATTATGCGATATTTTTTGCGATAATTAATATATGGGTCTATAAAAAGAAACATTTTTAAGGGAATTTCGGAGGTGGAGATGTTTAGAACACCTTAAGAGGCATTACCACAGCAATTTTTATGAAAATCGTTAGAGCCGTTTTTCAGCAGTCATTGAAAATCATGATTTTTTCAATGACAACTACCTTATGCGCATGCGCGATTTTGACGAAAACCTTAATGGTAGGTCCTTGAACCACAACCAATCAGCACACTAAATTTGAACATCGTATGTCAATTTGTTCGGGAGTTATGCTGACCACAGACATACATACACACAGACATTTTTTCTAGATCAATTTTTTGAAATCAGGATGTTCCAAAACGTGGAGAAATTAAAAAATCGAATTTTTTTTTTTGGACCGATTGCTATACTTTCATTACCTTATATATATATAGATATATATATATATATATATATATATATATATATATATATATATATATATATATATATATATATATATATATATATATATATATATATATATATATATATATATATATAGTATATATATATATATATAGTATATATATATATATATATATATAGTATGTATATATATATATATATATATGTATATATATATATATATATGTATATATATATATATATATATATATATATATATATATATATATATATATATATATATATATATATATATATATATAGTATATATATATATATATATAGTATATATATATATATATATAGTATATATATATATATATATAGTATATATATATATATATATATATATATATATATATATATATATATATATATATATATATATATATATATATATATATATATATATATATATATATATATATATATATATATAGTATATATATAGTATATATATATATATATATATATATATATATATAGTATATATATATATATATATATATATATATATATATATATATATATATATATATATATATATATATATGGGTAATTGAAAGTAAAAAAATTAATGGCATCTTCATAATAGTTCAAGAAATAGCTCAGCAAAGTACAGGAAATTAAATCCAGGCACGATATGTGCTTTAATTAGATTCTTAGCACATCAGAATCCCAAAGCGCAACCAAATTTTAAACTGAAACACATTAGTAAAAAATAAATAAAAGACAATCGCAAAATAAAACTGGGTGGTTTTTTTTGGGGGGGGGGGGGGGGAGGGGAGATTTTGTCAGCTACAATACTGGGAATTTAGTGCTGTGGATATTTTAATTATTGTGAAACGAATTTAATTATTGTCTAAGAGATTACTTTAAACTTCTATAAATTGTAATTCTAGCAGTCCTACAACGAGTCTATTTGCCAATTTTCAGCTCGATTGGTGAAAGCAAGTGGGTTAATTATTCCTTCGAAGCGATAATATAGTAGCGTGTGTAAAAGAAGACTTTTAGTGACATCCTCCAAAATTTGATAGAATGTCTTGTCTTCGACAAAGTCTATCTGCCAAGTTTCAGTTCGATTGGATGACTGCAAATAGGTTAATTGGCCTTCCGTAGATTTGCCCGCACTAACAAACACACAAAACAACTCAAACCGTTCAATTACTCCATCGGTTTGCCGAAAGGATTTCACCGCTCGTATCGTGCCCGAGGCTTTAAAAACGATCCGATTTGTAAGATATGTATGTTAGTAGTTCGAGAGGTGACTGCAATTTTTGGACCCCATCGAACATCATTCTGAATTTTTTATAGAAATGAGAAAAGTGAGTAGATTACAAATCCACTGGTCTGCCGTGGCAAAAATGGCCGAAACTGATCAATAATCGACTTGGAATGAGTTGAACTAAAATTCGATTGCCAAATATGTCATAACTTGCCAAAAAGAGAACGAACTTATTCGTCTGGCAACCCACTTCATTTTGATTTTCAATGAGAAAAAGCGCAAACGATTTCTGATCTTTGGCGAGGAAAACTTATATCTTTTAAAAGTAAGCCAAATTGGCCCCATCAGTTACGTCATAAGTGACGTAATATTTTTTGCCAACTTGGCTCCCTTTTAATAGATGCAAGTAGACCGTCGCCAAATATCTGAATCATCTGCAACCTTCTTAATTGAGAATTAAAGAGTGAGGGATACCAAAAAAAAAAAAAAAAAAAAAGCTCATTTGGCAATTGGATTTAGTTCAACTTATTAAAAGTCGATTTTTGACCAGTTTCGGCCATTTTTGCCATGACAGACGAGTGGATTCGTAATCTACTCACTTTTCTCTAAATTCTATAAAAAATTCAGAATGATTTTCGATGGGGTCCAAAAATTGCAGTCGCCTCTCAGTCTATAGGTAGGGACGATTGTTGCATCCCAACACTTATTTCATTTGAGGATTTCTCAGCCTAGAGATTTGGGACATCACTTATTTGAACCCTGGGACTTTAAAGGCGTGACTGTTCAGTACCTGTTGGACTTTGTTTCAGAGACAGGTATGACTACGCGTCAGTGGGTATTATAAAATACATTCGAGGTTCAGCGCCAGAATATTGTTGCTCGTTGAGTAATTGAACTCCCACCCAAGTACACTGTGTATTCTTATTATTTAATTTTGAATGGTACGACAGTAAAGCGAGATTGCATAATTCCTACCTTTATCATACAAACCGAATAAATTCAAATTAAAATACTTTTGAAGTTTAAAGTTCAGCCAAACGTGCTACAGTTATGCGTCATGGTCAGAATCAAAAAGTTTGACCAGTTTAAGATTTGTTTGAAATATTTAACAAAATCGATAGTCAAAAAAGGCAAAACAATCAACTCAAAAAGCATGATGCACAGAATTTGGTCAATTTTAGAGATTTTTAACGTTCAATTTGTAATATTAGGTAATTCCTATTTGTAATATTGAATAATAAAAGTGTGTATTATATATATTACGTCCCCGAGTTCAAAAAATGGTCTAGAATTTTTTTTTTTGCCTGTTTGCGTTCAACATAACTCCTGATTGATTTGCGATGTTCAACTTTAAGATACGGGTCAGTGGTGGCAATGGGATCAGTCATTAACATGGTTCGTATACTAGAAGAAAAAATTCAAGGACTTACAGAATCCTATATTTAACACTATTAATAATATTTTAACACTCCAAGGAAGTTTACCAAGGATGCGTTATCAACTCAAATACATTAAAAATATATTTCAATTTTTTTATTGGCAAACTTTGCAGGTTCGAATCGAGTCAATACAAAAAAATGTTCTTTAGGTTTTAATAGAGGAAAATTTGAAGATTACAATAGAAGAAAAAACTTTTCGAGTATACCAAAAGCGGTACTATGTCCCATTAAAACAGAAGTAAAGTAAGTAGTACTCATTTTGTTATTACACCAATATCAGATGCGAATATCCATTTGTTTGTCTTGTTTCATTTCAAACACCAACAGGGTTCCCACTCAAATCACAAAATGAAAATCAATGACTTTTAAGGACCTAAATAACGTTTTTAAGGGCCGTTGAAAATTTCTTTGTAGGCCTCATATCTATAAATAAATTTTGAATAAAGTACTATAAAAAACTTACTATAAAAAGTTAATGGATGCGTAATACAAATATGTCTGAGAATTCTAATACGGTGCAGATAAGTGGCGGTCAAGCGTAGATAGCAAGTCCGAGTTGTATTTTTATAAATTTTGCAGTTGGCCAAATAACTGCAAAAATTAAGTACTTTTAAGGACCTCTAAGCATTTTCAAGGACTTTTAAGCACCTCTAAGCATTTTCAAGCACTTTCAAGGCCTTGAAAACAAGTTCAAAAATATTAAGCACTTTTAATGACTTTCAATGACAGTGGGAACCCTGACCAAACACAAAATTCTTACTGACTAAACTGCTTCGATACACTCTGAAGGCTTGATTCCAAATACTGTATTATATGCAGTTCCTTTTTTTTTCCACATAAAAATTTAGATGCAATCGCGCTATCGGCAAACGAATCTTAATTTAAGATTTTCGTCAAAATAACGCATAAGGTAGCTCCCACTGAAAAATTTGTTTTCTAGCGATTGCCAAAAATGAACTCACGATTTTGATCAAGTTCGCAGTGGTAATCTCTTAAGGTGTTCTAAAATATCCCCACCTCTGAATTTCCAGTAAAAATTCGTTAATGAAATAAAAAGTGAGCAAACGTAGGTCTTTAACAGTTACAGTCCCTTGAGCATTGTCTATCAACAACTGTTCCTCCTCTCTTTCATTTACTCACAAGGAATAAAGTACTAATTAATGCCAAACATATTGCCAATTTAGCAGTTTTTTTTTTTTTTTGGCCAATGAAATAATTGTCAAAGAGGCTATTTTTTTAATAAAAAAATGGAAACAAAAACGGTAAATTACACCAATCAATGTCAAATTTAAATGCAGTGACCTGTATTACAGTCTGAATCTAAAATGAAGGCAATGTACATCATTTTATCAATGAAGATTTCATAATTATCAAGCATGTTAAATTCATGGATGCAGTTTAAAGCATGTTGCTTCTATTTAAAAAGCAGGTTTTTTTTTCAGATAAGGAAATTTTTATTTCATACACATGCAGTACAACAGTTCATAAATAAAAATATTCTGCAATTATAAACAATCAGCCAACATTCTACATCGATCGAGTACATTAAACAGTATATCTGAAATCTTGTTTGTCAGCATAAATATTTTTACATCCTATAGGTATAATCACACGGTAAAATAAAGTAAAAGGATTGGAAGGAAAAGCTTATTAACAGTTTCTGGACTAGACAAACAGCGAAAAAAATAAATACGAGGTACCACAGGCAATTAAAATGTAACGTCCGCACATTATAATGTACACACAGTTTCGTTGCACATGTCATGATAATGAAGTAATAAATAGAAAAAATCAACTTGGGTATAATAATAAGACAGTTATTATACTTTCTAAATCCTTAGAAAAAATTTAAACTGAATATTTGTACCATAGAGAATATCTGAACAAGACACAATAGTAAAAGCCTTAAAATGTTACAAGAAATAATTAACAAGCATCCAACTCAATAACAAAAACTACACCAAATTGGTCAAAAATATGTTTACGAAAAAGAAATAGCTGCATTATTGTTATACTTATGGACAAAGTGTACATTGTGAAGACTAGTTCGGCTCTGATCAATTGTGAAAGAGTAAGCAGCTAATCAGCATTTAATATAATTGTTAAGGGCTTTTCACAAACAAGCCTGTCTTGAAGTATATATAGGCTTTTTTAAATCATGTTGCTATACATTTAAATTTATTTCTGTTTTGTTCTCTTCCGATTTTAGAATAGAAAACTCATTTTTACATTTAATTATAAAAAAATTAATTCTCAGGATCACATCTGAATAATGCAACAATGAAAAAGTATTTAACATTATTTCAACTGGAACTGTTCTAAATTTTAATGGCGTTGACAGAATATAAATTTAGTTTTTTATTGTACTTTCTTTCATGCCTATTCACCACTCACAATGTATCATCCCAGCAAAGCAGAAGAGATCAAACCTGCTTGAAGATGGTTCATTTAAATAAAGTAAGCTTTACAAGAAATACATGCACAAAGGCGCACACACAATGAACTTTTCCAAGAAATAAAAGAGTTTAAAGTTACATAAGTGTAAAAGTATGCCATTATAAACTCCACTTAAAACTGCATAATTATTACTTTTAGAAGCATTAAAAGAATAAGCAAATATTTCGTTGAAATATTCACTTTACATGTTGACAATACATAAAATTAAACAGAAAACTGAACTAAAATACATCTAAAAAAACTTAAAATTAATTAAATTTGTAAATAGTCGTATAAAAAAAACCAAACTAATATTGTATAACTTAACTATGGTGTACGTTTCAATGAGACTCGAATATTAATTTTAGAAACAGTACAAGGTAAAATGCAAGATATACTGTGTAGATTAAAAAATCTATTTACTATACATTTACTTTACATTAATAAATACATGAATATTTTATATTGATTTATTATAGTTTTAACAGATAGCAAACATCCATTTAAATTCTTCGAACACAAAATAATAATTGTATAGTCTTTACAGTTTTTGAGCCATTTACAAATACACTAAGTGAATTATCCAATATTAATGTGTCAAAATAATCTAAGAATCTGTGAAATTTATGTATATTTATTGTATCAGCATATTTAAGAGAATATAAACGACTATGCCTAAAAATCCACTGTAATGAGTATATGTGCGACTTTAAAGTTTTATTTCAGATCTAAACTACATTACATTCGATTTGCAAAAGTACTTAAGAAATAATTTCTGGAAAACGGGAAAATTTTTAAAAAAATTGCCTTTCATACTACTACCCATTATTTTTTTATTAAAACATGTTTATTCAGTTAAAGTATCAATTACCATTTACAATGTCACTACAATTCTTCAAAACTGAAATGATATTGAAACAATACAAACCAGAACAATTAGTGCAGAATGGAACTTTTGATCATTTCACAATTTATAGATTTTTAGCAAAATGGTCAAAAGTCTAAAATGAATATTAATTTTTCTATATATATATCTATATTCTGATACTTCAGTACATAGGAGTCAGTAGAAATGCTCTTGATAAAGTACAATGCATATGGATAATGCTTGCATAAATGCAGTTTGCATAGTTTTAGTGTGTCGTCACCAAATATGAAGTTAGCAGAAATCACAAGACTGCATATTAACTACATGCTTCATTTAAAAAAAAAACTAAATAATCTGAATATTTATAACAGTTTTAAGTGATACCTGATTATAGTTATTATTTTCCAAAAAGAGAAGTATTAGATATGCTCTTGCCTGAAGACTACGTGAAAAAACCATTTTTCAAAGTTAGTTCTTAAAAACACAATATATATATGAGGCAGGCATACTATAGATAGAATTATTTTTAAAGTTGAAAGTTAAAGGTATTTTCTTTATAATTACCATTGTAAAAAAAATGGTATCAACTCGTGATTATTAATAAACACATATTCACAATTTTGAAATAGGACACTATATTTATTAAACAAAAAAAAAAGTATTAATAAACAAATAAATTAAATTTCTAGCCATACTCATTTATATATTATGTTTGAAATTACACATAAAACTTTGAAATAATACAACCATTCCATAACTCTTACTTTTAACGAAATTGAAATTTTTGTGGCAACATAAATATAGAAGTAATATGTAATTGAATTTTTTAAAAAGGGAAACTGCAAATGTAACCAAAGGAATGTAACAGAAATATAGAAGAAAATTTTTCGCAAGAAAACTTGTTTTTGATTTAATGAAAAAAAAAGTAAACGCAAATATTATTTTACCTCTAAATTAATTGGAGATATTAGAATTAACTCAATTGCTTATGGAGACATGAAATAATCAAGAAACTTCCACAACACATTATGCTTTAAGTGATACCAAAGCGATGAACCAATAATTTAACAAAATGTAATTCACTATATAAATTTTAATGAAAAATAAAATAACAGTATAACTTGGTAAAGTTTTTGATATGGTGTATTAAAGTGATATGCTAAATTTCAATGTAGCTAAGATATCAATACCGAAGAAAAAATATATATTTTTTGATAACATATATGAAAGTAAATTAGGGTACAACATGCTAATTTAAAAAAACAAATTTGTTCAGAAAAATTTCCAATCTTCACTTTTTCCAGGAAAGTTGGAATAAACTTGACTATAAGCAATATTTGCACAGTAAAAGATTAATATTTTTTTTAGCTAAAATGTTAAGTTATATATCTATTTCAACTCTGAGCATTAATTTGTGAAGTTGAAAGACTTTCTAATTTTTAACAGAAATGGAGTGTGAATTTTAAGATAATAATTTAAGGTAAATAAGAGCCGTTGATGGAAATTTATGTACGGTAAAATGTACATGATCTAAATTGAAGGATCATAGGGCATAGTAAGTGCTTTCATAAAAATACATAAAAAACCATTATGTACATGACTGTAAGAATATTTTTTAAGATTGTGATAGATTATACTGCAAATTCAGAATACCGTTCTGTAGTCAAAAGATTTAAATGATAAAAAGAATCAAATGGATTATTATGATTAGATACAGATAATTATTTGTTGCACATTTATCGAAGAGATAATACAGCTTTAAATTAAACTTGGTTACAATTAAGATTTTTCATAGGAATCATTATGGAACTCCATTAAAAGAAAGAAATGATTTTTATTTTCCTATCATAATGCACTTATACCAATCTTCAAACTGGAAGTTCAATCCTACACTCACAATTATAATGGAAAAAAATGAAGAACTTGTAAAAAATGATAAAGGTAAAACCGAATAACGATAATCGCATATTATTCTAGCTGAATCCTAAATATAAAAGGAGGCGCATGTCCAACAAAAAACCTATTGACATTTTCCTTTTTTTAGATTTAAATATTCAACTATCACATTAAAAACAAGTTAATACCTGCCTCTAGATTAAACTTAATCTTTAAAATAACCAAGCATGAAACAAATAAAACTTTGAATAGGTTAAATGCATTTCAAAATATGTAACAACCACAGTATAATTTCTATAAATCTTTTGCAAAAATACAAGAATTCAATGAACATTACTTATAACTTAAGCTAAAGCACAAACTTTATCAAATATATTTAATTCATAAAATTCTAAATTAAAAGTCTAGTGTAAATTAAACAAAAAATAAAGATTTATGATAATTCACTTAAAAACACCACACAAAACACAACAAATTCCTAGTAAAACAGGATGCAACAAAAACAGAAAATTATGTAGGGACACAAAATGCCGCTTTATTTAATGCTTTTTAAAGAAATATGATTTATTCTGACCATGATAACTAAGGATAGATTTAATTTATATCTTAATTAGATAAACATAACATGTTTATAAAATCCATCACAGGAAAGTAAAAAGTATATTTCTTTATAAGAACAAAAAGATTTTTTACAAAACACAAGTGTATAAATATTTAATAAATATGTAATAAAGTTGATTAAAGTAGTCTATTAAGGCTTTTAGAAAAAACCTCCAGCAAATAAGTGATAACATGAATAAAAGTAGTACTTATTTCACAAAATAGACTACCATGAAAACTCATTGAAAAATACTCCCTTAACAATAAACAGTGGCCTTTAAATCTAAAACAATGTTAGTATATTAAACACAAACAAAGAATGCATTTCAATAAACCTCACTCTTTCAACAGTCAGCAATAAAATAACATATCATCCAAAACAAAACACTCACTTAAAACATTAAATTCAAAAGAAAATTGCAGCCAGAAAAAAAAATCAATCCTTATAAACTGAAATTAAAATTATAATGTCCAGCATAAAATAAGAAAAATAATTGCACCTCTCAATAACATTTAACAAGTTACTAAAACACATTTTGAAAATTTCAACAGATTTCTAAAACAAAGTTAATAAAGCCACTTGAATAAACAAAGATCAGAAGCCAGCTGATCTAGTTAATACTAACACAACTATTAAAAAAATAGTAAAGTTATATATTTAAATAGATTATTCAAAAGAATAAACACAGTATTTTTTTTATTCTGAACAATATTCTTCCTAGACATGATAAAGCAGGAGCACTTATAAATATGCCCAGCTAAATATTTCTGGAAAAATAAAGTACTTTGATGAAGCTTCTTTATAATCTTTTCCTTTGAACATATACTTTAGGTACAACTTGTAAATACAATAAAAACAAAACGAATACAGCAAGATTCCCAAATAATTTTTAAAAAGCAGAAGGGGAAAAAAAAAAGAGAATTCGTGTAAATATTTTGATAAAATTAGTATCACAAAGCAAAATGTAATAAAATATCTCCATGTGCTTTCTTCAAGAGTAAATCATACTAAACCAAAAACTTCCAACTAACAAAAAATGCAAATCAGATCAATTTTCCTCTTGCATAAAAGATTTCACACTTTTATAACAAACCAAACACAAAACAAGCAAATAATTTCAAACGTTCTATCAAACCGAAATTGACAAAATTAGAAAATTTATAATTTCTCTTTACAAATAATTATAAAAAGCAGCCATTAAGAAACAATTGCAACTTTCATTTAAAATAATTAACCAAATAACCAACAATACTCAAGGTTTGATTTAAGAGTGATCATCGAACTTTCTCATCCCGAGAGATCTACTCTCTATAGCCCATTAGTTGAAATGAAACATTTCTCCCCAACTTGAAGTGTCTTTAGACCTCGTTAATAGATGGCACCACGAGGCAAACCACTAAAAAATAACTTTTAATTAAAAATAAAAAAACAATTAACTTTCTTTTACAAAGAACATTATATCTGGAAAACTAAAGCAACATTTCAACATCCCACAAAAAAAAGAGCATTAGCATTCCACAGGTAGGAAAACATTAACGATCACTCTCAACCAAAACCTCTTCACAGACATACAAACCTTACTCGTAAAAAACCCATGACCAAACAGACTCTTTCTACTATTGAAGATTACAAGGAGATCTAGAAGGGGGTAGGGGGGAATTACTGCAGCGATGCCCCATGGCCAGTCATGTAGGTGACCGTCTGTCCAGTTTTGAGTCCGGTCATCTCAGTAACGCTCTCTCCCGGCACCGGTGGGGCTGGCATGGCCATTGCTGGCTGCCTGGGCTCGGAAGAGCTCTGTGGCTGGGTGCGGATGGGGGAGGGGGGGTTGCTGCCACCACTTTCGCCACCATATTCCTCCTGAAAAAGGAGAATTAGGAATTGAACATAAAAAGATTATACATTTTTATTTGCGATACAGCAAATTATTATACAGTGATCAGAGAGCAAAAAGGAGGAAATCTAAAAATATGTCAAAAAAGCTCGCGGCAGGAATACACAAATATTCAACGAAAAAAGTATGCAGGAAGGACGATTCAATAATTTTAAAGATACAATGAAATTTCTCACACCATATAATAATTACAATTCAAATATTAGTAAATTATGAAGTAATCTGTGAGGAAAAGGGAGCTAAGAGGGAAGATCTTGTTTATAGACATGAGGAAAAGTATACTATTTCTAGGAAAAACTGGTTCAGATCAGAAAAGTGCGGATCCTAGAAACAGGGACAAAGAGAATGTTACATAATAAACAAAAAAGGAGGAAATCCTCCAAAAGGAGAAAAACTATAATCCCGGATTATGTGAGATAGTGAAACATTTTTATGAATGGACACAAAAAATGATACTGCAGCACACTTATTACCTGGACAATATCAATGCGAAACCTAAAATTTTTTCGTATTTTTCTAATGATACAGCTTCTCACAACATAAAATGAAAAAAATATAAATACATGAACCTGAGTTTTCATCAAAAATATTTGGGGATTCATAGAATTTTTTTTACACTACACCAGACACAGGAGTTTCAAATCACGTTAGAGGCACACTATCAAAAGGCCAGACTCTTGTCCGAGATTCAACGCTTATACAAAGATCAAATAATAACTGTTAGCTAATTATTTCAAAGGGCAACTGTCAATATAGAAAGGACACAATTTGAATACATAACTTCCTTGAAGTACAAAGGGAAAAAAAATCTACTTTCAGAAACACTCGTGTTCCTGAACTATTCCAGTACATGCATTCGAATTCACTTCAATCAACCAACTTCAGTGCAAAATATATTTCATTTCAACAAATTGAAAGAAAAAAAAGTTAAACGGACAAAGGTGAATATGAGGAAATTATATGCATCTGGTAAACTGATTTTGATGGTACCTTAATGCTAATATGATCCATAGAAAAACCAGTGTACCTAATTGTGAGACATGCCTTTTGCTAAAATATGTTTACAAACAAATTATTCTGATTTTGTGTAAACATTTTAAAAAGAAATAATCCTATTTTCTATATATACTCATGTTTATAGTTTTATAGAAAAATATGTTTAGAAACTTAATGTTAAATCAGTAAACACTAATAATAGTACTTTTTTTAATCAATAATTAAAGTTAAAAATTCTCTTTACACTAAATATTTATAAGAAGATAGTAAAAAGAGAAGATACTTATGATAAGGATGGATTACAGTTTCGAATCAAATTTATAAATTGGCATATTCACCATTAAATTTATTAGAAAACTGAGATAATTCACATTCAATTCCCTGTACATTCTTTTGCATTAGGTATTGTGAATATGGGATTCTTCAATTCACAGCTAGAGAAATATTGTGTGGAGTTAAGGATAAGAGTTTGAATTTATAACTTGACATTTCATTGTGGTCCCAAAATGAAGCCAATAGATTTTTGTAGAGAAGTAAGGTATGAAAAAAAAATACATATTTAAAAATAATAATAATAATAACAATAAAATACCCTTTTAGAGATAGTCAAGATCAAAGGTCAAGTTATTTGACCCTCAAAAGAACATTTTTAAAATAGTTGTAAATGGTACATATCAAGAAACACCAAATCTTCACCTTTTTCACAACAAAAGCAATGTTATATGATAATTAGGAACAACATGATGTGTATATAAATTTGTAAAGCAAAAAATGACAAATTTTGCTATTTTGGTCCATTTTTGAAGCTCTGCATTTCAGAAACCAAAACTAATATTGGCCATGACTCTATGATTATAAAAAGTAAGCAACATTTTATTAAATTTTGAAGGAGATGGATTGAAAATGAAACTTTTTTGTGCTGATTTGATTTGAAATGACACAACATTGCTTCATATTTATTTCCTTCAAGTCAGCAGTAAAAATGCAAAAATTTTACAAATGTAAAAAAAAAAATCTTTGATTTTCTAGTTAATAAGACTATTTCAATTTAATAGGTAATACCAATTAATATTAGTTAGGATTTAAGGTAGGTGCACATTTAAATGTCAATATTACCAACCAGATATATTTGTGGCAATATTACACACAACTGGACATACGAAGGGATTATAAGGAAATCGAATTGTGAATAATTAAATTGTTTTGAGTTTTGCAAGATCAGAATTATAGTGTCTTAACGTACAACAAAATTTGAATCCAAAAATTTGATGCGTAAAACACATTTTGAGCTATACTTAAAAAAATTGTGGTTTTCCAAGTATTTAATAACACTGCAACATCTCTGTCTGTCCTTGAGCAAAAAATTATTCAAAATACCATCACCTAGATGTAGGGATACACGTTGTGCTGTCACCAGGCATGGTAGAGCTCCAAGCAAAAAAATATTGGTACTAATTTCGGATATATCGGATGTTACTACAGTGTGGCATTCAGCGAAATGACTAAAAAATATTAAAATTAAAGCCGAATGTACTGGAGCAACTCTCAACAATTGCGCTATTATATCAATGTAATACTCGACGAAAATTACCATTACAACAATGTAAATCTCGGCAATAACACACGCATAGCGGCGCAATTCATCGTGGTAATATCACAATTTTTTCTGCAACATCGACGCAAATCTCAGATTTTACAACTCAGCAAAAATGACCATCACCTAAACGTAAATATTAGCGTTAGAGACGAATATACAGGAACAATTTTCAGCAATAGCGCAATTATACTATATAACACTCCATGAAAATATCCACAACCTAAATCCTAGCGATAATGCACGTCATAGCCACATAAATCTCGTCAGTAGCGGACATTACATCAGCGTAACGATTAATAAAAACGACCATCACATACCAACGTCAATAAACATTAGTTCCATGGATGTCAGGCTTGAAAGCAAGTGTATTCATAGAAAAAGCGGGGGAAAACAGGTTATTTTTTCATGAATTGCAAAAGCGGAACTTTCTTTGAAAAAGCAGAATTCTCTCCTTTCTAAAAAATTTAAAAAGTGGAATTCCTCCACAAGACTGAAAAACTCGTCCATGGATATAATGAAGGTTTCGGAAACTATTTCGAGAGTGATGCAAAACTAAAGCATTTGTTGGTCATTAATGACATTTCTTTAAGGAGACATCAAATAGTAACTTTAATTGCAGTTTCAATATACAAATTCTATCAGTTCTTTTTTTTTATTATTTAAAGCTACTAAGCGTGATTTGGAATTCAGGGACAAAGTGTTTCACTTCAGTAGAAATTACAAATTCTCCAATATTTACAATGAGGAACTTACACAAGTGAGGAAAATGAATATTTTTTGTATTTTCTAGTGTTATTCAACGAATATATTTGAGCAGTTCAATTATTATTTTATCTTTATGCTTTCAATTAATCAAAAATCGAGTTTGAAATTAGTAGAAATCACAGCAAAAGTCAAGTGACCAAAAACGCATGAAAAAACCGTGACGTGGTTACGCAGAGATAAAGTCGCAAAACGAAGAAGAAACCACACTCATTCTTCGCCTAAAACAGGTTTTAGACTGGTTCATTATCTGCGCATTGACGTTTCACGCAAAAGTGGCTTTCTCCCGCTAAATCGCAAAGTGAAAAACTAAATATTTTTTTAAATATCTATCCGAACTCAAATTTTTGAAAGAATGGTATTGTTTTTCATGATTTTTCTCTACTTTCATTTAAAAATAAAACCAAAAAATTTGAAAGTTCCTCATTAAATACTAGTAGTACTTATGATTAATTTAGACAATATTCCAGTGTAATTATGTGTTTACAAATGCCTGAATTGTTATAATAGTATGAATTGTTGGAAAAGATAGCTAATCAATTTATAAATGCTATTTAAAATTTTATAAAACAGCCAACTTATTCGAAAAAAAAGGTGGTGATTGTACTTACTTTTAAATTGCAATAATCGCCCGAGTCTTCGGGTGCTCGGGGCTTACACTTTCCGCAACAGAAATTGCAGCAGCAGCAGAAACAGCAACACAAGTAACATCCAGTAACTATACCACAAAAGACGAATAGTGCCTGCAATTAAATTTAGAGACAATTAGAAATCTTCAACCTTTTTTGTGTGAATGGACTTCATTGAACATGTGGGTGATGAAATGCAGAAAAAAAAATCTGCAGGTAGAATTAATTATGTTTGTAAAAAGTTTACATGAAATAAGATATTTTAGGTGTTCTGTAATCAAATGTGTTACTTAAGAAAAATTGTAATTTAAACATATATTTTTTAAAACAAACTTAACAGCGGTGCTTCAATATATATACATACATATATATATATACATTGAAGATGTATCTTAACACACAAAATAACCAAATTTAGCTCATATATCCTCAACAATCCTCACTACTTTACAAGGAATTTAAAAAGTCTCCTTAAAATTGGTTGCCTTTAGATTAAAAAAAAAGTCATTACTTCTAATATTTGGACAAAGTAGCATAGTCTTGTTTTATGTTTCTGTGACAATTAACACAGTTAGTAAATTTGTGAACTGTCACAAAATGTCTTTCGAATTTACTAAAAAAATACATACATATACTTTCATACACGTCTTTAAATACTTTTTCCCATATGACATTTAGTACGCATTTGAAAAAATTCATCAATATCATATTTCAACTTTGGCATTAAATCATTGCTGAATTCTAACTCCTTCTTGGTTGAAAATATTGAAGTTGAAGCAACTGATTTGGATAATCTTGCTAAAAGATTTTGTTGGCAACAAGAATTAAGGGATTTTCATCAGAAATGGGTATCCAAGTCAAATTAGTTCAATGCCCTTCTAAAGTTAGAATAAGTCGGAGATGAAGGAAAACAAAGGATCTTGTGGCCAATGGCAAGAGTGATTGAAAGTGTATCTGGGAAAAGATGGCAAAATCCAAATAGTATGTCTTAAAACCAGTTCTGGGATAACGATTTTTCCTCTTGAAATATCTTACCCAGTTGAAGACTTTAAAGCAGATAAGCAGGATAAGGTTCCCGAGTTGAACTGTTTAGTTCCCGATTTACCAGCTAAAATGATATGACTAAGAGTGGTAGGAAAATTGAGACTTTTCGATTGATAATTTTATTTAGAACTATGGATTTTAAACTCATTCATTTGTTGCTAAGCTAATGATTATTTTGATTAACTTTATTACTTGTAAATCAAAAGGTGGTGATATCATCAACTATGATTTATTTGGGAAAATATGCATACCAGGGTTCCCACTCAAATTACAGAATGAAAATCAATGACTTTAAAGGACCTAAATAATGTTTTTAACCACCTTTGAAAATTTGTTTTAAGGCATCATATATAAATTAAAGGTCTATATATAAATTTTTAATAAATTATATTCTATCAAAAAAGTTACAAGTTGGCGCATGCATAATACGAATAGGTCAGAGAATTCCAATACGATGCAGATAAGTGGCCGTCATGCGGGGATAGTAAGTCCGAGTTGTACTTTTATAAATTTTGCAGATGGGCACACAACATCCACAAAAATTAAGGACTTTGAAAGATCTCTAAGCATTTTCAATGACTTAAGCACCTCTAAGCATTTTCAAGGCCTTGAAAACAAGGTCAATTAAGCACTTCTTTTAATGACTGTAGGAACCCTGGCATACACTTTAAAAAGACAAATGGTTTGTAGCAGTGTGTGGCATAATAAAAGACTGGAAATTAATAAACTAAGAATCATAATTTTTTAGGAGAAAAAAGGACTAAGAGTTCTTTAAATCTCAAAATAAAAATTTGTGAAGCTTTATACAATAAGCCAAAATGTTGACTGCCTACTCAAGCATATGCACGATTACCCTAAACCTTACTGTCCTGTATAAGCTTCAACAGTTTTGAATGTCACTCACCTTGCACCACCCACTTGTAAGCACAAAGTAGGTGTTAACATTTTCTTCACCAAATTGTTCTGCAATGTAAAGCCCCAAAGATCCATAGTTGTCATAAATGTTTCTTTTCGTTAGGTCGCTGAGAATGCTGTGAGCTCGATTAATGTCCTTGAACTAAAATAAAAAACACAAGATTGCAGTTAAATATGTTATGGCATTATCACCAAATGATGCCATTTCGCATGCAGGATTGTATACGCGGGATGGTACAAATAAAAATTTCTACCAACCTGATCTTTGGTGTGGAGTGCTGGAATATTGATGAAATATTAATGGTTTTAATATGCAGTGATCAAACAATTGAATTTATGAATCATTGATAACTTTGGAATAAGTATCTAATATAATTAATTGTTTGTAATTTTTTCAAAATAGTGTATTATAGTCATCGTTTTAGGTAAATAATTAATATCAAATTCAAAATTTAAAATATGCAACTTGTCCACAAATTGGATTTTTTTTTCTTTTCGAAATAAGGTTAATATAAAAAGATTTCATCACATTTTGTTCACTGGCAAAATTGCTAAAATGGAAGATCTTTTAAGTAAAAATGATGAAACGGAGCAAGTCTTCTGAAGAAACTTTTCAAACATGAGGCAAAAACTATACTGGAAAATCCATGCACTAATTTATTCACTGTTGAAAATATATTTTAGACTGACACAGACCATAGACTGAAATTATTAAATGACTGCTGATATGATATGTATCATTAGTAGGTGGATTGTAGGGGCCGTTTCAAAACTTCCGAGTGCTAGTTATCCCAGAAAATCATTGATTAAGTACAGGGTTTCTGCCAAAATAAAATGTCCCAAATCCATGACTTTTCAAGACTGAAGCAAATAATTTTCCACAACTCAAGAAATCAAATTAAAAAAAAAAAAAAATAATAATAATAACCTATATGAATTCCACTAACACGAACATAAGTAAATAAGTGTACCATAAAAATGATTTTTATACAGTTTTATTTTGAATTAAGTAAAAAAATCCTTGTTTCAGTAACTTTCAAATCAGAAGAAAAAGGGAAAAATGATTTTCCATTTTTCGATATTTCAGTGTTACAAAAGCTAATCAATCTTTGATAGTAAAGAAATATTTGAAGTAAGAATAAGTCAATAATAATAAATTATATCATCAAAACTCAAATGTTTTGATCAACAATGCAAAACAGAAGAAAGACGGAAAAAAAGAATTTTAAATGTAAACACAAGCTTATCAAAGCTGTTCATTTCAGTTCACATATCATAAATTTTTTTCACCTATTAGACCTTACTCGAGGTGATATCACACAATAGGAATTTTAGAAATGTTTCCATTGCCACAGTTTTTAACTGTGACGGTTGTTTCCGTCATAAAGTAAATAAAAACATAAATGAATTCTCGATGAGCTGAATAGTGATCATGGTGTTTATGACATTCCAGTTGCGTGATTTTACTTAAAATGCATAGAAATCCATGAAATTTACTGTATTTCCATGACTTATAGCAGTTTTTTTGCTCAAAATCAGCTTCCAAACTTTCCATGACAAAATCTACCCAATGTCCAAATTCATGACTTTCCATGACATTTCCATATGCGTGGAAACCCTGCAAGTATATTTCGGCAGATTTTTACCATGAATTCTTGCTTGTAGAGAGAAAAGGAATTTGAAAAGATTGATTAAGTTAGTTAAAGGTGCCTAACATTAAATATTTTAAGTATATATCTGCTTGGTCACACATAATCACGATGTCCTCTTCTTAAACTTGGGGGAATGCTTTTGTAATTTGTTGCTTATTAATTTTTAAATGTCCGTTTAATATTTGAAATTAAATATCACAGGAATACAATCGCATTCCTGTATTATTTCTGATTTAAAAAATAAAACTTCTTTTAAAGCCTATAGTAGCGGCGGCATATATGCGACACAATGTTTTGACACAGAATTTGATCGAATTGGGAAAATTAAAAAAAAAAATACAAATTTTAAGACATAAGTCAAGTTTTTTAGTTAGAATATTTTCTTGTGATGTCGCGAATCTGTTACACTTAAGTAGCATACAATAAATATTGTTAAATTTGGAGAAACTATATCCTCTGTCTAGCAATGGCAAAGGCTAAAAACAGAAGTTAAAGGCTCATTCATTCAAATTTTGAAGGGAGCAGGTTGTAAAAATTTAGAAACATTCTTATCTGGGTTTTACAGTATTACAAATTGCTATTTTTATAAAAATGAATATTTGATGAAATTTTACTAAGTGCAGACGATTTTTTTTAATTTTGAATAATTTTCTCAGTTTTATTCCAACAGAAGAAAGACTGCAACGATTCGTAAGGATGTTTTAGTATTTTGATATTGTTTGACTTTTGAGTTTAAGTTTTCAGGGCAAGTATTTGATCCATGCCCTTTTTACAGGGATGAGAGTGATCAGAGAGCAAAAAGGAGGAAATCCAAAAATTCGTTAAAAAAGCTCGCGGAAGGAATACACAAAAATTCAACGAAAAAATATGCAGGAAGGATGATTCAATAAATTTAAAGATACAATGAAATTTCTCATACTATATAATAATTACATTTCAAATATTAGGAGTTAGTGAAGTAATCTGTGAGGAAAGGGGAGCTAAGAGAGAAAATATTTTGTTTAGCCATGAGGAAAAGTATACTTTTTGCAAGAAAAACTGGTTCAGATCAGAAAAATGTGGATCCTGAAAACAGGGACAAAGAGAAGGAAAATGTTACATAAAAAACCAAAAAAGGAGGAAATCCTCCAAAAGGAGGAAAACTGTCATCCCTGTTTTTAGCATATTTTTTTTTTTAATTACAATTTAAAAATATCCATCATGGTAGAAAAAATAAAACAATAGAGACATTATTTCAGAAAACAGGTTACAAATTCCTGTACTTTGCTACAAAAATGCCCTCTGAAACAGTAGTTGCTCTTTTTTGGAAAATAGTGCTTTTTCATTTCTTGGATGAACTAAGTCAAATTAGTTCAGTAAGCATATTTGTTTATTCTAGCAATGTGATTAAAAAAACAGTAATTTGGAAACTTGTATTAATTTGAGCAATAAAAAAATTCAAACAGCTACTTTAGGTTAAAATAAATTATAATATGAAACAACTACTAATATTATAAAATTTATGTTTGTGTGATACATTATTTATAATGAATTTAATTGAGTTATTAGAACCTGGGAAGTAATAGTTTGAAAAAATCTATATTCCTGTCAACAGAAGAATAAACTTACATTTACTATTTTTATTTATTAATTAATATTTTCATAGTTCAAAAGTCAAACGTGTTTTAATGCACATGCACGTGTGTCGAATTTTCACTCTCATTTGGATGAATTTTGATAAGTTTACTACTTCTGTTAAGCCATAAATTCTTTATAGTATTTATAAAAAATGAGTTGCTTACTACACTGAACAGTCTTTGAGTAAAATTAATATTCCAAGTTAAGATTAGATATTTTCTTCTCAACAAAGACCTACAATTTAATATAAAGCATAAATCTTAATCACTCATAGTTTTATGAACACTGAAAAAATTAACATTCAGGAAGAGTAATTGAGTAAGAAATTCATTATGGCAGAACATTTCATATTTAAAATATAGAATGCAATATCACCTTTTCTGAAGCACTAGGATCATTAGGATTTTTATCAGGATGATACTTCAATGCAAGCTGAGAAAAACAAAAATATTATATTAAGAAAGTTAACCAAAACAGACCTTGAAAAATATTACTAACACAAAACTTTTTACAAAACTCAAATTCTTGCTTTAATTTTAAAATAAGAGGGTTTGGGAAAAGCAAATTTTCTTGAATGAGGATTTTTATAAAAGTTAGAATTTTTGTTTAATGTATAAGTTTAAGAAATCGGATTTCATCAAATGCCTTGAGCAAATATTTAATTTAAAAAAATCTAAGTTGGTTTGCCTAATAAATCCTTATAGAATTTTGTTGAAATATGTATATTGAAAACTATTTAAAACTGCTTATGGATAATTGATGATCCAGACAAAGTGTACAAAAATGTAAAACATCAAAATATACATCTGAACACTTTCTACACTAAAAATCATACAATTCGTGGCCTTTTGCTTAACAATAGGTCTTAGGAATTATGTAATTATTAGATTGGAAAGTAATATTATCGAGGGAGATTATATCGATGTATTGAAAAGGCAATAATCCAATCCAAACTAATTTTTTGATGTTTCTTAATTTTTTTTTATACAGATATGATAATTCACGATTCAGTTCGAAAAGAGCTAGAAATGTTGCTTTTAGAACTTAAAAAAGTAACATTCCTTAGAAATAAATATAGTTTGTTTCCTAGCATTGAATTTCATAAAATAAGAAAATGCTATATATATAAGCAAAATATCATACCTTCCTATAAGTTTTTTTAATATCATCAGGAGTGGCAGTTTTCGGTAAGCCCAAAGTAAGGTACAAAGAATCTCCTGAAGTTCTAAAATTAAATAGAATGTTGTTGCAATTACAATTTTAATAGGACAACTTAATATAACCCAGGCACTATAAAAATACCACACAAATTTGAAATATTTTTTTCAACCAACGTACAACAATAGAACATGTTTAATCCATCCCAAATCCTGAAACAAAAACACTAACAAATTACTATATATTCAATATAATTTTGTTTTACATATTAAATCTAGTTAAACAAAAGATATTGTTAGCACAAAACATACTGATGAAGTTTCAAATTTAAACATTTTTTCAATAGTAAAATTGTCTATTCACTTACAAACTGAACACCTTGCACTTTTTATCAATTAGTCCTACTAGACAAAATTTCCTCCTCAGTATATTTCAACTATAATCAATTATTTTTTAACAAGACACATAATTTGAAAATTATATTTATAATAGAAGACTTAAAATAATGCAGACTGGTACAAAACACAGGATCATAACTTTAGATCCAATGTTAAAATGCAAAATAAGAGAGAGTTTGAGAACGAAAACAATGAAATGTTAATTTTCAATTTTATTTGCCTTTCTTGCAAATTAAGGAATAAGGAAATGAGTACTATAAAAGTTGAATTTCAAATGAGCGAATTAAAATTGTACTTCATATCTTTAATAATAATAAATAGTATTGTAGTGTTATCCAATCTTCAAAATCATCAAGGATAGTTTATTTTCTAACTTAGACCACTTTGAAAATAATGTAAAATTTTTAGATAGCTAATTGAAATTAAAACCATTCATGAAGAAATTTTTTATTTTAACTTGTTGTAGACATAATGGAAATAGAAGACATAAGAGTGTGATAGACATAATTTACTGTAAAACCTAACCTTAACATGTATGATAAGCTTAGGCTTTGAAGTACTATGTCCATCACACTTTTATGCGGGTCATTTTCCGTAAAACGCATATAAATGCTTGTCGCAGTAATTTTCTTTCACCACTAGATAAGTTAGATATTTATGTTAACCATAGAATATATTTTAATGTTATTAAAACCCTTCAAAATAAGTAATATAAATATTTATTTAAAAATACTTAAAAATATTTTTTTACACTTAAAAAAAATATGTCCACGGACATTATTTGTCATGTTTGTGTATTGTCGCAACCTCAGGGTTGCTTGCTTTTTCAGTATTTTAATTTAATTTCATATTTCCTTTATGTCTTTACTTTTCTTAGACATAAGGTATGTTAAGCAATGTTATGCCTGGGTATAAAGCTTAAATTATGAGTAGTAATTTCATTACAATTAATGCAATACATCTTGTCGTAAGGATGACGCGTCATGCCCATGGACAACACTTTTTAGTTGTTTAGAAGCCCACAAAGTGACAAAAAAAGTCAAATGTGATAATGGAAAGAAGTCTAATGTAACCATTTTGGTCCCAATACATATTGCGTACTGTTCTATTTTTCTATACAAGACTCATATTTTATTATTTACATGATTTATATGTGAAATATGTGCAATTGTAAAGATCCTACAATCATTTCTGTGGTCAAGATAAAATTAGTTAAGAATAATTAAATATTTTTGATAGTATTAGTTGTACAGATATCAATTTAGTAATCTTATGTTTATAAACCCATAATTTTATTTGGAACTAAGCAATAACAAGGAAATTGAACCACTAAAATGATATTACAATGGGCTATCTCTAAATATTATCGAACAATCTATGCCAATGTTGTAATTGAAATGTAATTAATTGATAAATTATCTTGGAGAAAAAAAATTCTAAGTATTTAATGATCTAAAAAAGAAATTGCTCTCCTGCTGCTGAAATAGTGTGTTCTGTGGAGAATGACCCATGTATAAAAAAATAATTCCAATACTTTTACACTTGGAATAAAACTTTACACAATACAGGTTTTATTAGGTATTAAGGCTTTGTATATTCAAAAAGTAATGGAAAAATGAAGATCAAAATTACAAATATTCACTTTCTGAACTTGACTAACAATGCACGAGAAATACTTTTAAAGTTGAATTGAATGTTAATTTGTGAACCTTTTAATCAGAAGGATATTACTTTATTTAAACAACTTATGAATTCAAATTGGAATATATAATTTCCAATATAACTTTGGAAGTACTAAATCAATTAAAAAATTTATAGCCTTTGTCCTTATGGAGAGTTTAATTCATGAATACAGAAAGTTTCAAAGATAACTGTTAATCTATTTTAGCATGATGTAACAAATATTCCCAATTATAAGTACCTTGAAATTATAAAAATGCACATATTCCAATCTTTATAACCTTGTAAAATACATTACAAAATGACAATTTTTCAGGATGTGTGGGATAGATATAATTTAAAGCCTAGACCAAACATATACAAATAGGAATTGTATTATGTTACAATAAGAATAAAGCGTTGTAAATAATACATACTATTATTATTACAAGGTATTATAAATTTCACATTAAATAATTTTTTTTTTAAATATTTCCAAATGTATTTGCTTTTTTAAGAGTCATACAATTCATTAATAACACATGACTCACATTTTCCACAATAACGTTTGTTAAAATTGTTTTAAGGTTGAAACTAAACAATATTTTACGCGAGTAAAAAACCAACTCCAGATTCTCATTGAAATTAGTTGAAATAACAAATCTTAATAAAATAGATGTAAAAAAAAAAGACTATTTTACAATGAAAATTATCAATTTTTAAAACATAAAATAAAAGGAAACAATTATGTATTTCTTCAAAAATTCCAAACAGATTGAGATTTGCAGAGTAGTGTTTGTTGACATGCGAAAAGTAAATTTTTTTTTGCATGTGCTAAGAATTGATTGTTTTCATTGTTACTCTTTTATAGTTAAATTGGGAAAGGTTTATATAAATTGAAAGTTTATTATACAACTTCAATTCAACTACATTAAAATATTTTATGTCAACTTACGAAAGTTTACGCGCAGATGCGGCCATGTTTGTATGATTTAGACAGCAAGCACAAAATTTGTTCTTCTATGTTGACGATTTATCATGAAGGGATTAAATGCAAGTAATAAAAATGATGATACAAACATTTATCTGTCAAAATAAATCGAAATTATGAACAAGTCGCCGACATAAGTTTGACGTCATTGAAGCTTAGAAGGCACCTCAATGTTGCCATATCATGATTGCCGAAGATGAATAATTGTAAATATTTTATGACAGAACAAGGACAACGTCTAAACATTTAATTTTAATAAATAGAATTTATTCAATTTTAAAATTCTGATTTTAATGTTTAAATTTTACCATGAAAACATCCATTACATTTTAACCAAAGTGTATTAGACATTGAAGTTCTTCAGAAGTTGCTGCTTATTTTATGTTGGCTTTATAGAGAACTTTTAAGTTTGGTTTATTTGATATTTGGTTCTGGTTTCGGTTTTCAGGATTTATTATTTTTTTTTTCTTTTACAATTTTGCTTTTCATTTTTAAATATTACCATTGACTGCCTGAAATTGAAATTCTTGAAAATATTTTAGTCAATATAATGTTGTACACAAGTATCTAATATCAGTAATTTTAGTTCATCAGTATAATTCCATAACAAGTGGTTTGAGGACCACAGGTCAATGAGGCTGAGGACGTCGATTGAGGTTCATCAAATTCAAAATTCAAAATAAATGCATGAAATAAACTGTGTTTCAAGCATCATAACAAAATTGCTATAATTTTTCTGAAATTGAAATATATCCATATGGCATTTAAAAATTTACAAGAAATCCATTATTATGGAATATGCCCCAGGAATGCAAGGATAAATTTATTAGTATTTCCGAAATTAGTATTGGCGAATGTTAGAACAGAGAAATCTGTGCATTTTTTAAAATTTTATTTTAAAGGGCAGTTGTGTTTTATACGACAATATTTGAAAATAAAATGCTTATAGTTTTAGCAAAACATGAGTAGATTTTAAAGTACCACCTTGTTTGCTAAATACTTATCATATCAAAAAAGTGTATACCTTCACCCCTATCATAATCATCCAAAACAAATCAAACGATATTTTAATAAAATCAAAATAGCATGATGATTCCAAAAATGGAAAAAAAAAAAAAATTCGATGGTGTCCTTCATAATTGCAATGAATCTCAACACAACAGGAAAGTGATAAAAAAAAAAATTACCACGGAAGTTAGTGTACCGGAGTACTGTAAATGCGGGCTACTTTGGCCCTGGTGTCCTTCTTTGGCCCAAACTGAGAAAAAAATATAACGTTCTCTGCTAACCTTCAGGAAGCAGTTTTTAAATTAATTTCGACAGTTTCCGCTATGGAGCGACCCCAGGGCCAAAATAGCCCGCCTTCACGGTACAAGGATAGAATTTTCAATAACATAAAAATCTCAACGAATTACAGAATTTGATTTGTATTTCTTCCTTAGCAATATTAATTTATCGTATACTTATGTAGAAATAAATTATTCACGCCAAAAGCTTAACTTTGTGGACCCGGATTTAAATAATAAGCATTTTTAAAAATGAAACCAATGAAGGATATGGATGCTAATATTTTTCTGAAGTTCGTAAAATTACAGATGCATAAAGTGGAAATTTTCTGTGGTATAAGATCATAGAGATAATGGTCATTAAAGGGAACTATCCCTTAGGGAGTTTATCCTTCCCTCCTCCCTCCCTCCCCTCCTTCTCGTATATTTTTGATTAATATAAATGTTCATTATACTTGTTGGTATCCGCCGACTATCGGAAAATTAACAATTTGACAGGTAAAAATTTGATAAAAAAGAATAATGATTTAAAGTCAATCGAAGAGCATTATCCAGAATGAGTAGAGTGTATTGTTGGTGTTGTTGTCAGAGAAGTGGGTTTTCTGTAAAAAAGAAGTGATTTTATCACGAAAGTAAGTTTTGTTGGACTTTTGTTGGTATGAAACATCAGATTCACAATTGATTCTTTTAATTTAGGTTAATAGAGTGTAGGTTCATTTATCAGAGATTATTTTACATATAAATTATCAAATAATGTCACAATTAGTTATTGAAACTAATCTTTTGTTTGTTTCCCAAAACTGTTTCCAAAACCTATTCGAAATTTTAAAAAACTTTAGAAAGGAAGTTTTCAAAATACTTGGAAAACTAGAATGATAAAAGTAGTCACAAAAAAGTTTAAACCAACTATTTACGATTAACTCGAATTTTAAATGTTTAAATTTATATTTTTGAATCCAAGTTTTTATTTATGAAACAAAATACTTTTCCTTGAAACTGTCAATTTCTCTCTCTTTCTCTCTTTTTTTTTTTTTTTTTTTTTTTTTTTTTTTTTTAATTTTATTCTAGGTGTTAAAATTTAGGAGGTGGTTGACAAAAATTGATTTCTTTCAATTTAAATTAAATTTTCTTTGTATCCAAGATTGTTTGAATTTCAAATACATATTATTTTTTTCATTTTCATTATTGTGCATACTTTTGCTCCTAAGATACTTTATAAAGTGCATATGTTCATAAATAAAGTTTTTTACATTTTATCATATCTCTCGATATATGGGGCATTCGGATATATCGCGCATTTTCGTTGTCTTCTGATAAGCACGATATATTGAGGAGCTACTGCATTTTAAATGTGTTAAAATGCAGTCTAATTATTAATTTATATTATAATTTTTAAATAAATAAAATTAATTTACATTTTAACGCATTTTGGCAATTTAATTCCGAATGATAATATTTGTGATATATCTTAATTTAAAACTCTAGAATAAACCGGCAGGTAAATAGGCAGATATATCGAAGTGATTCATTGAGTATTAGGTGTTTGACATTAGGGTAGGGAACACTAAAAATTATCAAAGATGTTCTTTATTGGCTGGTATAAAAGAGCAACTTGTGCAGGCAATTTTTTTCTTTCTAATTCATATTTCTCGATTTTATAGCTTTTTCATTTTAATATTATACTTCATTTTGACTACATTTTATGAGTTTTTATGACAGGGCGTCAAATACAAATTTGAAGTCCAACTGCATGCTTAAGGCTCAACAGGGTTGGTCCAGAAAAATAAAATTCCGAATATGCAGAATACGTAACAGGAAATATCGAAATTTCAGAATACGTAAGACTTAGAATACATAATTAGGTTACCAAAATTAAAGAAATTATACCACATACAATTCATAATACAAAAATTAAAATTTATACTCGAATCAAATACTGGAATAATACAATACAAAATACAAAGATGACACAGCGTATGATAAAGAAGAATACTGGAATAATACAATATTTAAAATTAAGTCTTTAGAATTCATAAAGTGTACTTATTTAGAGGGTTGTTTGATCTGTAAGTGTGTTTAAGATATTTTTTAAGTAAGCTTATTGAGTTTTATATAAATTTCAATACATTTCCACGTAAATTCTTCCCAAACTATCAATTGCCATAAAATACAGAATTCCTTTAATAATATAACATATAAAAACAAAGTTTTTAATATAAATGCTTTATATGCATTTCCAATTTTTATAATCATGAACAATGCTTCACTTTTGTTGTCAGCGTGTGCTTGCTGTTAACATCTAATTTTAAATATTAAAATCAGAAAAATATGCGGTAAATTACTTTTTAAATTCTATTCATTAAAAATGAATGTGAATTTAGGCATTCACATCCAAATATCTTTTATTTATTCTGATTAAAACAATTTTGGCAACTGGAAAGAGTGTCTTTAATGATGGGTTTAATTCTATTTCAGCGCGATTGGATGACGGCAAGTTGGTTCATTACTAATCCGTAAAAGCAACATTTGAGTGACAGTGACAGCCATCAAAATTTGTGCATTGTCATCGACTTCGAATCTATCTGCCAAGTTTCAGACCGATTGGATGACGGCAAGGAGGTTAATTAAACATCCGCGGATTTGTTCGCCATCGATATACCTACCCACACGCAAAATTAAAATTAATATAAAAGGATTTAGTAAAAAGAGTCAAAGGTTTTGATTCTCACGATCATCCCTTTCGTTATGTTACATCGCAGTCCAACCTTTTATTTTTCTTAAATGGCTCAAACTGCAGTACCTGGAATAGAGTTAGCATATATAATAATGATACGAGTTTCTTACTTTACGCCCACAAACAGAAGCAGTATTTGTCTAATAGATTTATATCTCATGTTTTATTTCAAAAAAGGAAGGACTACTTTTGTTATTACCAGGAAGGTCGATTAAGTTGGAAAATGCACTTTTCTTTTCGAAAAAAAATAAATATATATCATATGTAATGGATAACATAGTGAGATATTCATAGTCTGATGTCATTCCAGTTTGATTTACTTGATGCAGATTTTTATCGAACTGGATGCTCTTTGTTCAATAGTGGTAAATTGCGTGACATCGCATAATAGTTGAAATAGCCTAGTCCTGTTCAAAATGTCGGTTCAGGTGAGGTAATTGAGAATTAAATCGCAGATTGTCATTCATATTTAGAATGGGAAAACTAGCATGCTCAACCCCAGTTGGGCTATTATCACAAATTATGAGTCATCCGTTATGAATTCCTGTTGAATACAAAACCGTTTTACAAAACCATAAATACAAAACCGTTTTCTAACAGCTGTGTTTCTTTATAAATACTAGCTTTCATTGCACCCTTAACTCATTTAAGCTTGTGTCTGATGATGTACATCAACAGGTTTCCAAAATTAAAGTTGTTATCAAACGATGAATTACTTTAAAGTAATAAGAAATGTTACTACTTTCTAAATACATCAGTTAAAAGTTTAAAGAAGCTGGGATGAATTTTTACGTTTCATTCTATCAGCTAATCCAAAAGTTATTGAAAAATGTTCCCCCAGTTTCACTATTTTTTCAGGTTTTTGTGGTATTTGAAGGTCAGCAGTACAATTTTAAATTTTATTAATTTTTAAGATTTCTATTAAAAGTACTAATCAATCACAGACGATATTAATTTACATGCATAAATTTGCATATAGTTCAGAGATTGGCATATAACTCAGTTCAGATTTTTTTTTAATATTTAAAAAAAAAATATATTAATACATTTAGTTTTGGAGTTGGGAAAACTGATATATTTCCAAAGCCCATATCTCCTTCCCGAATTCTAATATCTCCTCGTCTCTGGACCTACAAAAACGAGAAAGTACTAATATTTTTCTTATTCAAACTCTTTACTAATTAATTATTATTTGAATCTCCAAAGAAGTAAAGGCTTATCTTAAATCCTTTATATTTACTTCGATTTTGTGTTTGGCTGGGTATGTCGATGGAGAGAAAATCTGAGGAGTCCTAATTAACACCTTGCTGTCATCCAATCGGGCTGAAACTTGGCAGATAGATTCGATGTGAATGACAATGCATTCCATCAAATTTTAGGGCTGTTGCTGTCACTAAAAGGTCGCTTTTACAGAACACTAATAAACCAATTTGGCGTCATCCAATCACGCTAAAATAGCACTTAACTCATAATTGAAGAAACTTTTTAATGTTGCCAAAACTGTTTTAATAAATAACAAAATGTAAGTGCACAAATTCGTATTAATTTTAAATAAACGAATTTTGCAAAGTAGTTTACCGCATACTTTGCTAATAGAGATCTTGAATTAGATCTTAAATAATATTTAAATTTATATGAAAACACCTAGCACACGCTGACAACAGAAACGGCGCTATGTTAATGAATATAAAAATTGGCAATGCATATAAAGGATTTATATTAAAAACTTTTTTATGGGATTTATTCTTGTTATGAATAAATTCTATAAATACAAAAATGAAACGGTTATATGTTTGTTAACTTTTACGCTCTTATCACGCCTCAGGTTATAGATGTAACATGAGTTTGAGTCACTTGATTCTGCAAAAATTACAAATGAAAACATCTGCTTTATGTTGTTAATTAAGTCTTCGACCCCATAAGCCCTCCCTCCCCCCCCCCCCCGAAAAAAAATCTTGGCCTCGAGCTTGGTACCATTTGATCATAAGTACGTGCTATACCCGTTCGAAGCTGGAGAAATGGAATTCCCCATCTAGGAAATTTAAGTTTTGAATGGACATTGCGATGAATAGAAAACCCAAACACTAAACAATAACTGAATGCAAACTAGGCAAGTTGAACATCGCTCAACTTCCAATTACACTCTTATACTGGTCACTACATTTAAATTTGACGTGGAATGGTGTAGTTATCATTTTCATTTATTTAAAAAAATGGACAGTTTAGAGATATTTTCAGCCATAATTCTTACATGGACCAAAAGAAGAAAAAAAAATCGCCAAAATGGCGAATGTGACAATATACTTTTTGATATCCTTTCTTGTAAGTGAGACAAAGGAGAGGAGAAAAACGGTTGTTTATGACCGATGCTCAAGGGAAGAGAACTCTATGTTGAAGAAACTCGGTTTTTCATCTTTTTTACACCTTTATAGCATTTTTACGGGAATTTCGGTGGTGTGGATGTTTAGAACATCTTAAGAGGCATTACCATAGAGATTTTGATCAAAATCGTTAGAGCCGTTTTTTAATAATTACTATTAAATGTGATTTTTTTTCATGTTTTGCGCATGCGCGATATTGACAAAAACCTTAATGACAGGTTCCATGACCCCAACTAACCTGTACTCCAAATTTGAACAACGTAGGTGAAATCTTTAGGGAGGTATGCTGCCCACAGACACACTGGCAGACACTTTTCTACACCACTTTTTTTCAGTAAGGATGTTCCAAAACGTAGAGAAATGCAAAAAAATTCGATTTTTTTTTTTTTTTTTAACCGAAAACTATACTTTTGTATGTTAACATGTATGTAATTGAAAATAATTAAAATGAATGCAGGTATAAAACGCTCAACTCAAAGTGAAACACTGTTTTTTTTTTTTTTTTTTTTTTTTTTTTTGCAAAAGAAGAAAAGATGAAAAATGTGAAATTATTGATCAAGTTGAGAAAGAATCCACTGATAGTGTAGTTGACGAAAGAAAAAAAAATCAATTTTATCCGCTGATTTACAGGCGCGGACGATGTGCAATATAAACCTTAAAAGACACATCTATTTAGAGAAAAATATTTTTTTTTATGGAAGTTTCTTTAATCTTTATTTTTGGCAGTGTATGTTTCAAATATTTTGAGGGGCCCATCCGACCTTGTTTGCTGCGCCTGAAAAAGTTTCTCCGTAAATATTGCATCCATGAATTTTACAATCATATCAGGCCCTTTTAGTTTCAATGTGTTTAAGAACATTTTCCTGGTTGGTTCATATACTCAACGACCTATTTTTATGCACAGTAATAGCTAAACAGGACGGGACATACGGCTTAACGTAGAATCCGGACCACAACAAACATCCATGCCTAATCCGGGATTCGAACCCGGCACCTTTGGCATGTGATGCCAGAGCTCTAACCCCACAGCTAACAGGTGGGCAACATTTTCCTGCTCTTGCTCCGTAAGAAAAGAATTCTTAAGAAAATTTTCCTAACCCCGTAGGTTTGGGAAATGACTTGAACTTTCTCAATAAGCTGAATTCCCCCCCCCCTCCCCCTTTTTCCCATTAGTATAGCGACTCTATATTTTTCGAAATTTACCCCCCCCCCCCTTTCATCAACTCTAGTTATGCAAAAACATAACATATCATGAAATCCACCATGCCAATGTCGCCAAATCCACCGTGTAACGTATACTAGGATTAAGCCAAAACTTTAACTAGAATCGTAACGAGACTAACCAAAATAGAAGGTTCCAAATCTTTGATTGTGACAACTCAAAAATGAGCAGATACTCAAAAATACTCAACGTCTAATCCAGTCGCATATCATGACCCAAAGCACAGGAAGTGGGTCAGATGTCCTTCACAAAAGACTCCTCACAGTTTGAATGTTGCTTTCTGACGTTGTTATGATATCCTGCATCAGACGATGGAGCATCCATTGGTGATTCACGCAAACATCTGAACCTGCCGCTTATTTTGAAGGCTGGCCAACATTTCACAATTCAATGGGACTGGCCATGCCACACCTCACGCGACGCTCAAATTGTTCGACAAAGAACACTGGGATGTGTACGCCCAACTAAGCTAGTTTGTTCGAACAATAAGTTGAACTACTTTTACCAAACTGTGCGAAATGACTAATTCTTCAATGTTATATATATTAAGCCGTGGCTTACGCGTGTAGGACGATTTTTTTGTTCGAATCTGAAAGAAACGTCTTAAATTACTTTCCATTTAAAAGTTAAAACTGTAATTCGTTTTTCTTCTTTTTTTGTACTTTCCAATCTATAAACCTTTGAAAGTAAGCTTTATCCAGGCCTTTTAAGAGTTTTGTGGGGCATGAGCAAAAGTGAATAAAGTTTGACAACAAAAACAAAATGTTTTCCTTTAGATTATGCAGTGGGGTATTGGCCTCTCAGGAAGCCGAGAAAATACTCCTTACTCTGATCAAAATGAGTTTAGTAAAATTCTCACAAACTCACACATCACGATACAGACTGGACGGATTTATGTATGGTATTGAAGCTGGCGTAATGCCATATGGATTTCATTGTTTAGTTTATTTGTTTACGAAATAATGTGCAGACATTGATAAGTTTTTACATTGATGTTTTTTTAGATACTTGATGGAAACTCATTCGGAAAATATAGTCTGTATAATCACAGAGTGCTATTTTAAATTTTTGTGGGGAAATAATAGTTCTATTGTATGTAAGTTAGCGCTGTACACTGTTACAGGAAAAAAAAATGCTTGGGGATCTTCACATTTTGGATCAAAATACTAAACAGATATTATTTGTATCTAAAGTTGGATTAAAAAGGTAAATTCAATGCTCTTATACCTCAACCCTCACCGTCCCTTCACAAAAAATATAAACTTGATTTTAAACACAGAATATAAATAATCGGATTAGAGTTGATGTACTGTTTACCCTGGGCTTTAAGTCCAAGCCCATTATGAAGTTTTTTGAATTTTGTAAAACATTGATATATCAATACAACTGAACAACATCAGCACACAGCATACATATCTTTTTATACAAGCAGGTGGAGCTAGCATATGCTCTCACAATGCCTTTCGTGAGCATGCGCAAACATTTATTGAGTGGGGATGTACAACGCACCACACTTTTGACCAATTGAAAACGATACTCTTGGGCTTAAGGCCCAGCATAATAAATAAAATAAAAGGAATGATAATCTGTATTTTGGCAAAAATAAAGTTCGTATTTACAAAATTTACAATATTTCTTCTTCATGTTTGCTTTAAAACAATTCTGAATTTTTCCAAAACATTAGTTTTTAAAATTTTCAAATAATCTCGTTTTTAGGAAAGTACAAGCAGCTGCGGTTCTGAATAACATTGTACACTCGTAAAACAGGTTGAACAATATTTATCCAGTTTTCGTATAAAGTTGAGGGGGGAAAACCTGTTGATTATCACAAAATTACACAACAAACTTGTATAACGTCAAACACATTTCGTATTTTCACCTTTGTCTCATGATACTAACTTCCACACACAAATGACCAAATAAAATTGTTAAAAAGTAGTTCACAACTTTTTATTATTAACTCTAAAAGCGTCCATAATGCCTTTAACGCTTACTCCTAGAAAGAATTTCAAACTGACGCAACCAAAGTTTGATGGAACATAATGAAAAATAAGTGCGTTTAAATGTGTTTTAAAACAAACTTTCTTTACTGGGTTACTACAATTACTGAATTACTGAATTAGCTATTCCAAGTTACAAGTGATGCACTTGTTAAAGTTGACTAATATAATTGGATTTCATAAAAAAAAAAAAAAAAAAAAAAAAAAAAAATTAAATTGGTATATCTTTAATTTTGAGAAACCATATATTGCTATTTAATTAATATTTAAAAAAAAAATAATTAATAATATTTTTATTTGGTGGTTTAGATATTTTGTCCATTCTGTATATATATATGTATGAAATATTCTTGTTAAGATCGATTTATAGTTAAAAATGTGTAAGAGATGTGGTGGCGTAGTAAAAGTTCAATTAACTATCTTTATGCTAAAACAATTTTTCTGTAGTAAAATTTTAGTTTGCTAACTAAAACTAAAAAAGTGTCAATCAAAATCCTTACCAAAAATTAAAATATTTCGGATAATTAGCCAATCAGCGGAGCCACTCAATTTCAGCCAATAACCGCAAAAAGAAGGTGTGGTTAATTCATTCCTCTTAGTGATCCGAAGCGAACGGACATGACCGTTAACTCTTATTATAATGTAGGAGAACCTATGTTCCATCTTACCAAATCTCTTAACCTCTTATCTTCATTCTCTTATCTTATCTTCTTCTTCTTTTTTTGTAACTGTTGCGTGTGCTGTGTGGTGATTAAACTACTTAAATCCACCAAAAACCATCTGATTATTGACTCTAACAAGAACACAAACACACCATAGAGTAACGAAAAAGTCTTTTTAATTTACAGTCCTCAAAACCATTTTGTTACTTGGTAGAGAAAGGTACATGTCTTACTAGGGCAGCAGTTAGTAATAGAATGAATTTGTAATTGTCATCGTCTCATTAAAGCTCTAGAAAACTAGCATTGTATTGAAACGGGGGTTTAGTTAACGCAGCAGAAATGAAATACCGAGGGTGTAGTAAAATAAATCAGTCTGATACAATGACTAGCATTAACCTTTTGGGTACAGATTTATTTGGGAAAATTCTTGCGTTTTGAACAATTGGTTTGCATGCTCAACGATCTATTTTTATGCACAATAACGGATAATCAGGCAGGGACCTACAGCTTAACGTGGATTACGAATCACAACGAACATCTATGCCGAACGCGGGATTCGAACCAGATACCTCTGACAAGCGTGACCAAACGCTATAACCACACAGTCATCAAGTGGGCCGCGTTTCGAACGGATTTAATTTGCTGATGCAAGGAATAGTATATAAAGGCAGTAGATTGCTCGAAAATTCATTTATTAGAGCGATATGATTTTATCCTAGTCTGAATGACTTTAAAGGAACACAGATAAACAAATTATTTTCTTAAGATATAGATAAACCAACCAATGTTTGGCTTAACCAATCATGGCTTTTGCGACATTAAAATCCATCCAATCAACCTAGTTTGAATGACGACTTAGATTTGTCATTATTAACATGCAAAACAAATGCATGACGAGTCTCAGCCGTCAAATGTACCCAAAGGGTTAATGTGAACTCTCAATACGTGATTAAGATTCTCGAAAAATTATTAACTTACATCTGGGAAAGTGCTGACATAAACTGTCGTAAAGTTATTAAATGAAAGTTATGATCGAAAAAGGATTTAAAAATCGAAGACGTACAGTGAAAGGGAAAACTAAATTAAATGTCAATACTAAAATAGATTTGTCATTACATAGATATACATATAAAAAACAAGCTAAAAACACTTTTAAACTAGTAAACCCGAATTACCGAATAAACTTGTCACACAATAAGGCTTAGGTCAGGTCATCTGTATCCCAACACACACAAATACATGCCTCAATTACTTCCTATTATGTCGATTTTCCCATATTTGTCCAGTGCCATCTATACAAGTTTAGGTCGAAACCTGAAACATAAATACCAATGCTTACTCAACCGAGCATTGTTCGCGCGTTGTCGCTTTGTGATGGAATGTAAACGTGATTGTGTTTGACTGTCGTATGGAATAAGTCGGGGTTGTATGTTTTGTTTGAGATACTTCCGTCAGAATTGTCAAAGTATGATTTTTTTTTTTTAAATTTCAGGCGCAATATTTGAATTACATTTTGAAAAAGTGATGTATGTAGGATAAATTTGGCTAAATTAAACGTTACTGTGGATGTTTGTGTCTTTTAACACTGCATGCCTACTAACAATTTCTTTTGATGTCTAAATTTTTCTGTTTGAAGTTGAGGCATGACTAATAATCATAAAATATTACTTTAGATTAAAAACATTACAAAGATTACATTGGATTATTTATAACAATTTTAATAAAAATGTTTTGTATGTATTTCTTGCAAGGCCTGATTTCCATAACGCCTGTAAGACCCGTGCCTAGGGGCCCCGAATTTAGGGGGCCCCAATTGCCTTAAAAATTCTGAATTATTATGAAACTACCAATTCTGTTCAGAGCACTTCATCAATTACATAAAATATGAAAATAAATTCTACTAATTATTATTAGTAATTAAAATATTAATATTTCAACATTAATTTAATCAAGACGATAATCGAAATTGTCATTAATATTTAAATAACTCCAACAATCGTCGATGTCTATGCTATGCTATGTTGCACCTAGAGTAATTGGATTTCTAATTTGGACCCTGATTTAATGTTCCCAATATTGACTTGACAAATATTTCAATTTTGTTGACTGAATTCTCGATACTTTACATTTTTATTCTTGAATTAAGATTTTTTTAAGGAAAATTAAAGTAATTTTATATACAATAATAAATCAATTTAAAAAAAATTAATTTATAGATTGGTAGCTCAAAATGTAATAGTTTCCTATGTATCTATATGTCAATATAGTAACTATGCATCAATCCATCTATATAATAAAAATACTATTTAATATAAAGGGTACCAAAATGCTAAAGAAATAAAAATAGCTAATATAAAATATGCACATGTAAGAATTTTACAGTTAATGTCTTTTATCCTTTAATAAACTTCAAGTAAACTGCTAACCGGAAATTTATTAATATTATTTTTTAAAACATTTTCTTAAAGTATGAAATAAAATAACCCAATTTTTAATATTAAGTTTTTCAGCAGTTGGGTAATTTTTCTAAAAAATAAAATATGTAAATTTTTAGTTCTTTTGTTAACTAAAACGATTACATCTAGTGGCCAAGGAATTTGACGGTCAAAATATCATGTTGCGCAAAATCTAACAATGCCTTAATTACACCATAGGTTTGCACTAATTTTACCTCTACAACATATGGCCGACCAAACGGTATAGGGGTTAGCGTGCTAGCTTCCAGACCGCGAGGTTGCGGGTTCGAGTCTCATGTTAGGCATGGGTGTTTGTAAATGTATGTTGGCTTGTCTAATGACGAATGTTTCTGCGCATTATAGCCCTCGTGTTGCTGACGGCGCCAGATAATCTGAAAACAACCAACCTCTACAACATAAGTTAGCCCTAAATCCTCAAACGATAAACCTCAACGTTACGTCATTTGAACTTTTTAATGTTTTCATATTTCACATTCGATATGCATTAAGGATAACATATTAAGGACTTTAAAGATATTTTAAATATACGAGGAGTTTGTATTAAGGATATTGATGTTTAACGGCGTTAAGGATTCATTTATTATAAGACGAGTATGAACGAGTATAACGAGTAAAAACACAGAAACGGAGATTGATGCAGTTACGGGCACTAGGGGGTGCTGATCATCTACTAACTTTAGAAATTTTCACAATAAGTAAAAGTCCTACTGTTGTTTGGAATTCGAAACTGCGTGTTGCAAAACATGTAGTGGTCAGATCCACTGGAAATACCAATCGAAATGGCCTGGATACCACGAGTCACTAGGAGAACATTATTAAGTTGCATGACGATGTCAGGCAACAGCAACAATCCTCTTCATTCCGAATAAATAACGTTTTGATACTTAATACTATTTCTTCTCTTTATACTTAAGTTACATAAAATGAACCAAGTCCTGAAATTTTTATAAATTATTTTTTGTATTGTACTTTTCGAAATTTTATTTCTATTATTATGTGTTTGTGTGTATAGTGTTATGAAGTTTCTCAGAGGAAATGATGGCACAGCTTTTACAAAATAAAAATTATGTAAAAAAATTCTACATTCAGATCCTCCCAAAACTTCTTTAAACAACAGTGAACTCATTATAAAGCTTTAACAACAGCTTCAGTGCACACAAATTCTCATACTGAGCGATAATTCAGGCACAGCAAAAGTAAACAAGAGCTTGCTCTTTTCAAAACAATAAAAAAAAAGAATTTTTAAACAAATCCTACTAAACTCTTTTTGCGAATCAGCGACGTTTTTATACTAACAGGGACGACGCGAACGGGGGACGAAGGGGGCGTTTCGCCCCCCAAAAGTTTTAGAAAGTTTAACAGTCGGCAAATTTTCGAAATTTTTTAAATCTTTTTTTAAAGTTGATCCACAATAAAATCGAATTGAATAAAAAAAAAAAAAAAAAAAAAAAAAAAAAAGAATGTCCGAACAAAATTTATTAAAAATACCGACCCAAGTTTCACTAGTCGGCATTTTTACACTAGAAGACTATTATAAGGGAGTAGTAGTCTTTTCCCCCGCCTATATTGATGGACTGCGTACACAAGTATAATAGGTATCTTGCGAACACAAATCATAGATATCTTCATTATTTCACCCCGCCAAAGTTTTTAAAAAAGAAAGACGGCCCTCGGCAAATTTTCAAAATTTCATCAATTCCTTTAAAAGTGACAAGTGATAAATTTTTTTAAATATATTGAGTAGAAAAAAATATAAATAATTAAAATCGTCAATAGTATTAAAAAATCCTGATCACAATTCAGCTCAAGTTGGCGGTCGACAATTTTAAATTGGAGTAAGTATATCCTTTTTTTGCAGGAACATTTTAATTGATATCGTCACTGACACCTTCAAAATGAAATATAATTTATGAACATATCTCCTGTACACCGTACTGTTGCACAAGTATCAATTTCCACAAATTTTCTACAGAATGAATAATTTTCCTTTATTTCAAATCAGTACATTTAATTGTATAAATCGTCAAGTCGACTGTCGTAAGTTTTTAAATTCAGTCACCTGATAAGTACACACTATATTCTTAGGAAGAAACTGACAATAATTACTTATTCTTCCAATTAATAGATAACTCTGATGTGTTACAGTAGGTGACATATTTTTAGTACGTCAGGTAACGCCTCAAAAACCATGATATGCCCATTAAACGTCATTTACATAAAGTGTGTATTGTACGTCATATGAATTGAAAGTCTTACAAAAAATTTCAAAACTTCTAAATTTTAACATTCGAAAAATAGCCCTCTTTTATCAAATACACACCTTACGTAAAGCACTGGTCTGGTGAGAAGTTTCAATTTCGAATAAAACTTGCTTATTTTTTGGTAAGATAAAAATAAAAAATACATTTTATAAGGTTATTCAACGAGGTTTATTTTTACTTATTACGAACGTGAAATTGAGTGAAATGGAAGTAACGTACAATTCCGTTAAAAAATATTTCTATTACATTTTGCCAAATTATTGCAATTAATTTCAAGTAGAACTCTATAAATGATGTTATATAGTACTTCATTTATTAAAAAAGTGTAACGGTGTGCGGTAATGGAGAGTCGAACTCAGGACTCCTAGATCAGAAGATAGGCGCGCTAACCACTAGGCAAAAGTGATCACTAGTGCCTAGGTGTTGTATCTGTCATTTGTACACGAGATCACCACATAGCCACTTCCCAGTGAATGCGAAGGGGTGACCGATTGAGTTTCTTGTGTGTGAGTTGGAGTGGCAATGGAAGTGAGTCGCCAGAGATGCTGAGGTGGTAGTGTGGAGATCGTGCAGTAGATGATGCCACTGATGTGTTTAATATTCGGGTCACCAATGTAGCGGTGTGCGCTAATGGGGATTCGAACCCGGGACTCCTAGATCAGAAGACAGGCGCGCTAACCACTAGGCAAAAGTGACCACTAGTGCCTAGGTGTTGTATCTGTCATTTGTACATGAGACCACCACAAATGTATTACCGAAATAATGCATGTCATGTAAATTGGATGACAATGTCGTATTTATTGCAACAAAATAATCATTGGAAAAGTTTTGAAAGGTTTGTTATTATACTATCTAAATTTCTTGACGTTTCCTGTAGTCAAATAGCTGCGGCCTGACATTGTCCGACGTACAACCAGGTTTCAGTCAATTAGAAGTAGAGAGTACCATTTCACACCTATCCTCGATTTCATCACTTTATACACTAAACATTGGAAAGATATCGTGTTTCAGATAAGTTAGATTAGTCAAAATACTTTTACAAATATTTCAAATTGGATCAGTAGATCTCACATTAGGATCATAACCTTTAAAGGAGGGAAAGGGAAATGGGGGAGGTTTTTTAGAAATCTCATGTTGACTGTGACGTTTCTCTTCTTGAGAAGATCATATGCGCAACTTATCCTTCCTAAAGATAAAAACATTGGCAATTTGAAGACCCCCCCCCCCCCCAAAAAAAAAAAACTCCGCAGGTACTATTCCTTACTTAGTTTGGATTTTTGTGCCGAAAATTATGGTTTGCTTTTTTATAGATCTGAATATTTTGTTGTTAAATTCGAAGTTCATAAGGGTAGTGAGTTAGTTGAGAATAATTTACTTTGTAAAACTTGATTTCTGCTTCATTAGGATCGAGGTTCATATATATTATTTTTTTTTACATATAAATAATATTATAGTTTGGTTTAATGCTTGAGTAATACATTTCATTTTTAGTCCTGCTTAGAGAAAATTAGCATTCTACTTTCCATCTGAAACAAATGATTATTATTAATAAAACGAGTAATATTTGCAGAAATTATTGCTGAAAACCTCGAAAAAATCATTAAATTCAATCCAGCAGTTATGGTAAAAAATATGTACATGAAGTAACTATTTTTAAGAAGTAAATTCCTATGTTAAATTGCTAAAAAAATTTAGTTTTACTATTAATATACTTTTCAAGAGAAAGTAAAATCCTCTTTTCTTTTTTGGTTAGGAAAATTTGTTAAAAAGTATTTAAAAATTAATTAACAAAATGTTTTTCATAATTATTGTATTTTGAAATGCAATTATACTGTCCAATTGCGCCGACGGGATTATTTGCAGGGAGGTGCAGATCCCTAACAGGGAGGTTTAAGGCGACAAAAGTCTTTGTTTAATCTTAGATTTTTCGAAAATGGGAATTGGGACTTTCTAATTTGATGTTAGTTAATAGCTGTACATAATTTTTTGGTCGAATTGCTATTTTACTATCTATATTTTTTGTTCTTGTGAATTACTTCTTCCACATTTCTTTATTTTTCGAAAGGCAGGAGGGAGTGTAAGTGCATGTTTCTTATATGTCCCTGACATTGTCTCTATTATAAAAATCGCAGTGTTTCGAGAAGGTAATTTTGTGTGATAGCAATAATCTGCCACGATTTTAAAAAGAAGAATTTTTCCAGAATTTGTTTGATTAACTTATTTTACAACTCTAAATTAGAGTCACCTATTTGATCAATATTTTTCATTTATTTTATTTCGTGTTGTAGCGCAATTTCCATCCACTTTTACACATTTAATTAATTTCTTTGAAACTGCAATTTGAAAGTTAAAAAAAATTGTATTGAAATGGAGCCTTTGTACTACTCATGTTACTGAATTGGTTCAAGATTGTGAGAATGCATTCTATCTGCAAGTGATAATTGCCTCCCCTCAAAAAAGCACTACGAAAAATTATCCCCTTTGTTCGGGAAAGAGGGGGCTATTTATTAAACAAAAATGAAAAATTAAATGAATTTGAAGGAACTTTAACGAAAATGTGAAGGGAATTTACTTAAAATATGACATTAATTACGTATTAATAAAATGCCATAAAATAGTAAAAACACTAATTAAAATTAATTACACATTAAATAAAATAATTCACAATTAAATAAAAAAATGAACAATTATAGTTATAAACTCATTAAAAATTAATTAAGCATTAATTAACAAATAATTAAATAATAATTAAAAAATATGCATTAATTTTGCATTAATAAAATTCAATTAATAATAGATTGACACCTTAATAGATATTTTCTACATTTACACTGTACTTGTCTTGATTTTAGGCGGCAAAGTATGTCTAACGCCCCTCCCCCCCCAATCGAAATTCTTAGCGACGGCCCTGTATACTAACTACGAAATTTCCCGAAAAATCGAAGGCAAACGATTTTAAAATCAGTACAGGCAGAACTGTCGCGAAATCTCCAGACCACGCCTTGTCAACCCTTTTCTCGAACTTGTATTACCACTGCCGACAAACAAACCTATAAAAAAATAGAGCTTTGAAAAGAAAGAAAAAAAAAAGACGGAAAAAAAAAAGAGAAGAAACAAAAAAAAAAAATAACAAGAAACAATAGTCACAACTCTTTACAGGAAAATTGCGTAACAATAGTAGTTCCTATAAAAATATTTTATTTATAAATGCTTACTATATAGAGTTAAACTGAAGCCAAATCCAATTTCAACAAAAATAATCAAAAGAGTTACATAATTCTACTTTACTTGCAAACATGCGTCACTATTTTCAAATAATTTTTAGTTAGTAACGGGCACACTGATTTTTCAAAGATTTATAATGGTATTCTATACAACTGTTCGTGTGAGAATAGTTAGGAAAATTATCATTCTTATCAGTGGGATGAATTGGAAACACATTTGGAGGCCAAACCATTGCAATTCTCCCATCTACTCAAATGAATGAGTGGAGTACTATTCCAGCAGGTGCTCATCAATGAACAATCTTTTTCAAAGATATGATCTTTTCACTTGATAATTATTGCAACGGCCAAAAAATTGCCAAATTGGCGAAATTGTGGTATTTTGGTGATAGTTATTGCATTACTGCTTTCGGGTAAGAGGAATCGCAACAAAAAATTTGCAATAAAAATGCCAAGTTCTTTCATGCAGTGTCTATGACCTTGAAAAGTATTAAACTCTAAAGTACAGCCAAGTTTAACGTTGTTGTAAATTACTGGCAATTAAAATTAGTGAGATTTTAAATGAGAGATTTCATCTCTAAGTTAAAATTCAACTTTCATAGGCATAAATATTCAGTTACAAAAATGTTTTTGCTACTTGGCTATTGCTCGTCACAACCTGCAACACAAAATACAAGTGTTTCAGAATAAATTATGACCATGTGTCACAACATTTTTGAAACTGGATATTTAAGCCTATGAAAGGTGAATTTTAAACTTGGAGAAGAAAATCTCTTGTTCACTAATTTTCATTGCTAGTAATTTACAACAATTTTAAACTTGGCTGTACTTTAGATCACATTATTTTTCACGCCAAAGCTATTGTTTAAAGAACTTGGCACCATTTAACAAAGTTGGTTTTATTTTAGTTTTTACGGTACTCATTATAGATTAATTACGTATTTGTTCAGCGATATTTAGTATAAAATTTTTTTAGTGTTATGATTTTGATTTTGAAAATAAATTTGTGTAACAATCTGATCTGGCAGTGCGGTGAACTTGCCAGGTGCATTGCCATGTACCTAGATCAATAATTGTACATTTTAAGAGTTCTACGGAGAGTGGTTAGTTTTTCCTTTGTATTTATATATGCTAATATCTACTAGTATTCTAAATTTCCTAAATACAACCCCAATATAAATATTTTAGAATTAAGATATTTATATTGGGATATACCAATTTCATAGTTCTAACTTTATAGTTCGAGAGGCGACTGCAATTTTTGAACCCCATCGAACATCACTCTGAATTTTTTATAGAAATTGGAGATAGGTGAATAGATTACGGATCCACTGGTCTGCCGTTGCAAAAATGCCCGAAACTGATCAAAAATTTACTTGGAATGAGTTGAACTAAAATCTGATTACCAAATAAATATGTCATAATTTTCCAAAAAGAGAACAAACCTTTTCGTCTGACAGCCCACTGCATTTTGATTTTCAAATGAGAAAAAGCGCAAACGATTTCTGATATCTGGCTCGGAAAACTTGTGTCTTTTAAAAGTAAGCCAAACTGGCGACATCAGTTATGTCATCAGTGACGTATTGTTTATTGCCAATTTGGCTCATTTGTGAAAAATGCAAGTAAGCCATAATCACTCATCCGAATCGTCTGCAATCTTCTTAATTGAAAATTTTAGAGTGAGGGTTATCAAATAAAAAAAAAATGCTCATTATTTGGCAAGTAATGGCTCATTTGGCAATTGGATTTAGTTCAACTTATTAAAAGTCGATTTTTGCCCAGTTTCGGCCATTTTTGCCACGGCGGACCAGTGGATTCGTAATCTACTCACTTTTCTCCAATTTCCATAAAAAAATCGGAATGATGTTCGATGGGGTTCAAAAATTGCAGTCGCCTTTCAGTCTATTATTGGAAACAATTTAGAATACTGATGATCATTGAATGAGTTTAAAACTTACCGTTTTCTACCATTTCTACATATTATTTAAAAAAAAAAATCTACTTCTAGGTATACTGCAATGCGCAAATATGTGGGAGTCAAAATGTTGTTGAGTTTTTTCCAGGAAAAGGTATCTGACAGTTAACTTGACGGATGCACTGTTAAGCACATTGACTCAGAGGGAGTTAACTATGTTGATGAGCTATACTTAAGGGATGAGGATTTGATGTCGTGCCACGAGCCAACGTGTCAAGATCACATGGTACCACGAGCGCACAAACACCTCCAGTGTTTGGGAGAGGAAACAGATTCCTCTCATTTATCGAGAGAATGGTACAACGAGCACACATACTGCTAGTTTATGTAAAGAGGGTAGGGTCTCCAATGTCTGTGGCAGACGTGACAAATAGAATAGAAGTTGTGTGAATTAGAGGATATCCAAAAAATATCAACTTACTTTTAGCTGCAAAATAACAAGTTTTTTTTGTTTTTTTTTTAATACCTGTACGAATCCTTTTGCACTATGGTTTCTGGAGCTCTTTTATTTTGGCTAATAGTCTTAAATTAATTTTATTGTGAGAAATTGTTGACCTACTTGTTTTGGATGATAAAAAATAATAATAAAAGTTTAATTATGGTGAATTAAATGGAAAAAAAACTGATAAGTATTAATGTGTTTTATAGTTATAGATTGAAATGTTATGTTATTTCTATGCAACTTGAAACTATTTACATATTACAACAATTAAGTAATTCTAAATCATCCAGCTTCTGAAAAACATTTTATCTGATACGCAGTTACAAGAAAAGATTACTCGATGGATTTGGACTCGCAGTTACTCGATGGATTTTATATAAAATTCCATCGAGTAACGCCGCATATCGGCCCATAATAGCATTTTGTATAATTATAGAAGAATCACATTTTTTTTCCCTTCTTTTTTTTTTCCATTCAATAACTTAGCAGCATCCCTCCTTTTCGGTCTGCTTGATTTTTTCGTAAAATGGAATACTTGGTTGCCCATATGTGGATGAATTAGACTTTGAAACTTCTAAAAAGGCTTAGTACAGGCGTCTAATTTTGTTTTATATTATTCTCAATCGAAAAATTTATAATTTCCCCTACAGTTTTACAAATGTGATTAAAAATTGCGTTGAATTTATCATTATTAGAACATTCTTTAGGACACATTTCAAAGGGGTCTCCGATTTTTAATCTACGCATACCTACAAATAATAAGCATTTTCGTTAGTGTTCGCAATTAAATTTAGCATCAAAATAAGCAAGAAAGAACAGGGTTATAATAACGTAAAAACATTCATGTAAAAACCTGTGAAAGCAAACCAAATATTATTTTTTTAAAAATCACTATAAATATTTTCGAAACAATATGTTTTCCTTTAAATATTCTTATTTTTTCAATACTTCCATCAAACTTATGATATCCCTTTAATACAGCGATTCTCAACATGTGGGAGCGCCCCCCCTTGGGGGGAACGAGAACACTAAAGGGAAGGCGCGAGAATATCCAAGAGAAAATAATATTTAAAAAAATTGATTAACTGACTGAAAGGAAAGCACACATACATAGAAAACAAAATGCATAGGTGATAAAATATGCATATTTTTTTTATTTTAACATCCTACTGCAACAATCACAGAAACATGGCATTAAACTAAAATGGAATTCTTATGTATTTTTGTGAGACACACACGTAACAAAATTAGGAAAAACAATTAAAAATACTGCGATATCTCAAAATCTTTAGTTTCTTTATAAAGTCAAAAGAGAAATATCTATTAATTATTTAATTAATATCAACTGAAGTGCTATTAAAATTAAAGTACTATTACAAACTGTAGTAATACTCATAGAATTAGCTTTCTAAATGTCCCAAACGTTAACATGGATTGTCCCATTTTGTTTTGTTTTTCAAATATTTTTTTACGATTAAGTATTTTTTTTTCTTGTTTATTTAATTTTTTAATAAAAAAAAATCTTAAATTTAGAAACTAATTTACCATTAGACCATACTATTAAAATAATGTGTAATTAAGAGTTACAAATCGTCCTCATAACTTTCAAGGTTAATTTTGCCAAATTTCTATAATACCAGGTGTAAACCCATTCCCCCCCCCCCCTTTTTGTATGAAAATTCTGTTATTCCGATATCATATTTTTGTTTTACAACCTTAAAAATATAAGGTTACCAAATTTCAAGTAGTTCTCATGTTTTTTCCGAATTTTATGTACATATACACGAAAACACGTCTTTCTTAACATTATGCGATGGTTCTTTGCACGGGATATTTTGCTATTAATTATAATTTTATGAAAATGGGGATATTCTGGATTAATTTTGTGGCATGGTTCTTAGCGTTACCCGAGAAACACCACGAGGAGGTGACCATGCATCGTTTCTCATATGGGGAGTTTTATTTTTGGCAGGCCCCCTTGCCTACTGCCGAACGAAAAAACACCAGCTTTCTAGTTACAATTCAGTAAGTCATAAACATAAAGTCATTATTTCGAAGTCACAATTCAGTAAGTCATATGTCAGGAAGTCATAAGTTGGGAGTCACAAGTCGGTATGTCATAAGTCAGGAAGACACAATTCCGTAAGTATTATGCCATCTTTATAAGACTATTTGCGGAAAATGTGGTGAGAAATAAAGCGTTTGAATCTTTTCCACTTTCCGTTGCCCTTCCTTTTCCACTTCCCAACAAAATTGAAATTGTCTTTTCGTTCTTGAGTAGAATCCTCCGTAATGTTGGATTCTGTAGTTGGCGCAGGCAGAACTGCAGCTTCGGAGTTGGGCTGGCGGCGGTGTGTGGCGATCCACCAGTCTATGAACTGAGAAACTTCATCTGGTCTTTCGGCCAGCATCCTTGAGTAGGTCATGGAGGAGTAGTCTTGCTCCGATAGAAGGGCTAAGTCGAACTGTGTCTCTTCTTGGATGGTTTTAAGAGATGGACTATATTTGCGTCTTAGAGTACGAAACTCCATTCTATGTATATATATCAACTCAAAAGCCAAAAATCACGCTTTTCACAATATCAATCGTAATAGCAAGTTCGCTTGATTCTCACTAAACTTGTGACAGATCTGAATCAAACTTCTCTAAAGATAATAATAATAATAATAATAATACCTTTCTTAGGTTACATTGTTTGTATTGTTAATATAATCCATTATTTGGGGGCATTGTAAGAGTTGTAATAGAAATTTTTTTAAACAATGTTTTAACAATTCAACATACTCATAAACTATTATTAGGCTTTGTCGAAAATGTACGTTTATAGGAAAAAGGTGCAACTATGGTAAAAATGAGTTTTCGCGTCGTTAATTTCAAATTAATTATCTATACAAGTTCCTTCGGCAAAGAAAATGTCTACATCAAAAAGTTTAATTTCTTCGTAGTAGCATATGTTAGTTAATATGAGGATTCTAATTAAACTAACTTGTATGCTTCTTACTATGAACTCGTAATTTGTTTAAAAATTCACAATTACCATTTCGGACACAATTCCAAGCTTTATTTGCATAATACTAAATATAATCCCTTAAAAAAATTCCTTAAATTTAATTGTTTGTGAAACAAATCATAGTGTTCTAATGATAGACCTTTATAACAGCGATTCTCAACATGTGGGGTGCGCCCCCCTAGGCGGGAGCGAACACACTAAAGGGGAGGCGCGAGAATATCCAAGAGAAAATATTATTTTAAAAAATTGATTAACTGACTGAAAAGAAAGCACACATATACATAGAAAACAAAATACTTTTCGACATATTTAACAAATAAAGTAAAACAACTTACTAAATCAAAGCTTAATCAAAACATACAAAATTAAAAACAAATTTAATAATTATTAGTGACTTAATTGGGCCTGTCTTGCAGAGAAAAGTTTTTCGGAGGAAGGCTTAGTATTAGAAATAGCCATTCTCAGTTCTATATTTAGCCGAGATCTATATTTTGTCTTCAAAGAAGCCACAGCAGAAAATCCAGTTTCACAAAGGTAGGATGTTGAAAATAGTAATAGAATGCGAAATGCCCTTGTTTTTAGTGCAGAAAAATCATCCTCAACTCCTGCCCAAAATTCAAATAGGGATTTATTACTAAATTGTCTTTTGGTTTCGCCACTTGTGAAGTCTATGAATATTTCTTCCTCATCAGTTGAGAGTCCTTCGGGAGTCTTAAAAAATGGATCGCTAACCCACACGTAACTTGCTATCAGTTTGTCGTCAGCATGAAAATACTTTTTAAAATTCTTTGCCAGCATGCCTAAATGATTTTCAATGATTACAAAAATAACTTTTACATGTTCTTCTTCAGCCTTGTAAGTTTTAGTACAATCATCCACGTTTGCAAACATTGTTAGGTTTTTTTGCTTTAAATTTCTGCTTCACAATTCCAATTTTCTACAAAAAGAATGAACTTTATCAATCGTATCCAACATTTGTGTATTTGCTCCTTGGAGTTGAAGATTCAAGTAATTTAATTTCTCTAACATGTCTACCAAGTAGCTCAATTTCATAACATACAAACCATCTCGAAAACTCTCGGCTTCCGGTGTGTTTTCTTCTAGGAAAATTATAATTTCTTCTCTTAATTCATAAACACGTCGTAAAAATTTCCCACGTGATAACCATCTTGCCTCGCAATAAAATAGTAACGCTGAATGTACCGAACCCATGTCTTTACAAAGTGCGGAAAAGATTATCGATTTCAGATGCCTCATTTTTATATACCGCAGTTAACACAATATTCAGACCAGGACTCATTTCTTTCGAAGCCGAAGCTTCTCTGTGGATCATGCAATGTGTCCAGACGCACTGAGGCGATTTTTGTTTTGCATGTGCTTGTATACCTTGGATTCTTCTGGTCATTGAACGAGCACCATCGGTGCATATTCCGAAGTAATTTTCCATTCTATGTTGGCCTCGTTCATAAAATCATTTAAAATAGCAAATAATGCAATCGCTGTTGTTTGGAGCTCGTTTAGTTTTCAGAAAAGTAGTTCTTCTACTACTGACATATTATCACAAAATCGAACATAGGCAATTAAATGAGCATCTTTATTATTATCTGTTGCTTCATCAAGCTGTATTGAAAACAATTTGTCACACAACTTCGAAAAAAGCTGACACTGTACATATTCATCAATTGTTTTGAAAAATTATCTCCAAACATAGTTTCTACAATCTCAATTTTTGTTGGCAAAATAAGCTCTATACCAATGCTGTGAGGTTTTTTACATCTGGCTATTTAATCTGAAACTTTGTAAGATGCAAATAAAGCTTTTTTTATTCACTGACAAAGTTGCTCTAAAAAATGATTTTTGCTTTTTATATGATTTTAATTTTAATTCGGAGAACTCTCTGAGTTTCTTGACGTACTCACTATGAAGAGTTTCCAAATGTCGTTTAAGTTTATGAGGTTTCATGCTGTAGGCGGTCAATATTTTTGAGCAAATGATACATAGGGGCCTTTCTTCTTCATTTACTTCAGTTCTGGTAAATCCAAAATTTAAGTATTCTTGAGACTATTTTCTTGATTTTATTTTCGGAACCAAGCACATCTGTGTACTTGCTGATGGTTGACTATCGTCTAATGCTCGCTTACTTCCGCTTAAAAATTTATCTATGAGTCTACATAGATCTGCTGTCGTGAATTTAATACGGTGAATTGCAATTAACACGAAAACATATATGTATAACATAAACATTCACGATAGATTCGATAGCGATAGAAGGATCGACTCGAAAGAGACTGGCTGGAATTGAAACTTGTGTTATCGAACATTTTCTTTCTTCCTATGAGAAAGCATTTGCTCTGCGCATGCTCGAGACGTCATCGATCGTGTTCACTGCCCACTTGGCAAAATGGCAGATGTGGTTCCTCGCCAACATTGACTCGCTTTTATTCTTTTTTTAGCAGTTAGTTAAAAATAATTCAAAAACAGAATCCAAAATACTCAAGATACTTTATTGTTGCATACATGTTATTGTAAGCAGGGGCGCGATGAAAATTATGATTGAAAACTGGGCCGCGAATACTGAAAGGTTGAGAAACGCTGCTTTAATATAAATGGATATGTCTATACACCACCTTACATATCCATTTTATGTAAAATGGATATGTTCCATTTTATATAAATTTTATGTGTGAGATGGTGAACTTAAAATTAAAGACAATGGGGGATGGTAAGTATAAAAATGTCGCATTCTGATTTATTAAAAGAAGGACATTCATGTAAAACTGCAAACGTGAAGGCCATTGTATAGGCAAACAAAAAATGTACAACTCTGAACACATTGAAAATGAGGAACTTGAAAAGAAGCAAATGAACTAACATATGAAAACCAAAAACATCAGAATTTAAAAAAAGCCGCAAAAATTTAACAATATGGAACTTCTAATATAAACAGAACATAATCATCTTAAGAAATATAAATCGGCGGTCTAATTTAAAAACCTTATCTGACAAAAACATAAAAATGCAATTTCTGGCTTTGTAAGTTCTTTTAGCATGTACTGCATACACTGAGATACAAATTTATCTACACAAAATTACAATTTTGGATATTTGGCTCTTTAAAATCCTAGAAAACCTATCCTTTACTTAGTAAAATCAATCTGTTTTTGCTCGCTCCTGTGAAATCAAGATGCGAGCCTCTCAGGGGTTTAGAAACTGGAGTTGTACGCTCGTGGTACCATGTTACCTTGTCGCGGAATTATTCCCCCTACTAACAGGTGTTGGTGCGCTAGTGGTACAATTTTACCCTGTTGATTCGATACACGTCGGCTCGTGGCACACAATCAATGTCTTTTTGTTAAAGGCTTTTGTTTTTCAACTTTTTGCGACTTTATCGAATATTTATGAGAATTTAGGGGTGTGTTTTTACCTTAAAAGACATTGACACAACGATTTTGATTCAAATTAATAGAGCCTTTTTTATTATTATTATTATTATTATTAATTTTTTTTTTTTTTTCTTTTAATAGTTGATGGCCATTAACAACAAAACATAGTTTTTCAACAAAACTTAAATTTTTCAAAGACAACGAGCTACCTTATGCACATGAGCTATTTGCGCTAAGAGGTCTCATGACCACAACTAATAGGTATACAAAAGTAAAACATCGTAAATAAATCCGTTCGGGAGTTATGATGACCTCCAAATACACAGACTTACAAAAACATTTATCCTAGACCACTTTTTTGGATTCATAACGATCCAAAATGCGTAGAAATGCAAAAGATAAAAAATTGACCAAATATATTTTTAGTCCCATACGTAGATAATCCCATTAAGCAAGGCGGATTTATACAGAATTTCATTTTCCTGATTACAACAGCAATTGTCCAAATGGATTTCAAAAACAAACAATGCACTTTCTTTACTTCTTTTTTTGGCTGTACTTTCCCCAGCACACAACATCGTAAATACAATTGTAATCCTATTTTTCAGTTTCATCAAAATAATACAATATGAATGTAAAATACACTAAGTAATCAAACAAAATATTAACCCAAACAGATTAATTAAATGTTAATTTTTCAAGAACTTGAATGCTTTCAGTTTAATCTCATAAGCAAAGCTCCCTTTAAATCATTAACATTTCTCGAATAAATGCCAGAGATAAAACTAAACAATGAAACGCACAAAAAACGAACTCATTTACATACAAATAATATCACTTTTGTTCTCAATAACAAATCCACCTAAATCGGATGCGACACTCCCTCCTTCCTCTCAGCATCCACTCCGAATTAACTATAAGCTAGCAATCAAACTAAATAATAAAGATGCTCCAAACTACTTCATTTACATACAAGTTACGTCACTTTTCCCAGGACTTGCATCACTTTTATTCTCATCAATGTACCCTTCTGAATCGCATGCACCACTTTTTTTTTTCTTCTTCTTTTTTTTTTTTTGGAACGCATCTTCCTCGCTTTGAAATCCAGCGAGGCGATGCGGCACAGGCGGTGTCCTTCCTGTGATACCATTTGTAAAGGGCGGCAGATTATTCGTCATTTAACATCACGATCCTTCAACCCCTTTACACCCTAAAGGTCGCAGACATGTCAGGGACCCTTTTGTTTCGAAGGAGGACTCGGCAATTACGATTCGTTAACATCGACATTGATCTTCGGACAAAAACGACCCCTTTTAAACAGATCACGCAGGATGCATACCAATTAGCCCATTTACCCATATCCTGCCCATCTTGCAAACAAAAGTCACCTTAATGAAAAAGCGAGGCAAAAATGTAAGCACTTGTCTGAAAGAGCGATTCATATTTTTGCTGATGTTGTTTGTGGCTGTTGCTTACCAGCAATCATCGTAATAAACTCAGTGACCTTCGACCATTGAACGCTGAAGGTTGGTTATGGGAGGGGTATATACCGCCCCCTTGCAATTGTGAGGTGGATTTTTGGGAAAAGATCGGAGAAAATAACCACAAAAGGCAGGAAAAGTGCATAAAAAACTGACGCCGGTGTCTGTTATGATGAATCTGTTGTATAAAAGGGAAGAAGGCTGATGTAGTGTTGGCTAACATGTTAGTTCATCGCACGAAGCCTAGCTACGTTTTTACTACAATACAAAGAATCCGGTTAGATAGTCAAGTTAATGACTATATTCTATTTTATTTGACAAAATTTTGTTGTTTTGAAACAGTATTTCTAACTTTATGATTCAGAGACAGGTTTCCTATCCGTAGTATACAACATCAAAAGAAGCTGTTACAAATTTTCGGTTGTTGGTTGTTTTCAGATTATCTGGCGCCGTCAGCAACACGAGGGCTATAATGCGCCGAAACATTCGTCAATAGACAAGCCAACACACATTTACCAACGATCATGCCTAACTCGGGACTCGAACCCGCAACCTCGCGGTCTAGAAGCTAGCACGCTAACCACTATACCGTTTGGTCGGCTACAAATGTTCGGATATGCAGGAGAAGGGTTTCACGACGATCTGAATCGTTAGAACATTGTTTTATAATTTTAAATGGTGCAATTCATTATTTGTTGAACAAATTCTTTTTATGGAACTAAAACACTTAAGCGTACTGTTGGCTCAACTTTTTCAAACCAGATATGTAGAAATTTGAATTTTTATACGATGAGTTAACACATATCCATAATGGTGATTAAGATGGTTTTAAAACTTTTTTTCTACTCAAGATAAAGACACCCTAGTTTTCACTTCTTCTTTCATGAAGTTCTATTCAAAGATCAAGGGAAACATCTAGAAAAGAGTAGGCTTCTTCAACAATGGGTAAAATCAAACCTGGCTGTCTTTTAATCCTTCATTGGGACGAAAAACTTCTGCCGTAATCATTTGGATTAAGAACGGTAAATCGCTTGCCTGTATACGTTTTGGGAGATGGTATTGAAAAACTTCTTGGTCTCCCAGAGTGACTTTTGAGTGGAGGAGGAACAACAGTCAATGGACAATTTCCGCATTTTTTTTTTTAAACGAGTTAAATTTGTTTATATTTATGAAAAATTTCTTGATTCCAAATATTTAAACAAAAGTTCTTTAAAAAAATTAGTTATTTAAATATTAAGAAAAGAAAATGCTTCAAAACCAGTTCGATCAAAATACTCAACAAAATCTATGACGCCAAGGGTTCCTACAGTTTCTATGGTTATCGTGAGGTTTCTGCCAAATAGTTGGCGTTGGTAGACCACTGCCAGATTCCGTACAGGTTGGCGTGGTTTGCGAGAAACTTGCAAATCTGGTTTCCGCTGCTGTATTTCAAGCCAAGATGTTTGGGAAGCCGGGACGTCACATTCAATGCCAGCGGAATGAATCGATTTCTCGCCATTATCTTACAAGGTAACTTTGAACGCAAATTTAAAAAAAAAAAAAAAACGCATAGAGCAAAAATTTTTGTGTTTATGGCCTTTTCGGAACCTTTAGAATTAAATAAAAAACAAAAAATAATAAAATGCGGGAATTGTCCATTTAGCGAAACCTGTTTTTATGCAAGTACAGTAATGAGGAGTCGAGAAAAACAAATGGGTTCTTTTAATTTTAGTTTTCAAATTTCTCAAAATTTTATAAGATTTCACTTAAGATAAATTTGAAATTTTTTTATTATTATCTTTTTAAAACTATGAAAATTTTACACATGAATTTATTTTGAAAAAAAAAAAAGCCTGCTTAAACATGTAAATTAGGCAGAAAGTATTATTACCATCCTAAATCATGCAGGAATCATATAAATACTGCATTGTCTTATTTGTGTTTGTGGAAATTAAAGTCTATCAATGAAATATTCAAAAAGAAATTATTAAGGACATAAAAATTAGTTTTGAGGATAGTAATGAATTTCACTCCCCCCGGTTTTAGTCCTCATAAAATAAAGCACGAGACATTTTTTTTAAATTGAAAAATTTAGAACACAGTTAATCTAACAAAGGAATATAGAGAATACTTAGAGTGAATATAGTTTAATATAATTAAATATGATTAAGGATAGTAATGACAACTATCAAAATACTTTTCTAAATACCAGATTCAGCTGTCCTAACTAAGATATATAAAGATATTTCTAAGCAATATTATTATTCCAATCACAACCTCAAAATTGCTTATTCTCCTCTAGTATGTTGTTTGAATCCGTAGTGAGATTTAGTGGCCAAGAAAAGAAGCAAAACTATAGGATAATAACGACCCAAAACACAAGTGACATGATGAAATATTACAATACCATTTTTAAATACTTTTTCAAGAAAAGTCTCTATATATTTTTTAATTGTTTTTTGATGCTTAATATAAAATAATAAATCAAAATATACATTAAATTTTATACAGTATAAAATAAACATAATTTTTTACCGCGAAAGATCAAATTTGTGAAAAGGGACTATGTCCTTTCAGGATTAATTGTGTGTTTTTCAAAAAAATGTATGAGAAAAAAAAACGAAAAAAAAAAAACCTTTTAATTTGTCTAAAGGCATATTAAAAAATTATCCGTCAAAATGTTTTAGTATTGGATTAGTGTGGACATGGGACAAAAATAAAATAGACGTTTCTGGAGAATTACACATATAAGCCTATAGCTTTAATGCTACAAGCGTAAACATAAATCGTGTTCAAAGTACATGCATTTACGCTAGTCTACCATCACCATCACGATCAAATGAAGAAATTTGCATTATATATGACATTTGCATTATGTATGTGAATTTATTAAATTGCATTATGTATGCAATTTAATAAATTTGCAATATATATTGTCCAAATTATGATTACTGATGGGAATTAGTTATGAATATTTAACATTTAATTCCAAAGAAGTATTTCAATTATTGTTTAAAATATTTCATTTATTTTATGAGTCAAGGATAAGGTTCAATTGTTGAGGATAAAAGTTACAATTGAAATTTATAAGAGAAGAATCTTTGCTTTCGGTTTCTCAACAAATCTATCTCCTGAGAGTTAATTAAAATATTAATAGGATGTGTCAAAATGTAAAAGTGTAAATAAAAATAGTTTATTACTAATACTTTAGAATAAAAATAGGAAATTGATTAAATTTTAATTTCTTGAATTGTATAGTACTTTGATTATAAGAAATTTGTGCTGCACTTTCTGGTATAAACACAGTTATTAAATATCAAAAATTATGATTTTTTTTTCTATAAATAATAAAGTTCGTATACTGACTTGCAATTATTTATGATTTTGCTTGAGAATAATGGTGGTTATAAAAATGCCCTTAGAAAAATACTTAGTAGGTAGTGTAAAATTGTTAAGATGCAAACGGCCAGTTCATAAAGTAAATGACATGTCCACTCTTTTTAAAAATTATCCAAGAGTTATTAGTTAACTACGATTTTAATGATTAAAACTTTACGAATTTAAATATTTCTTTTGAGAAACACAAATTAAAATGGATTTAACTGCACTCACTAAAAAAACTAAATTTTTAAGCAATTTTTAAACTGAATAATTTTAAAAAATTTAGTTTTCTATGGTAATCGATATACCTGTATCGTAAAAAAATTTCGATATAAATCAACACTCTTTTTTTCAATAAAGCAAGAAAATAAGAAAAAACATACATTATAAACATAAGCTGATGCAGTGAAATCCTAAAAGATCAATAAGATCAACCTCCTTAAGGAAGACAATTTAATGCTGAGGTATGGACTTCAGAAGTACTGGTTTTTGTAAGATAAAATCTCTTTGTTGAACAAAGATTTACAACGCTTCGAGGGCTTTCCAAACTAAGACGTTACTTTCAATGCAACTTATTACATGATAATGTCCCGATAATTTAATTTTTAAAGTTCTTGTCCACACTAAAAGTCATTTAAACTTCAACAGAAACAACTAAATACACGAACAATTTAAAAAATTTTTTGATTAAGAATGGGAAGTATTCTGAATATTTATGAATTTGAATCAGCCTGAAGTAATTAATAGATGTTCGTAAAATTGTGTACACATGCTACTAGAATCATGGGTAAATTATTTCTAAAAATAAAAATTAATAACTTAAAATTAAATTTTCACAAATGACACTTCAAAGAAGACAATTAAGTGACAAGTTTTTGAAACCTTTTCGTTTTTCTGTGAAAGTTCATTTAAAAGCTTGCTGATAAAGTATAACCTCTGAACTTAACTTGTATTGTATAAGTCCCTAAAGTACCAAATTTCTATCTGAGGGAAAACATTTGAACTATTCAATTTGTTTTCTTTGTGTATTTCTCTTTACCTAAATAGTATGAGAGTCAAATTTTATGAATGTATATTCATTAGAAGAGGCATGTGACGTCTCTAAACATGTACAATGAAACTTAATTATAACATTTGTTACAAGATGCAATTTTAAGGTGAAAGCTAAGTTTAAAATAATAATTGATTATAATTAACAATATCAAATTAAATTATTTCTTAAAGGAAACAATTTTAATCTCAATTTCCCATCTGTTTGCATAAGATAATAAAAGTATTGTATTAAAAAAAAAAAAAAAAAAAAAAAAAAAAAATTGATATATTTTTTTTCTTGCATTTCTTCATGTTTTGAAACATCCTGATTGCAAAAAAAAAGGTATAGAAAAAGTGTCTGTCTGTGGTATCCGTGTGTCTGTGTGTACGTGGTCAGCATAATTCCCGAACGAATTGATCTACGATGTTCAAATTTGGTGTAAAAGTTAGTGGGGATCATGGGACCTCGCCTTAAGGTTTTCATCAAAATTGCGCATGCGCATAAGGTAGCTGCCATTGAAAAAAAAAATGATTTTCAGCAATTGCTCAAATATAGCTCTAACGATTTTGGTCAAAATCGCTGTAGTAATGTCTCTTAAGGTGTTCTAAGCATCCCCATCTTCGAATTTTCCGTAGAAATGCGATAAAGGTGTAAAATGTTAAAAAACGAATATCTGTAACACATAATTCTCTTCCTTTGATTATCGTCCATATATGACCAAGGACTGTTTCACTTACAAGAAAGGATAATGTAACAATTATCGAAAAATATACCGCCGAATTCGCCTAACAAAGATAAGCAACACCATTTCATATCAAATTTAAATGCAGTGGCCATTACTGTAGTGTAATTGAAAATTATGCAACGTTCCACACCCCTAGTTTATAATTGTTCAGAATAATCCTTTTCATTACTTCTAACTTTTATAGATCCTTCAAGTACAGTAAACTACAATCTTTGAAAACTATCTTTCGAGGTCTCTTACAGGAAAACATGAAAATATAGTCAATGATGTCATTTAAATAACGACTGTTGTTCCTCACAGCAGGATATAACCAGGACATCTAGTGCTCAATCTCACTGTCAGTTAGGCCTCGGCAGCGCCTTATTTGCGGCTTCATTTGATGGACTTAAAATATTTTTTAGATCAAGGTATTTTAATATTATATGGTAAAAAATATTAACTTTTTAGCGTTCTGTACAACAAAGGCAAAAAAAACCCGGAAGACTGATAGAGTCATTTCGATGATTCTCTGTTGGTTTGGAACAAATTTTTTTTAACAAAACGGGAACCTTTTGTATAATTTAAATACAATGCAAACAGCTAATTCTGGAATTCTCAAGCATCAAGTAATAACACATTTATTTCATAAAATAAATTTTGAAATTTCAATTCTAAAACTTATTTTTATTACGTAGCATGTGTATCAAATTAAAGCTTCACACAGAAGGTTTAAAAGTAGGAACATTTGTGGCTTATTGCAATTTTTTTTAACGAAACGTTTAAAGTTGAAAAATATATTTCCCATAAGTTTCAAAATTCACAAGTACAAAGCTTCGAGAAAAAAAAAATCATCAAAGCAGATAGCTATTAATGGTTTTACACAAAATTATTTTGGTTTATCAGAATATCGTAGATTTATAGAAATACATTCATATTTGTTTAATGTAAAAGATAATTTTAAATGATTAAGGGCCATAAAATAACCTGTTTATTAGTCAACTACTTGTAGTCATTAGTTAGAATAATGCTGGTTTACAATTCAAGCGGAACCAAATAAAAACTCGGCAGAACAGCATCGTAGAACTATGACTTCAAACTAAAATTACTATATTAAAAATCCAATTTATCGTTTTCCAAATTTTTCAAGTATAGCTTATAATAAAAATAAGATTTTTTGTGAGTATTTAAACTATTACCGACCAGTACGATTCATTTTCACACAAAAAATATTTAAATACTCATAAAATTGTATTAGAAACGAATTAATCGATATACTGTTGAAAGGATACTAATTAATCCGCTCTAAAACTTTGAATTTCGAAGGCTCAACTGGATCTCAAGAAATGCGGTTTGAAATAAGGGAACTTAATAATAAATTCTTTTTTGATGCCGGTTTAACAAACATTAAAAAGTAAAATAGGAATACAATTTTTAATGGAATTATTTTTAAATGTGGTTACAAACGTTAGAAATGATTTCCACGTGAAGTGCTAAAAATGTGGAGGATGATTTTACAACTGGATGACTCACCACCTCTTATATATGGTGTGTTTTTTTTAGCCAATAATCACCTACATTATGGCTGTCAGATAAGGTGATATATAATGCAAAACGTGATGTAAATATACTTGTGGAATTGTTTGTTGCTTTGTGGCGGAGATTGGAAGCTTTAAGGCTTCAAAGTTAGGGAATTTGAAAGTCAGAAAAATTTAAATGAATTTTTTCTTCGGGGATTACTAAACATTGCAATCAAAGCCTCCCTACCATCCCACCACCGATTACAAAGAAGACAATGGATAAAAAAAAATATTGATTACCCCCACCTTTCCAACAGTGTAGTTTTCAATGGAAACGAGCTGATAAATCGTGAGTGGAAAGTTCATAACATGCAACATTAACGGCCATTATCTTTTTGTAGAAACGTCCTTCGACAGTTCATTGTCATACTGTAAAACTAGTGCTACTGAATAGCTATTTCCATAACTCTCACAAGAGTAGGCTAATATTTCTTAAGACCTTTAATTTCTTTGTCACTTATTTATCAAGTACTCCATGATGGAAAGTCTGGAAGGTGCAACATTAACGACCCTTGAAACAAATGAAAAGTATTATATTTATAGGCATAAGCACAATTTGAAACTACTCATAATGAATTCTACTATCTTGTTAGTGAAATCTCTGATGTTTAAAGATAGAAACACCATTTGACACTTCGCTGTCATACTACAAAAGTCATACTACGCGATACCACATCTGTATAACTCTCCCACAAAAACTCTGTCCTTTCCTTAAAACCTCTGCATCCTTCTTCATATACTATATTATCATGTGCTTCATGCAGAAAGATCGTTCCATGACATACGAAGGTCCTTCTAAAGCGCGCGACCATGAAAAGGAATTTATGCACGGATACTTTGTTACGAGTTTCTCGCATGGACATCAGATTTGAGATCAAATAGCATATTGAGCGTATGATATCAATGGTCATTAAAAGAGCGGGGTTCGTAACATCACGCCTCATTTTGGCACATTAAAAGCTACCCTACTAAATAAATGAACTCTGTCATCCTCATATAAAAAAAATATATACTCCCCCTCAATCTTTACAGCATATTTCCTCTTATAATATGTATTTAATACTCATCTGACCAACTCTAAAAAACCTGTCCATGACCACATCCCAAGGTTTAATTTCCGACCCTTAGTATTTAGGTATAGATACTTTGTCCCTAGTTGCCAAATGGACATCAGAATGGAGCCCTAATGACCATAGGAGGGGGCGTGGTCCATAATTTCACGCCTCATTTTCAGACGTCAAGAGTCGTCTGATATGTCGGGTGCACGCCCTTTCGGAATAAGTGTCATCACCTTTCCACCCTTGTCAATTGACCCAGTGGAACATTTGCCGGCACAGAACAAAACGCTAAACTTTCTCTGTTGTCGTCGCAGGAAACGGGAGCACATCTCTTTTTCTGGAGGAGGGGGGATGTCATATTCACAACTCCACACCCAGATCATATTCACTGTGCATTATGACACTCAAAGAAGGGACGCTGATGAAGCTGGGATGAGTATCAGCAGCCATGTTTGGTCATGATGACTAGTGTGTTAAAACATGACATGATAAAATTGCTGTTTTTACAAGGGTGACTATTATCTCAGGAGACATCGAGAATAACTGCTTTAAAGTTTATTATGTGTATTTGTTTCAAAGACACTTCAAGAAATTATGGTATTTTTTTTTTTTTAAAGTACCTTTTCATTTTCTTGGTAAGAATGATTTAATGTGAGTTTATAGATTAGTAATGTAGATACATCAATTCCTGTATAGATCACCAAAAGGAAATGTATACTTTAGTAGAAAAAAAATAGTTAAGGTTGAAAAGTTTCACTCATGTCCAATTTTAAGCTGAATAATTTCCCAGGTAATGACAACTTTCACTAGGTATAAAAATCTGTAGGAAAATCACTCATTATCAGTCATATAGCATTAAAGTCTTTACCGCATTTTTACTTAAAATCTTAATATTACAAAGCAAATACATTTTAGAATGAATTTTAGGCAGAAAAAAATTCATAGGATAAATTTCCGAGGAATTAATACTTGAATGAATAGGAATTAATACTTTTCGGATAACATATTTTTACTTAATAAAATCAACATCGTAATATTGACAACGTTTTTCTCTCGTTATTATTTGTATTTCAAAGTATTTGGAGAAAAAGCTCAAGATTTGATGCAGTTTTGATGATATACAGGCATAATTAAGAAATAAATTATTGGCTGAAGTATCAAAAAATTATTTCAAGAGTCTTCAATTTTTATAGGACGCGTTAAATGTTGCTTATACTAGCCAAAACACTTACAAAGTACCAACTAATTCTATGATGTTCGCTATTTTTATGATGTTTGGAAGGTAATTTTAATGCAAATGAAACAACTAACAAAATCCTACTCTTTGAAAATTGTTTTATTTTAATGATGCACACAAGGCAATGCCATTACGAAAATACACTAAAAATTGCAATATCTAATTATTTGGAAGTTCGGTCGCTTTTATAAAGGATACAAAAGGTAAGGCTGGTGCAGATTTCGGCAGACCACAGCTCCAGAGCCGCATGCCGCTCTTCTCATGGTTATTTAAACTCTACAAGTTCTAATAACTCAACTTAAAAATAAACTTATAATGGCAATAATGAAATAGATTTGTGCTTTGTTTGGGTAAACGCATTATACACTTCTCAAAACCGAGAAATAAAGAAAACGCGACGGAACTCAGAGATACAAGAAAGTTGGCCTCTTAACATTGTTCTCAAATACCAACATAAAATCAGTGTCCACAGTGCTCCCTAGTCGAAATATTGAATAATAAGAATGCGCAGTAGGAGTGCGCCCACCATCTGTCACATTCTTAGTTGCATCAGGCTTTCGCTGACGTTCGTGATAGCTAGTTTCTGACTGAGGTAGATAACACCTTTCACTATAAACTTTTCACGGTTGCGCGTGCTGTTAACACACCTTTTGCTTTTGATGCATTATATTGTAGAAACAAGGCCTGGACTTTTTCCAAAAGGAAGAGAAAAATTGTCGAAGAAAATCCTGAATTTAAGAAAGAATGGACTAAATTGCATGCTTCCATTTTGTGACTAAATTTCGTAGCATACATAAATAAACTACCAACGTCTTATCTGCCATGATTTGATTTTTATACCACAAAAGGGGTATTAAAATGCTTATTATCAAAGCTCATTTTGGCACTGTTTAATTTGATTTTGAAGGTCTTTAAGAAATTTGCTATTCTGATTATTGAATATTTGAATCTTAACGCAGAAAAGTCGCCGACCCCAGGGCTAGTGTAACCAAAAATCAAATTATTATCTTAACCTTTAAGGTTTTGAGGGGGATTTTTTTTATAGTAAAAAAGAGCTTAATTCGAAAAAACATAAAAAAGGTATAATAATTAATCATGTAAGTATCAAGGTTGTATGGTGGTAAACACTTTCGCTGAACCATATCAGTCACTAAATTTGTAGTCATGACTAATATCTTGATATCTTTTTAAAAATTCGAAAATCTGCTGAGAGAGAGAAAAGGGGGGTAAAAATGAGTTGATTTTATTTTTAAAAATTTTACTTCAGATTTGAATAAAGAATATCCGGTAAAGGAATTTGATACGTAATGATTAGGATTGTTATATAGTAATGATATTGCTACGTTCTTCTGTATCAGTAAGACATGGCATGGTTTACACAGATACCACCAATGTAATATCTCAAAATAGTTGCCTTGGCAATCTCTTCCCTAATCTGTAAAAATTAGGCTCTATGTGTCCGGCAAACCACTCCTTTCTTCTTAGTTATATTACTTGATCTAGTAGTATATCAATGCTAGACCAAGTCCATTTACATATAGACATTTAGTTTGTAATGAACCACCTTTTAAAATCTTAAAAATGCATCTTTGAAGACATCAATGCACGAAAGAAAGTACTTTGTAGAGACTATTAGGTACCAAGGGTTAATACATTATTCTGTATATAATGATTTTTTATTGTAAAGGTAAAACTACGTAACAGATTCTTTGAACGTTTTTTCTATAATTGGTGTTCTAAAATGGCGGGCGATACTAGTATAGCTTCTAAATCCTCTGGTGTCGTTCGGTTCTAAGTTCATCCCCAATCGACTCATTTCCTTCCATGGCTGCTGCCACCCATTCCGGAATTTATGAACTCTCAAAGGCCTGCCGGTAGCTCACCTTTCTTCCCGGATGCCCATTCAAATCCCGTCCGGATGGACTGACATTGGCCCCTGACGTCACGAGTCCGATATTAGTGCGCTCTGCCCACTGGTCAACTGTCATTCTATCTTCATTTATATCAGTCACAGGTTGGTGCATTACTTCAGTGTGGATTCAGTGGTCGAAGAGGAATGCGAGTCGAAAAATACCAACTTAGTTGAACATTTTACCAAACATGAAATTGTTTTCCACCGCTATGATACCTCTGGTTTCATTCCTGGCTGCTCTGCGCCTGCTCACTGACGGTAAGTTTGAAATTTATGTGTTTAGATGTTTGATTGCTGATTTTGGAAGGACACATTTGCTGTAATCGAATGGATTTGGGCCGATTGTTCAGGGCATACTAAAATTGTAAGTCTTAGGACGTTAAATAACTGTTTTTATATTGATTTAATATTAGACTATTATATTGGATGGAGATATTTAAACCATTTTTTATTATTTATTTTGAATAGGAAATTATGCATCATTACATATTTTTTTATATTTGTTTCAGTAAATATTATCTCTAAATCATTAAGTAAAAGCTATTAACACTTTTTTACTGGCAGAATTTTTAAGTTAAATTCCAATAATTCTCCAACTATTAATTTACTAAACGTTTTACTACATTTCTAATTTATTCAAACAAAGACTGCGTAATATTTTGATATGGGGACCTTAGGTTGGTTTTATTCACTAATTGAAATATGAATTTAGATTATAAAATAAAAAATATTTCATTCAGTTACTTTTAGTAATTTTGACTGTCTTAAAAACTTATAAGTGATTTGCAATGTAATAATTTTTTTCTCATTTAGCACTAATTACATTTATAGCTATATTTATAATTGTTATTTGCATAATTCGCTTACAGTTTATTTAAAAAACTTAATTACCAATTTAAAGCTATTCATTCATTACTATATCTTTTAAATATAAATTTTGTGTAAATCAGATCAATCAATTAAACATTTAAAATGAAATATTTCTCTAAATATCCGTCCAATTGCCTTATTGCTATAAATGTAATGTTTTTATTATTGTTTCGAGATTACGCATCTACAATATTTCATTTAGTATCATACTACAAGTGTGATTACTTATCATATAGCTTCCGTGAAACTATATTTATGACTGATGAATAGTCTACCTGTGAAAATTATCTTAACGAAAAATAGGTTTTTAAACAAACATTTATCTAAGCAATTATTTATATCGCAGAAAATTTAAATTTTGTATATTGTATAAAAGCATAACCATGCAATTGAATCAGTATAATGGTAAATAATTTAAATGTTTTATTATTCTTTTGGTGTCAAATAACATGAATAAAAAAATAAAAGCTTGCGGTATTACATACTTCATGCCATATTTAAAAGAATAAAGCATTCCCTTTTATCTTTATATACAAGTTAAATTAACATAAATATTTTAAATCCTTAATATTCAGCAACAACGTCTTCATTCTCTTCAAATGTTTCTTCACACCAGAATAAGTTTGATTACATTGATTTTTTTTTATGAAACTGTAATAGTTTGACTTAATAAATATATAATGGTAGTTGTATATTAAAACATTTTAGTTGAAGAGCTTTGAATTAATTTATATTATATGAAATTACATCTTATTAATTCATATTAAACTTTAAATTTTCCAAGAATTTATATAATTTAGAAACGATACATTTTTATTCATGAACAAAACAAAGACATGGTCGAATCATAAATTAAACAAACCCATAAAAGCACTGCCAAAACTATTTTGCTCATAATAACTCAAACTAAATTAGCATGCAAAACTAAGAGTCACTAAAAATACCTTTTACTACAAACGGCTTTCAAAATTTATGATACTTTTAATACGACAACACGTAACCTTGCACCACTAAGAATGAAAATGCTAAAAAGCATACGGGAACCCATGTCTGCAGTAGAAAATCCTCTTTAACACAGGAAGCATAAAACAATTCCGGTATCCTTTATATCAGTCCTTTTGATGATGAATTCAGAATTTCTAAACAAGGAATGGGATAAAATCAGAAAATCCTTTTTTTCACTTTTGAATGTGATTTACGAGAATCATTTTAGAGAATATTTATCGCATTTTTTTTTTTTTTTTTTTTTTTTTTTTTTTTTGTAAATATAACTTTCATTAACGTTCAATTTAATAAAAAGGCACATTTTAACAAATGCAAAAGTTTAACAGTCGTCTTACTCAATAAAAAGGAAACTAACTAGAAAAGGAATATGAAATTAACATTAATATATAATACGTCGATAAAAACAAATAGTTCAAATTGAAGCATCAATGTAAATATTATCTCATTATTTTTATACACGTTTAATTTTCCATATTTGGCAATTTTAATTTTATTGTGATTTTGTAAGTTTATGTTGTTTTAAACATCTAAAAACATTGACATTTAACTGCATATAAAATTAAATGCATTATGAATATAAACAGTTCGGCATACACTTGCTAATTTGTAAATGACTTATTCACATAATTTCTACCCAAAAAGTTGCATGAACTAAAACATGTTCAATTGTTATAATTTCTACTAAACAAATAAATAATTCTTTCAAGTTGGTAAAATAACAGAAATCATACTGTGGATATAAATCAAAATTTACCAGAAGTATTGGCTATTACCACTGTCTATAATTATATGTATTACTATATTTTTAACTCATATCCAAAGTCCATACGTAATTACTTTAAGTGAAATACTTATTACCAAAGTAAAATAATGCTTATTTCAAAAAGCACTGTCACGATTAGTAAACTTTCAACGAAAAAGAGTTACGCCGATTGGTAATCCTATTCAGAGCCTCGCCGAGAAATTCTCCTTGCACTCTAAAAGGAGGAAAGACATTTCTGTAGAAGTCTTTTCTCCTTTAGCATCTTGTTAATGCAGAAAAGCAAAGATTACGTAAGTAGAAAAAAGGATTGTTACGGGTCGGCTACTGTTTTAAGATTGCGTGAAAGGTGTTTTCGAATTCCCGCAATAATTAACTGAACAATGTTTAAATTCTACACTTTTCTTAAATTCTACTGTTACCCCCTTCCCTATGATTTTTAATGAAAATGCTTTTTCCAATGTCAATGCTACATATTCGTAATTGTGGAGTTAGGGGGGAAAAAAAAAGCGTAGTAGATAATTTTTAGTTGTTATGGAAATCCATGAACTACTTTAGTTAATCATTTAAACAAATATTCGTGGGAAAAAATTCCGATTGATGAAAAGAAGATGCATTTATTTTGCTAAATAGTGATATAGCCAATGAAAGTTTTCCAATTAAAAAGTAACAGAAATAAAATTAACATCTTGGAATGAAGGTGATTTTGTTTCGCAATGATTTTTAACACTGAAGCTGAGATTAACTTTTACCATTTGTTGCATGAAAAGAAGGCGTTCGCATGCCGATTTTTTTTAAAAATTATATATACATTTTTAAGTTTACCCATGTAAATAAGACTTTATCTTAAAAAGTGTGTAAGTTTCCTTATTTCCTATGTTACAGCTCAATCCTGCAATAATGGATTAGGAAAATACGCTTTTGAACTTGTAATGAACTACCGTATGGGAGGCAATATTGGATTTGGCGTTTCAAAGGGCGAAGTGGTAAGTATGAATTACTTACGTATTCATTAAATAATAAAATAAATTTATATAACTTATAAAATTTAATAAGTTAAGGATACTGAAAATGGATATTATTTTTTAGATCCGATATTTACTTTTCGAAGAAACTTAAAGTTTACATTTGAAAATTATATTTTAATGACTTTGAAACATTTGGTTGAGCTTTGAATAACAATCTTTATCATGTTATCTGTACAACAAAAATACAATTATTTAGAATATATTTACAAACTCGAAATCATAAGATTTTCCCCGTCTCCCTAAAAAAAATGTGAAAATATTCTATGTTTGAGATGCTTTAAATCATACACTTAAAAAAAAAAACAAAAAAAACAGTAATATTGCTTTTATACACATATTACAAATTCTACATATTACTTAAACTGAAATTTATATGTTGTCTGGTGAGCAGATTTTGCCTTTTCTTCACGAATGCAAAGCACATCCTTTTAAAGGATGTACCGAAAAACGTTCTTGTTTTGAAATTTGAACGCTATTCAGATTTTTTTTTTTGTATAGCAATCATTTAGTTCTTTAAGCAATACATTATCCAATATAACCAAAGATTTAACCTATCCTGTTACACAATTATAATGCAGAAGGTATACATAAATAAGCTCACAACATATAGAGTAGTCAGTTGCCATAAGAAATCAACAGATATTCCTAAAACTTTGTACATACTTATTACTTAAACCATTGGAAAATGATTTCTAAAACATAATAACAAGCAAATTAAAACTAGATAAATTTTTATAAAAGACGCTTCAAGGACAACAATCATATACGACAAATATTCAAAACTATTGAAGAGTTTCCCCAATTAAGTTTCATCCTGTTAAGTTAAATTTCTAAAGTGAATATTTTCATCTTGTAGAGAAAATTTGAACTGATGCTTATTTATCTTTAGATTTAATTTTTCCAAGGTCAATACATTGTATTCTAAATTTTATGAAGTTTTTTTTATTAGAACATACATGAGATGGCTTTAAAAAATATGTAGTTTAATTATGGATGCCCTGGATCAATCAATCAACAATTAAAGATACACTCCTATAGGTAACGCTAGTAGACAGCCCACTCCGCGTCCTTCAGACTTGTAAGCAACGCTGTGAAGACGATCCCAAATGCCTGTCCTTCGACTTCACCCCTGGACAGCGAGTGCCGGAGACTCATCAGGCCGATGCCGGACCACAGCAGGATATTCTGCGTAACTCTGGTGGCCACATGATGGGGGGCAACAACCAGCAACATGTGGAACCAGAATACAGGGAGTCAGTGTGCCACATGTACCACGACAGGGCCTCTCCGGATGGTGGAGATGTATTGGTCAGACAGCTGAATACCTTCCACTTCAACAAGATCTGTTTTACTTGTAAGTATGGTTAAATAGTGGACTAACTTTTGAGGTTGCAGTGGTATTTATGAGATAAACGATGACAAAAGTCATGGTCTTTAATATTATTATCTAATTTAGAAGGAAATGAAAACTAAAAATAACTCATCTTTTTGGTCCTTGCAGACTTGAGAATGAAGACTTTGTAATAGAAACTAAAAATCTTCCCCTTGTTCTTGTTATGGTCGATTTATTTGAACAATGCATTTGTCCTCTTTTCTCTAGTTACTATTTTAAAGCATTAGGTACACTTTAAGTAATATCTGTTCTTTGTGTATTGATAAAAAAAAAAACGCCAGTGTAAAAGTATAAATTTTTTTAACTAAATGAATACAGTTTGAATTAGTATTAGAAAAAAAACCGGGGAAAGCATTAAATATAATATTCGACGTTTATGACGTTAGATTTCTTGTTTGAAATTTTGTCCTGTAACTCTAAGTTTTCAGCATTTAATAATGAGCCAGGTTTTATTTTGACTTATCTTAAATCAAAAGTCCGATCTTAAGACAAATAAGTGTCCAAAATACAAAACAAACAAAGAGATGTACTTGTTTTATTTAAAATTATCACTCAACAATCAATACCCTAAAATAGTCAGCTTCTTTCATCTTCGTAAGAGTAGTAGCTCGTCTCTTTTCTGTGCCATAGACCTAATGAAGCATTAGACAAATAATATTGCCTTCACAAACATTGCTCCCAAAAATATTTTCACAATATATATCATGAAAATCGATCTCATTAACGAAATCTGGAAGAATAAAGGTAGGAATAAAGCAGAGTTTTTACTATAAGCATATCAGAATTAGCCTCGTTATTTTTACTTCTGCTTCAGCAACGCCGCCTGTTGAATAAGATACAAAAACATGACCGTATGTAAATTTTATTTTCGGAATAAAATTTTGATTGCCATTTTATCATGTTACAATTAAATGCAATATTATTTTTGTGTTTGATGAATTTTTATAAGCATTGAAGCAATATTTTAACTAATTTGCATGCGGGAAAATATTGCTATAGGTTTATAGGGAGATGAGAGACTGGTGATCATTCTTAAATAAAAAAAAAATCATTCGAGTTTCACATTGAAAGTGAACGCAGAAGCATTAAGCACGCAATCGGTGAAAACAATAAACAACCACCATTCATCCTCCAGCAATCTTTTTACTTTACGTTTCTTCCAGCCACAAGACTGTCCGTTGACTGTCCCAAGCGACTGTACGTCATCAAACGAACTCCAGGCTACTGCTTCGAGAGTCTTACTGACCAGGAAGTTTTTGCCACCAACAGAACAGAATGTGAAGAGAAATGCATCAACGATCCCGAATGTCTATCGGCCTGTTTCGACAGAGGAGGACAGAAGTGCAGACTAAGCAGGAACACCAAAGCCATGAATCCGACTGGTTTTCTTAGCGATTCTAATAGTGACTACGTGGAGAATATGTGTCTGTCAGGTACGTTCTTCTTTTCATTTTTATTATATGACCTGTTTGGATTATTTTTTAAGTTTCCAAGACCAAATCTAATTAGCCACTTTTGGTAAGTTCTGAATAGATTAATCCATATCTAACCAAGTCTGACCAACTAATGTTATCTGTTTTTGAGTCTATGCTTCAAGTGTTTTAAACTGCAATTGAATTTGTTAAAACTTAGGCTAATTAAAATCTCTTTTATCTTAAGAAATCACTCTTCTACTTTCGCTTTTAAGAAACTTCAAATAATATTAAAAATCAATTTAAATAAATGTTTCTGCAATTTTGGAGGTAAATTAAATTCGCAAAAACTTATATTTCAGGCAATATTTCCCCCAATTCTTTTAGAAAATGTTTTCTTTTTATATAAGTTATAATAGTCTCTCGTGAACATTACTTCCTAATAGACCCCATTCCCAATATCTTTTCCAGAGAGCCAAGCCTGCCCTAACCGAGCCCACATCATGGAGTCTGGCAAAAGGCCAAGTGGTGCCATGGAATTAGAGACAGTCTACACTCAGCATTTCCAGAGCTGCTCAGACATCTGTTCCCAGAGCCTCGAAACTCGCGGATACCTTTGCACAGCCTTTTACCACGAAGAGGACACTTGGTTATGCACCACTTACATGTACTATCCGGATTCAACTGACGCCAGCGAAATGGCCACTGCTCACGAGACATCGCCAACTTTGGTACCAAGTAAAGGAGATTTCTACAGGATTCTGTGTGGGAACGCTGATAGAGGTAAGGAAATAGACTGGTTGTAAATCAGTCTAGGGGGTATTGGGTACCTATAAGTCTATTTTATTAGGAAGGGCTTTCTAAATCGAAATGGTGGCTGCTCAAATCGCGGGATAAAATAGTACGTGGATTTTGGAAGGAACATATTTTAAAGGATTTTTCATCCGATTGTAGCTGAAAGAGCTCATTAGGAATTATCTTTTTATTTGAAAAATTGCTATTTTTCTTAAAACTTCCTTTAAGCGAGATCATATATTATCTTTAAACTCATCCGTAAAAATCCAATGTATTTTTATGAAGCACAATTTTTCAAGAAGGTAAATCGTGAAGTCATAATTGTTTTCTTTCCTGTAACAAAATAGTTGTTTACGTACAAGATCAAGTATTTTACTAAGACTAGATAGACTTTTAGTAACATTATGAGTTCTAGTTTCGAATTATAAATACTATGACTATATTTTTTTCAGAAAAACTAAATCTTAACACTAAATGCAAAATTGAATGAAAAACAGCATTTCGTATAATTTAGTTATATTAATAAGGTTCGACCTTCATCAGTAGAAGGCAGGCACATTTCATTTTAAAAATCACAGATTAAATTATGATTTAAAAAAAAAAAAAAAAATTTAAATTGTTGTTCGTAAATCTTTTTATTGCAGATTTAAACACGTATCTAAAATGTTTATGTCAGTATGCAATAATTTGAAGTTTAAAAAAATATATACTTTACAAATGACAAACATTTTTCAGGATATTATAATTGGATAATTTGAAAAACTTAACCCTAAGGGCACAAATATTTTGACTGAGATGATCAATTAAAATATGTAAAACAAAATAATAATAAAAGTTCATAAATGTTAAAATACCCTAGGTTCAAAATAATATAATACTAATAACGTCTTCAATAAAGTGTTCGGTATTTTAAAAGGGATAGTAAAATTAATGTAAATAATTCTAAAATTAAAAGAAGAACTTAAGTGAAATCAAGAGAATTCTAAAACATTTTCTTTACTATTTACCATGCCCAAGTTCTTTTTAACAATAAAAGTTCTATTCAAAACAAACTTCATCTCCAAAATTCTAGTTTGATTTGATTATTTATTATCACATTAATATCAACTAAGTTTATAATCTACAATATTTTAAATATCAAAAAGAAGACAATTGAATAAAATGATTGAACCAATGAAACAGCAACAACAACAAATATTAATCTACAAACGTAAAAAAAATAATTATCGAATATTTCATTAAAAAATAGAACTTCAGCTGTCATTTAAACATAAAAGCCCACCGACAAATCTTTGCTTTCTCCACCAGACGCCTACATCAACAATGCCACTGTCGAATGCTTCCGAAGAAAACGATTGGACGTTGCCCATCAAGTTGAAGTTAAAGTATATTCCTTCCAAGAATGCCTTGACGAATGCATGAGGCGATATAACCGTGACTGCCAATCTGTTGAATACAGTTCACGATTCCAATCCTGTCGCTTTAGCAGCCAGTCTACTGGACCAAACAAGCCCAACTTGGTTGATGACGAATCTTACGACTATTATGAGTTCAAATGGAGTAAGTAACGAACAAACGTAGGAAATCGGTGGTGGCAACATATTTTTATCTGTTCAGGCTAAAAGGTGGTGCATCTTTTATTAGATCGAAGGTCTTGAAAACTTCGACTTATAGTATCAATTAAACATATAAATATCAAAATTCACAACTAAAGTTAGCTTGAGCAGATAAAGAAAAGAGTAGATATAGTTTATTGGTCTTTAAATCATCGGTGGCGGTGCAATTAAACAAAATCTTCAGTACCAACATTTCACTCAAAATATTATACAAACAGGGGCAAATGGTGAAGGTATTAAGCTTGCTTTTCTACTTGGTGAAGGTCGGGAGCTTCATAATATATTACTATTTCTTTATATTATTTTACAGATTCTCAGGAATTCTTAGTGTAGTTTGTAATAGCATTATAAAACCTTTGATAGATTGTCGTTGAATATAAAAAAAAAACTTTCTAAGTTTTAAATTTTAAATAGTTCAATTGTCTTATATTTTAAGAAATGTTGATCTTTTATAAATTTTAAGCTACTACTTATTCAGCATTTGATAAATTTGCATTGATATTAAAATAATAATAATTTTGTCAAATTTCCTTCCCTAGTCCGAGGCAACGGAAACCGTGGTCACAGCTTCATCCACAGACCAGGTTACGGCTCAGCACCTGCAGCTGGTTCCAGCGGTTACGGTCCCTCCAGATGGGGCTTAGGTGGTCCGGTCGTTGGTGGTCCAGTAGGAGGAAATCCCTCAATCTCCCAAACCTGGCCAAGTGGACCATGGGGAGGACAAGGATGGAACCAGAACCCAAACCAAGGATCAGTCAACTATCCTGCCTACCCACCACCAGCGCTACCACCAGTTGCTCAACCATGGGGCTCTGGAAACGCCCACTCCTGGAGCCAGGCTGGAGGTTATCCACCGGTTGCCCCACCCCAGCTCAATCCACACCAAGGGCCTGCTGGTTTTCCTGGCGGTTTTCCCGGAGGCTACCCACAGTCCAACCCTTTTCATGGAAATGGGATCTTCCCACCAGCGGGTATGCCACAACAGCCATTTCCAAATAACAACTATGAGCTGTGTAAACCGGGAGGTGGTATGTTTAACGGAGGAGGGGTGTTCCGTAGAGTTGGATTCGGCACAAGGCTGAGGAGTTTCTACGTGAGGAGAGTGGTGAGAACTGAGAGGGAAGAGGAGTGTGAGAAAGCTTGTCTGGAAGAGCGAGAGTTCGTTTGCTTGTCCTTCAACTTTAGGTAAGGACTTTAAATACTGGGATCTCTTCATAAACTTTACTACAAGTCTTTTCTGTTTTTACTTACAGTCATTAGAATTTAAATGCCAATGACGGAAAGTCCAGCCATATAATATCGCATTTATGTAGTTTCTATTAAACTCGTGTTTACATCTGTGCGATTGAGTCAAAAAGGATAATATTAGAAATTACACATGGATTAATTCAAGAACAATAAAAGAGTGAATTCTGTACCGTACCTCTTTAAATGGTTTTTACACTTACCTCCATCACTTCGTATTCTATCAAAGATCTCATTTCCAAATGCGCCTGTAAATTTTTCTTAAGTGCTCAGAATTTCAAATAGATAATTATTGAGTTGCTATTGCCTAGATTCAACCAACTCTATGCATCTTTACAGGAATGTGATACCCGACAACTGCGAACTGAGTGACCAGGATACCAGACATCTTCAGTTGAACAATCCAGGACATTTCGAACAGGATTCTCAGTTTGACTTCTACGAAAGAGACAGCCAAGCAGCCAATGCAATTCCAGGAGCGAGTGCGCCCAACTGCATAGATGGTAAGTGTGTATGCAAGAAAATATTTTTTTTACTTTAAACGCAACGGAAATGAAGTAACTATGAATTAATTGTTTGCTTACTTTTGATTGGAAAACCAATTTGATCAAATAGCACTCACAGGGTATGATGCCGCCTGATTTTTGTTAATTATGTAAACATATTTACACAAAACTAGTAAAGGGGCTTATAATGAACAGTTTTTAGGTGAAAAAGATAAAACTTTTCAATTATTCAGCTGTTTATTAAGTACTTACAATCAAGTTTTGAGTGGGATAAAACTTAGATAGTTGGTATATTTTATTAGAATGAGAACAAATCAATAAGAATAGTAAATGTTATCGAATTAAAATTACAAAAAAAGCAAACTTTTAAATAAGATAATGGAATCCGATAAAAAAAAACTTCTTTTATGAATGACCATGACATAAGTTTCGTTTACCTTTCAGTGAGTCAGTCTTGCAGTCCAGATGGTATCGAGTTTACAATGAAGACACCCGAAGGCTTCTACGGTCGTATCTACACTTACGGTTTCTATGACTCTTGCTTCTATGACGGTAATGGAGGAACCACCAGCGTCTTGAGAATATCGAGAGGAAACGGCTTCCCTCGGTGTGGAACTCAACAAGTAAATATGCTTCCATTACATTTTAAATTTGCATTTTTGAAAGGTCATCAGGAGGGATGGAATCTGAAAGAGAATATGGAAGCATTTCTTCCATTTTGAAAAGAACTTCAAGAGAATTTACGTTTAGTCTACTTCTTTGTAGAGCAAAACATATCTTTTTCGAACATTGTACTAGAACAAATCCATACCAGAATGGAATTTCAACTTCAACAAGTATTTCTAGTCGGTAACCCTTTCAATCGCCCCAAAATTCTGTTTCCCACTGGGACTCATACTTCTTTTAATAGATTTCTATTTGTTTTCATTTCATAATTTTCCGTTCGTTTGAGAAAAACTTCTTTAATTCATTTGACTTACATTTTTACGAAAGCCTAAACTTATTACGCGGTTTATTAAAATACATGATTAGTTTTTCGATGTATTATTAGAAGTATGGAAAGCCTTCTAAAAAAAGACTTTCATACTCTCCATACAAGTTAACATTCAGTTGGGACAATAAGTTGAAAGTGAATAACGATCCCTTATCATAGTTTGAAAAATGTATAATTTACTTTGTTGAGCATTGCTTCCTAATACAGATTTCAAGCTCTCAGTTCATATCACTATTGATATCAAAAATTGATAAAGCAACAAAAGATCAAAACTTCAATAAGTGAAAACGTATTTAGAGTCACTCTCTTTTTACTTCGAATACTAATCGGCTTACCATAAAAGGAATCCTCAAATGATACATTTTAGAATAAGTAATGCGATTAAAAACGGATGCCTGAACACAACAGTCACGAATCGACAAATCGGGCGTATAACTTTCTAAAATCGTTTCATCTGACTAAAGATGAATTTTCTTAATAAAAATGGATTAAATGACTATTGACTGCAAACACAGAAGACTAAACTCTAGTTTACTCTTCCACGTGTAACTCTCAATCGGAAACTGAATACGCGGAAACAGTACGTTCACACGGTGACGTAAAACGTATTAGCGGGAAAAAATACATTGAAAATGGAAAGTTTCCGATGCGGAAGTTAGGCTTAACGAGTTATGAAAAATCTCGTTGATAGGTGGATGAACAATTAGTTGCCAATTTGCGAAGGTTAAATATTGGGCTTGGCGGCCACTCGGCTGTGACAAGGTCAGAAACCGTGTTGTGAGATTAGCCAGGGCTTGGCTGCTTTGTTGAAGGGTTTTGTTTACTTTGACAGAATATGTCGGAATCCTATATTAAAATACTTATAGAATTTATTCATAAAAATGACAAAATAAAAAGTGGTTTTTATCAAACACGATGGATTGAGCAGACGTGAACGAACTTCGCACGCTTTATTAATTCAAAAATTCCAGACTAGAAATGTATAGCATTATTTTATTACTATTGATGTTGTTAGTTGATGTTGAATTCTTCGATTAAAAACACATAAACTGTTATTAGTGATTGAATAATTGAAACTTGAATTCTTTTTGAAAAATACACAATTCAATGTTAAAAAAAAATATCATATATAACAATTTGATAAAAATATCAAGTTCAATTATTTCCATAAAAATTCTTAATTTTTAAATTTTTTAAATCTGTTAAACTGATTCTCATCCGTAAAAATACTTTATATTAACACTTTCATTATTATTAATTATTAATATTTTCAATGTTATTAAGTAATAATAGCTTCATTATTATTAACATTTTCATTATTATTAACATTTTCATTATTAATAATCATAAACATTTTCAATATTATTAATTATTAACATTTTCAGTATTATTAATTATTAACTTTGATACTATTTTAAATTTAATCAAACTATTTCCGATAGATTAATTGAAACACGATTTAATATATACTTTTCAGTATGAAAAATTGATCATTTATTTTAGCCAATCATTTATTTTAGCCAATCATTTAAATTTTATTATATCCATATACTTCGTACTAATAATTATATTTCATAACTAGCTAAATATCCGTAATTTTAACATGTGCAATATTTTAGCTAGCTGTGAGGCCTCGCGTTGCGGAAACCTGTCATTCGTGTATAGGACACAGTTTTTGGCGCTTCGCTCGCAGGAAGATCCATCGCTACGCAAAATCGAGCTCGCTTCGTTTGCTGAAAAGTTCATGGACCCATAAACATAGGCTTATTTCACTCGTTAAAAGGTTCATTGCTATGCAAGCATAGGATCGCTTCGCTCGCTGAAAGGTTCATTGCTGCATAAGCACAAGCTTGCTTCACTCACTAAAATGTAATTGCTAAGATTAATATTGGAAGCCTCTCCCATGTTGATAAAAAAAATATTCCCCGTTAATACAATAATGCAACACCCCTTTAAGATTATTTTAACACGTGTTTATGGAAATCAAAATTAGAAGGCCAAAACTACTTATGTTGAAAATTTCAGAGCTGTCTCCCTATCTATTAGATATCGTTTTGTAACATATTTATTAATTAATTAAATTAATTAAAAAAGAACTAATTAAAATGTTAACATTCTGTTTGACATACATAAAATTAGAAAGCCAAAACTCCTCATGTTGAAAATTTCAGAGCTCTAATCCAATTTTAAGTAGGTTTCTATAGATCCACAGAGCCACAGACAGACAGGCACACAGCTTGTTTTATTATTATAGATGAAAATGCCTACTTTTCTAAGTTTTGTTTTTTAATAGTTCGAGTATTTCACTCACAGTGCTTAATTTTCTATTTTACTTCTTTTTTGTTTTAAGGTATTATAAAAGTTCTAGAAATGTTTAATTGAAAGCATCTTAGCAGCAAGATACTTTCAATCAAATCTTTCTAAACGTACTGTAGCATACAGTCAAAAGCAGTTTCTATATATATATATATATATATATATATATATATATATATATATATATATAAAAAATATGTTGAGAAAAAAGGCAGTGGAGCTGCAAATAAAAAGCATAACCATATTACTTCCCTTCTTTTCTTTATTTTTTTTTTTTATCATTCTCTATGTATGCAAATGCATACATAAATTTAGAAATTGCCATTTCGCGTTTTAATGCCCACCGAGGATGCTCACTCACAGGTTTGGGAACAACACCCGTGTATCGAGGTCATAACATGGACACAAAAACTTTCTTTTACTAGTCTTTTCACACCGATGCCAGATCCCACCGATATGATTATCATTATTGAACGAGATGCGTGAATTACAGAGCCCCTGAACTCCTGACTCTTAGCCCTTTGTGACTTGTTTCCGTTGATATTACATTCCGACCAGTGGCAACAGCCGGAAAGTTACAAGGTAAAGGGACGAACTTTTCAATGGCCACCATTGTTGGAATGTTTGAATAACACAGCGTTTCCGTTTTCCTGTGAGCTTTCGATTTTTTTCTGCATTCGAATTTCCAAAAGCTTGTGTTTATTTCATTTCTTTTTCGTAATGACAGTCCGAGTTGATGGTTTAATGACGCCTTCTTTTTTTTAAGTGATGTTCAATGCGATGATGTTTGTGCTTTGTTTTAACGGTTCATAGAGTTAGGGTTGAATGATACAAATAAAAATCCCCATTCCTACATTAGCCTTACTTTAAAATTATGTGAAGGACTGAGAATAGCAATAAAAACACACCAAGTCTACATTTTTTTCATCTTATTGATATTTTACAATAGAACTTGATGAGTTTAATCACAATACAAACAGACAACAAAAGTTATGTTTTTATCTCCATTTTAAAAGAAAAAGAGAGATAAAGAACTAATATAGACGATTTAGAATGAAAAGGCGCCACCTCGAATTTGTCAACGTTTTCAAGAGATAAAAAAAACTTCTTAAGCTACCATTAAACATGAGCGTAACGCTTTAGACGTAATTCAGTTATCACAAATTTATTTTGGCCATAATTGCATATTTTACTAATTACTGGTTCTTCTTTTCTTATTTTCTAGTATACAAAAAAAAAAAAAAAAAAAAAAAAAGGAATTTGAGACCAAAAATGGAGTTAGCTCCTTTTCGCTCTAAGCCAACGATATGTCAATTACGAATATGTCCAAAAAATGGATAATGTTGACTATTTGTTCAATTGTGTTCTCAGCTGTGACATTTAAAAAAAAATGAATCAATTCAACTGTAATTTATAAGACTAAAATAAAAATAATTAAATTTTAGAATGATATATTATAACTTTTAAACGTTCTAAAATAGAACCCCATAGCATAAATAGAATTAATTCCCGTATGATTCTTCCAATTCAACTTTGAAAATTACAACGTTTAATCAAACTTCTTTTCACTTGCAGTACGGCGACGTGATGACCAACATCGTAGTTGTCCAGTTCAACGACAACGTCCAAACATCAAGGGACAAGAAATATAACCTCACTTGCTATATGTCGGGACCAGGAGAGACAGTCGTCACGTCCAGCTACATGGACACCCGGACAGACGGGTGAGATTAAGACGAAACGCACACGAATTTACATGATTAACGCGCATTTTAAGTCACCCAGAAAAAAAATTCTGTGATAACCCGGTTATCAAATATGAGCTTGAATCAAACCTTGACTTATTTTCCCAGAAATCCTAATTCTATTTGCAAAAACAACGCATATCTATTTAGGATAGCAGAGGTTTCTAGACATCAAGACCTCGTCTAGAAAACAATAAGTATATTTATCTGTACCTCGTAGTCCAACGAGGCTAAGTTCGAATTCAGCCATTCTTGTTTACGATTATATGGTTCAATAGAAAACAACTTTAAGACATAATTTTCAATAAAACACTAATTGCCAAATTCGGACTTAAGTTAGTTTGTCTCTGATATATAAAAATAATACACTTGCAATAGTTTATAAGCATGTATTCTAAGCACACTTCCTCCACTTCTTCCAAGAATATATTTGGCGAAATTTCTATATTAATAAATCAGCATAATTTATAGTAAATATGCAAATTTTTTTTATATGATAAATGCAATGTTTGATTTTTACATAGACATGGACGTTGATCGTGATTCGGATGTTGTACAAGATACACACAGTCATACATAACATAGTATTAATCAACATTTCTGAATATATTTATTGCCTGAAAGTGGAGAAGAATATTTTTAAGTTATTAGAACGCGAGGTGTTCACATATACTAATTGAATTTTGTAACTGCGTATTGGTTATTGTTGTAATATAACGGTATTTCATTATCTATACTTTCAGACGTTATCCAACACAGATCGAGCATCTGCCAGCCCAGAACATGCTGACTTCAAATATCGTTCTGAGAGTATTATATCGAGGCGCACCCACCAATACCATAGCGGTTGGCGATCTACTCACATTCCGTCTAGAGGCAAGGGGACACTGTAAGTGACCATTCAAATTTTAAAATCAACATTCTGAGATAACATAGATTTCATTATGTAATATGGTAACTTTCATTAAATCATGTATTTTATTTCACAGATCATTATGAATATTTTAGCGATATATTTGCTACTAATGTCATTGCGAAAGATCCATATTCTGGCAGACAAGTGCATTTGATTGACAACAGAGGGTAAGTTTTTATTAAAATTTGTAACCTAATCTTAAAATGCAAATGGAGTGTTTATATTCTTAGGATTTGTTATACTTTTTGACTTAGTGTATATAAGTCATTAACTTTGAGCTATTGGCTAATTATCTAAGAATTCCACATTAAATAATTTACATTTACCAATAAACTTTAATGAATAATCATAGTTTATAGGTTTTTCATATTTAGTAATTTTTTCTAAGCACCGATCTAAAGTTATTAACTCATAAATTGAATAAAATTACTGCTAAAGTGTTAAATACATTCCAAGTAGGCTTTTGTAAAACTTGTTAAAATGAGCATTAAATTTATTGGCTATGTATTTCAGGTGCCCAGTCGATTTATATGTATTCCCTGAATTGCAAAAGACGCCCGATGGCGCCCTTCAGGCTGACTTCTACGCCTTCAAAATCCCAGATTCAAATCTCTTGGTTTTCCAAGCAACCGTGAGAACTTGTCGTGGACCATGTGAACCGGTGAGTAAATATCAAATGGGTATGATTTCACCAACTTACACAAAACCCAAATTTATCACACTAATTACTAGAATTTTACTTATATTTATTTCCTTACTGTGTGATGATACTTGCAATTACCGTTAACATTTACTACTACCACCTGTTTGACTCCATAAATAAAAGTCAATATTTGCAGCAGCTACACACTTCATCAAAAGTGGGGCCAGTGCCCTGTTGTACATCATACAATGAGGATGGGATTTAATCATTAGTGGATTCAGTTGTTCACTGAGTTTCAAACTATCCGCTTAAACAGGGAACGTATTAAAGACTGGGAACACTCAAATGAATCTGAAGCTTTGGTTTTTTAAGCAAGTGCACTTATGTTAAAATGCTATAACGTGAGGGTAATTTCAGTTCTTATTACGGCTTAAGGATGTCATTGATATTGCCTATAACTAAAAAAATTATGAAAGGTAGAGAAGAAATCAAAGCAAAAGAGTAACGAGTCATCGATTTAATATAAAATGTATCCTTGCATGTAAAAATAACTTTATTAAAAGCCCGCAAAAGTCCATGAGAATACATGAAAAGCCCAATATGAAATGAAAAATGAGGACTAACAAAAGGTAGTGCAAATGTAATTACTGATTCCGATAAACATCAGGTATACTTAATGTTTTATTAAAATTAATTCTACTTTGCCCATGTGAGTTATTGTCGTTAATAAACGTACATTAGAAGGATGAACTAAACTTCTGTCGTACTATTAGGGACGTATTTGAGCTAGGTATCAGATACCAATTACATTTCAAAGTTTATAATTCAGTGCTTTTTACATGTAGAACACCATTTCAAACCCAATAATCTGAGAAGGTGTCTTTTTTTCGCTGTTTGTAACTGTTCAATAGGTAAAATTTTTAACTTTGGTAATTCTCCATTAGAAGTGTTTTAGATACTTTCATGTGATAGTGTATGTTCGTTTCACTGTATGTAGACCCTGGCTTAACAATTCAAGCTTTATCCGTGTAAAGTTATTTGCGTATTTCGCCAAACTTTAGTTTTAACTCTCTGTAGCTCCTAATATGGTTGGTTGATGTACTTTTTAACACAACAGAAGTGTCGACTGCGTTGAGTCCGACTGGTTAAATCTTTTATCCTTCGATGAATAATATTTATTCTATTTTTACTCATTATTGTCATCGCATTAAGTCTGGTTATCACAGTCAAATATGCCTCATACGCACTCCCCGTAATTTTGTACTTGGTCAATTTAGATAACTTAGCAAAGGATCTCGTACTTTGCTAGTACGCTTGCTTTAATTCTAACAATTCCCTTGGACCATCACCTATTCTTCAAATACATATTTCTTGTCGTTAACCTCAAGCTCGTGCTCAGTTCTTATATACATTTTTATAATCTAAATCTAAGACCAATTTTAAAAAAGTGCCTCTATCTAACTTGATCAACACATACTTTCGGTTCTATGCTCATTAGACCAGCTTCAGGTGATGAAAGGTGTTACATATTTTATTGACAGTCCAAGTCTAGTAATGTGTAAACTGTCGGTACAGATTAGGAACTTGCTTCTACAGTTACCTATTACCTAATCGCATCATTCCACTTTTTTTTTCAGGTGATCTGCAGCGACAGAGGTCGTCCTGGGTCGTTCCCATCCTGGGGTCGTAAGAAGCGATTCGCCCCCAACGAGACTGCCGCCGTGTACTCGGACGAAGACAGCCAAGACATTCCGGTTGGAAACGGGACGGACGAATCGGAGGTGGTACGAGATCTTCTCAAAGTATACCTCTCCAGGTCGGACATGCCGGCAGAGGCAGCAGCAGGTAAGCAAAGACTGATGTGGAGAAAGTAATAAAGCTTTTAAGACTGTTCGTCAGTTCCCCCCCCCCCCCCATAAAAATAAAATAATATTTTCTAGAACGACTATTTTGTCTTTCTTTTTTTATTTAAATATTGTGCCAAAATTTTCAACATTGTTGCCACCCATAGCGACGTCAATGCAGTTTATTCTAATTGCCTTTGATTGGTAATTCAAATTTTCAAATTCGAAAGGAACACTTGTCAGTTAAGATTTAGTAAAACTATCCCAAGATTTAGTTATGTACCCAACAGATGATGACACGATTTTGATTAAAAAATAAGTTTAAGTTAACAGTACAAATTCCACACGAGTCCTCGTCAATTGTCCTTCTTATAAGCTGTCAAACTTATCAGAATTCTGATCACTGCGGTTATGTAAATACTCACTAAAATCCAAGTATTACTGATCTCAACTTTGACTTCTTTTCTTTATTACTTTTTATAATTGCTCATTTTCCATTTACGACTATCCGAATAAGCCTCGACTGCTCTATTTCATTTCTCACGGCATATTTGTAACTTTCTTTGGTGTAAAATCATACTAATTCATTATTTCGTTTTCAGTCACTAGGACAAGCACCGTTTGCGTAGCTCAAGCAGGTTACTACACTTTGGTAATCTTGTCTATAGTTCTGGTTGCTGCTATTGTTGTTATCGCAGCTGTTGCCATGTACTTCTTCAAGAAAGCTAAGTTAGCCGTGAGTATTTAGTTTCTTTTTATGGCACATTGATATTGAGTAATTGTTTTTAACTTTTGCCCACTCTTTCTCTAAATACAAAGATAATCTACTTTCATATGTTCCAAATTATCAATTTGAATTAAACTGTCACATTTCTATCTACTATGGAATTATACTTAAATTTTAAAGATTAAATTATCGCTTATCGTTCTAATGCCAAACGATATTTCAGGCTAAAGCAGCTGGAATGAGCGGACCTCCTCCAGGTTTAGCCAATTTGTACATCGCCAACCAGTACCCGGGACCCAAAATTGACGATCCAAGTGAGCCAATCTACACCGACCCGTCTCTCTTCGAAAGGTCTCGAAGTAACAGGAACGTGTCCAATATGGGAAAGTCAGTCTGCAACGAATTCAACTGAATAGATCCCTTCTTCAAGCAGAAAAGAACCCTTTTGACAAACTGATTTCTTCTCGTGTCAAATCCTTTTGATGGGGATAAACACTCAAGCTGAGTTCACACTGTGACTTCGAGCGACGTTGCATTAATTGATAGCCAATCAGAATCCAGTATTATTCCGTGTTGTATGGAAGGATCCGTGATTGGTCATCATCTGCCTTTACGCTTCGCCGCTAGATTCCACAGTGTGAAAATGGCTTTATAATCTGCTCTCTTTACAAGTGCATTGCTGAAACTTCATTTACGTGAGACGGATGTACTTCGTTTTCGAATGGGATTTAAGGTTTTATTATAATTTAACTGCAGCTTGGATGTAAATACTGCTGATGATAACGACTTGATGGGTCTTTGTTGTTTGCGAAATTCCTAAAGTATAAATGGTGAACTAAAATTATAAAAACAAATAATTTCTCTGCCTGATATTTGTATGAAAATAAAGATAGCATTATACTTTGCAACACATATTATAACATTTTTACTTTCCAATAAACATTTCTAGATAAGCCTAGACCATATTTTTTCGTATAAAATTTCATATTTGAGCTATTAAAAATTAAAATTTTCGTCCTGCAATGTACAATAATGTAATCTTTTTGATATTTAATTTGTCTGAAGAAAAAACATGCTAGACAAAATCTTCAGAATAATTTTGCTCACAATTTTATTTGAATTTCTGTATTCTTGTGTTCCTATTTTTACTAATGTTTTAATATACCATGTTATTTACATAATAGACTAAAAATTCAATGTGTTATAATGAATCTATAAAGTCTTTGGTTTAAATAATGAACTTGATTTTTTTTATTATAAAAAAACAATATATTTGTTGATACTTTAGGTGATATATTGAGAGAAAACTATTATAATTTTGCTTCTGACAATCAATGAACTTTTATGCATTTTTTGAAATGCATGCATAAACTAAATTTGAGAGAAATGTATATACTTTTTTGCAGTCCTATTTATTATTCTTCTGGTTTTATGTAATTCTTGTTGATCTGTTCTTTATTTCAAAGTGATATTAAAGGAATACTTCTGTAAACTCTTCTGATGCTTGTTTTATGATTATTTATTTAAATGTTTAGAAATATACTCACTTGTAAAAAAAAAAAATCATTTTTATATCGATTATGAAAAACCAAATCCAATGCATCGAAATTACTCACTATTGCACATTAAAAACTAACTTGTCTATTTAAAAAAATTTGAAAAGTTTTAGCTTTTTGTACAAAAGTCAGCTTAAAATTTATATATTTACAATCAGATCTCTTCGTGTAGCCTTTCACGAACAACAAAAATTGATAAATAGGTTTTTTGAATAGTTTTGATAATTTTCTTTAAAAAAACCTGAAATTTATGACTTTAACTCAAATGAATGATAACCTCTCTTAAAATTTGATTTCTTCAATCTAAAACCTACTTCACAACTATCATCAACATTCTACAAACGTTCACTCACTTTACTTTTTTCTTTTAAATCAAGTTGCGCCAAATAATTCTTCTTAATCAATCGAATAATCTTGCTTTATTTATTATTATTATTATTATTATTATTAATTTTTTTTTCTTTCCTAAATCAATTTTGAATCAGGTCATCTTTCTTGAACAATTTTTCAAAGTTAATTCAGACATCGTTCTAAAAAAAAAATTAATAAACTCATGGTCATTCAATTTATTTTATTTAACAACTATTCCTAGCGAATTAAACCAAATTGTTTAATTATTTCTTATGATATCGATTACCCTTGCTTGTCAATTTTCGTGGTCATCAATTCCCTTTGTCTAGCGTTTCCATGCCGAAACTCTATTAATGGGTGATAAAAAAATGTTTAACGATCTTAACAATTGCCAACTCTTAATAATTTGTTGTAGTCGTTACATTTCCTCTTGCTGATAAATTTTCCTGATCATCAGTTCACTTTGTCTAACGTTTCAATTCAAAATGCTATTAATGAATAATTAGACATTTTATAATAATGTCTTATTAATCTTCAATTTCATGTAATTAGTCATTTCCCTTTTTATCGATTTCCTTGGCAATCAATTCACTGTATCTAACGTTTCATACGAAATACTATTAATAAGTAGTAAAAAATTTTTGACAATAACATACCTTACCTACTTTTTACAATTTGCCGTAGTCTATTAATTCGCAGTCTAATTTGCCGTAGTCTAATAATATTTTTTGGGGCTGCCACTAAAAGGTTGCTTTTACACACGTTTCTATAATGGTTTCTGAATGCTAATAAATCCCATTTTACCGATCATTGTTAAAACTCTTTCCTGTCGCCAAAATTATTTTAATCAGAATAAATTAAAGACAATTGGACGTGAATGCATGAATTTATTATTGAATGTGGTCCTGCCAATTCAACGTTGCGCTGCGTAGTAATGATGTAAGTGAAAGATTTTTAACCGATAACTGTTGAAACTCTTTCCTGTTGCCAAAATTGTTTTAATCAGAAATCAAATATATTTGGGCGTGAATGTATGAATTCACGTACATTTTTAATAAATAAATATTGAAACGTAATTTGCCGCATATTTTGCTGATAGAGATGTTTTTAACCTTTAAAATTAGATGCAAATACCCAGCACAAGCTGACAACAGAATCAGCGCTATGTTAATGAATATAAAAATTAGCAATAATTAAAAGGGATTTATATTAAAAACTTTGTATTTATGGGTTATATTATTTCCCATTTGGGGGCAAGTGTAAAAGCAGTTACCTTGGAAGTGAGTCATTCTTTAAATACTAGCACTATGTTTTTTCTATTTTTCTGAAAAGGAAATATTGTTTTGATTAAAAATTAAGTATATTTTTATTCTTCATAGCTTGCAAAGAATTCTCAAATCAACCGAAGAATTTTTTTTTTTAAATGTATAGAAAGAGAAACCCAATTGAATAATATCTGATGAGAATGAATTTAATCAGCTCTTTTGATTGTATATCAAAAAATTAGCTCGATACTAGATTTGTTAAAAAGAAATATGTTTTCTCACTTCAGCCCTTAATGCATCAGTTAAATTAAAATGTGACAGTAACAAATATTTGCGTTAAGATTAGAATTAAAAAAAGTGTATGTAAGAAATCTGAGTACAAAATTTACGTATTCACTGTATGATACTATATATATATATATATACATACAAACACCACCACCCCGATATTAAAACACGATTAAATACGAATAATTACACACCTAGTGTTACGTACTCAAACATTGTGAGCTTAGACACTCACATGTTACCTTTTATGTCCATGTAACCTCAGATTGGCAGCTGTCTATTGTTGCACAAATTGTCTGTATCTAGTGTAAATAGTGACGTATTATTTTAAAATTCTATTGTAATTTATTTTTATCTTATTTTATTTATTAAAAGCGATTATACAGGTTAGAAAAAGGTGGCAACACCTAAAGCAATCGAGAAATTTCGAGACGTTTCTTTTCCGACGAATTGGCTGGAAATTTCGCGAATATTCTCTCGCGCCAAGTATTTAAAGACCGGAGATAGGGAAAGTTTTCAGATTGATTTCGGACTTCGATGTGATCTGATCGCTTTGTTTACCGGAGAGAGCTTGTATAATCGCTGTGTTCGAAGCTGTTCTTACTGAAGCTTGTGTTGAAGCTTGAGATTGATTAGACTGTTGTCTTTGAATAAATTTTGTGCCTTTGAAGAGTGAATATATAGTAGCTTTTATTTTAAAAACTGTGCCATCATTGCCTCAGCGGAAAAATTCATAACAGTCTATGAACAAGTTAATTACATTGTTAATTCTTTCACCCCCGAAGTTATTTAGGTGTAAGTTCATTTACGAATAACTATTTTTTAATAAAATAATTAAACAACCTCTCGAGTGATATGAAGAAATAGTTTACTTGTTTCTCAAAACAAGTTTCGAAATATATTTATAGTTTAAAATTTTAAATTTGAAGTGTTTATGAAAATCTAAAAATATGAAAGCTTGTGAAAGAAAAAAAAAACGAAGTTCAAAATTGAACATCTCACACTATAATCTAAAACGCTACCATCTAAGCCAGTATGAGTATATTCCCAAGAGGAAAAGTGATAAACAAAAACTGCAGTCATATTTACGATTAGCATGAGTAGATTTAAAGTTTAAAAAATTTAAAGGGGTCTGGTATTCAAAATTCTAAAATTTTTATTTTTAGAATTATTTTTTTTGAAATTTTTCATGCATTAATGTATGATGCTTTGAAACTTAAAAAAGTACTTTAAATTTTCCAATTTAAAAAATATTTTTAAAAAAAATATAAAAACTTCAAAATTTTGATATTCTAAAACACTTTTTTAAGCAATCACTTTTTTTTTGCATAAAATTACTTCTTACATATTAGTACACAGAGGAAAAAGTAACCTGATGCTTCCTTATTATTTTTACGACCAAAATAAAGCACCAAGGAAGTAAAATCGTAAATGAAATGCTACGCTTCTGGTATAAACTGTAAAATATTCTGGTGTAAATAGTAAAACATGTATAATTCAAAAAATGCATTAAAATCTATATTAAATAATATATGGAACTTGATACTCAAGTCAAAAACACTATACAAATAAAAACAATCCAAAGAAGGAATCCTATATTCAGTGTCAAATACTAAAGGAAATGTATAAATATTTACATGGGAATATAAAGAAAATTTATACATATACCTTATAAGTTAAACTTATGAACGTGAATTAAAGGTTGTAAAGTAAGTACAGTAAACATGTTACATTAATTCACATTTGAGATGTAGGACAATTAAGGGTAGAAAATAGTCGTTTTATTTGTCGACAGATGGCGACACCACAAAAGTATAGTTTATGTCACCATAAATATATTTGATTGATTTTGCAAAAGAGAAATTATAGTGTTCTTTGATAAATAAAAGATGTTTTTTACCAAGCAACAACTGTAAAAACTATGTAATTTTTTTAAATTGCTTGATTCTATATTTTTTTAGGTTAAATATTTACGAGTATGGTCATTCAAAAACTTATATAAAAAAAAAAAAAAACGTTTCTATTCACTGTCGCAAACTAATGTTGTGACAAAATCGGAACAATTTCAAAATACTAATATCAAGTATTTTAAAATTCTGCAACTTATTTAATGTTTATCTGGAAAAAATTAAGACAAAAATATATTGTTATCTTTAGGAAGATGGCGATTATGAGGTAGAGAATTTAAAATGAGAACTTTTGGAATGCAAACTCAGTCAAACAAAATAAAAACTAGTAAAACTTTATTTATTTAAATATAGAATATTTATTTTCAAAATTTTGCAAGAAAAGTGCATTTAACATTTGTATGGAAAAGCAAGTACTTTTAGCAAGGATAATATATGTGATCGGAATCGATCGCAAATACTACTTTTAAAATCCACCCGTGAGGCAAAGGCAATTTCACGTGCAAGACGACCAAGGGATTGTAATACATTACGCCAGGGAATGTCGCCATAATGAAACTGAAACTATTTATATAAATTTAGAGATTGTATAAATCAAAAGCTTTTCATAAAAAATTGTATACGTACTGCTGAAACCATGAGTACCTCTAAAAAAGTAACTTAATTAAAAAGAATTCATAAAAGAAGAAAACAAAAATGCTTATAGTCTAGAAAATTTACAATGCAACTTCAAAATTCTAACTATTCATCAAAAGCTTGTACCCAAAAGGAGTTTCGTGATTTTGAATGTTCTCAAATTTACACAAATTACGCATCAATGAAATTTATCAAAAGATTTTATGTTAATGTTTGGCATTCAAAGTTTGATCTATAAATTTCAAAAAAGAATATTAAAACAACTGTGCATTTTATCACAAAATCATTGATTAGACTATGTCTCTAAAAACGTAATTCACTTTTATAATTCTAATGTTTCAACTATTTCCTACGATTAATATACTATCTCACATTCTTTCATAAAATACAACAAGGGAGACTCAAGTATTTGAAGTACCACATAATTTCTAAAGTTCATATGTATTTGCAAAACTCGTTGTGGAATGCACCTTGTACAGCTTAAAATTGCATTTCGTATTTTTGAAGTTCCTTGAATTCCTCAACAGATATATGCGATTCCTTCGTAATCATATATATCTACAATCTCCTACGTGCATTGAGCAATAAATATTTTAAACCATTCCTATTGCACTTACAAAAGAAAGAGAATGGAACAACATTGCTTTGAAAACTTGCAAGGCTAAGAAATATATTCTGAAATTTCGCAAGGTTTTATGTCTCTTCCAAATGAAACTCCATCATTACAAATACAGATATCTTCAACAGAATCAACACTTTTTAGGTTTATTCTATTCTTCCATCACTTTACTCCCCACTATCACTGAAAATGTGTCAAGAAAGATTAAAAATTAAATATGCGATCTGCAGTTTAAAAATCTCTGAGTTTCATGACATCGCTGAGAGATTCCTTTTAGATTTAATCATGTACATGATTTTAAAGATGAATGTTAATAACACCCAACATCTAGGGTTATTTTAAATCTCCCTATATTTCCTGATCTATACTGTATAAATCTACAAGCAAAGCTCTTTTTGCAAACGTTCCACTAAAACTGTAAAGTTCCCTTTGTATCTCATTATTAATAGAAAAATTCCGTATAATCCCTTTGACAATTTCAATATCCATAAATCCGTGACCTACCCTAATGTGATGTATTCCCCATCTTTCTCTTCCCTGCAAGCAGTGCTAGAAGTGTGGGTAGACGCGGAGTGACGCGTCCCCCCACTTTTCAAGAAAATACCCATGCATCTCCCCACCTCTAAAACCATTGAAATCCATCCCCCCACTTTCAAAATCACTCAATCCACCTAAAAACTACTAATGAAATGACAGTAACCTTTAAATGTAGTGACACTGAGGAAAAGGGATTTATTTTTTAATTTCAAAACTTTAAAAATGTATTGCACTACTTTGTATAAAGATATAAGTGCTATTACTAACAAATACAGTTACGCTTGGTCAACTTTTAACTTTGGAGGAACTTTCTTTTAAGTTAAATTTCTATACTTGTTTCATATGAAGACAAGCTATTCTTTTAATTTTTTTTTTATATATAATTCTCTATACTTTAATTTCATGAAAGTATGCACATTTATAAGTATTATTTAAATCTAAATAAACAGTTATGTATATAATACTGAATTATTACTTAACTCTATCTCTTACTTCCAAGTAAAAAAACTGAGTCGACGAATATTCATTAAAATAAGAATAAATTTTGGACCCTCGATTAATGTGAATGTTAGGAAGTATAAATTATTTTTATTTTTTTACTAGTTAATATTTTTAGTATAAGTTACGAAATTATAAAATTTATCATTGAAGATGGGAGAAGGGGAGAGGGGGGGGGGGGAGGTGCACTTGCAACCAAATTTTGGGCGTCCCCCCACTTTTTTTCACCACTTCTACCATTGCCTGCTAGTCAGATATAGAGCACTTTCATTTCTTTTATGTTTTAAGGCTTTTCCCCCATCTGATAACGCTCCTGAAGGGCAGAATCCGAGTGTAAATGACAAATTTGTCACCAGAAAGAACGATAAACTTGCTTGATTGTTTTTCAGGATAAAATGTGAAATAGTTAATTAAAATGCCACAATACTGTGGGAGAAAGTATCAGATTTAAAGTGAAAGGAGAAGTATATATTTAAACAAGAAAGCAATTGAACAAACCATGGAAAGCAGGAATGTCAGAAACAAACCATAGAAATCCAAAATTTGCTCCAGGATATTGGTAGAATATTAGCAACATGCTTGCAAATTGTTCCAGCTACACCACCTAGCTTGTCTTTAGTATTGTTGCCATATTAAAATGTATGCTCCTCTTTACCTGGAATATTTTATTAAATTGTCTCCTAACCCATTATACGTGCAGGGTGGGCATAAAATAACTTTGTCAATATAAAGACCTCTAGCGACAGTCCCGTTCAACAGATTGAAATGAAATTTCAGATATAGATATTCAGAGGTATGAGCTCGAGGTTCTGTGAATGGCAACAAAATGGCGCTCACGGTTACGGTTATAGTTACAGAAACTCGAAATTTTCAAATGACACAACCTACTTTTTCTTGTTGCGAAATTCTCAGCGCATGCGAAAATCCTAAAAAGCGTTGGATTGGTACGTGTATCACAAAAAACGGATGCGTTATCCACGCACAAAAAAAAATCAGTTCTATGAACGACCAACAAAAACTCAATTGAGGCACACGGTGGAAATTTGCATGACAGAGGCTAAAGTTTACTAGGCGAAATTTACTTTTTATTATTATTATTATTATTTTTTTACAGGAAATTTTATCACTTTTCTATGTGCAAATTTCCTCCATGTGCCCCAATCATGTTTCCGTAGACCGTTCGCAGAACTGGGGTTTTTTTTTGCGTACATAGCGCATCCGTTTTTTGCGATGCACGTACCGTTCCAAGGCCTTTTAGGGTTTTCACATGAGCTGAGAATTTTTCGACAGGAAAAAGTAGGTGTTGCCATTCGAAAATTTCGAATTTCTGTAACTACAACCGTAATCGCAAGCACCATTTTGTTACCATTCACATAATCCCGAGCTCATACCTCTGAATAACTATACCTGAAATTTCATCTCGATCTGTTGAACAGGACGGCCTCTAGAGGTCCATATATTAGCAAAGTTATTTTATGACCACCCTATATTTTAGAAATTCTAGTACATTCCAAGCTGAATTTTTGTCGCTTTTAATTTAAAAATATTGATTTAAATATATCTTTTGGTAGATAAATCTATTATGTGATTTTGTCTTTTATAAATACTGCCCGTATGATTACTCCCAATCTTCGTCATTGTTACATGCTACGTACAACATTAATTCCTACAGAATGGAACACGCCCCTAATCACGAAATGTACTTCTGTAAAGCATGTGTGTAATGAAACATAATAATATGTTAAGAAACTCGTACAATTGAAAAGTAGAATTTAATAAATGTATGGATAATAAACATATGGCTAATATATTTATTAGCCATATATTTATAATAATATGGCTTTTAATAAATACATGGCTTTATATTTATTAAAAAGTATGGCTTTTACAAAATACACTATTTCATTTTTAGAAACTCATTTTCTTTCAAAATTATACTTAAATCAGTTTTAAACAAAGCTATCAGATCGTTAAAATCCCATACAATTTACATTCCAGAAAACAAGTGTTGGTATTATTATAAATAATTTATATAAGGAATAAACTACCTTCTCTTGTCTTTTCAAATTGTTATCGCTCTGTAAACTTCATATCTGGGAAGTTTATCTTGAATAAATATGTTTTAGTTCGTATTTATAAAGATGACAGTAATCGTTTTAGTGTTGTTCCTTTATTCGTTCGAATCTGCATATTGTCAATTTCATTCGTTCATATTTAGCTTACATCACCATTTAATTTGCTTACATAAGAGTTTCAGGAAATGCAATTAAAGGAAAATGAAAAAAAGCACAAAGATAAAAAAAAGAATTGTATTAAAATATTCAGATCACATAAAAATAAGGCCCAATAAATTAAACAAAGTACATCAAAACATATTCCTAGAAAGGGTGGGGGGGATTATTTCAAAATTTTATGAATTTAATGTTCAAGATATCAATGTAAAGAGTATTGAATGGAAGTGTCTAATAATTATATCACTGATACTTTCGAAGGTTGTAAAAAATCAATTGTAACTAACACTTTCCAAGACAGTAGGAAAATAAATTGATACGAAAACATGGCCTGCTACCTATATTTGCACATTACAATAAATATATCTTTTTTATTTTATTAAAATTTTTTGTTAAAGATAGACACAGATTTTATAAGCAGAAAAGCCATCAAATACTAAATAAATAAGAAGTAAAAACATCAATAACCAACAAAAAGGGTATAATATTTACCAACAATTATAAGTCTAGAAATCTGAATAGAAACAAGGATAAATCCAGGACCTCCCCCCCACCCCATCTAAAAATATTACACTTATACTAGATGACGTATTACACGTATACTTTCACCTATACTAGATGAAAATGTATGAGACACTTACATATGGACGAGGCATATAAATTACTAGCTGCGTGGTCCCGCGCTGTGGAGGCTCATTGCGTATAGGCCCCTTGCTTCGCAGCTCCTGGACGGAAATTCGAACATCTCCTTTGCCTTGTATGTAGCAAACCATGTTACTTTTGTTGATGTTCATTCAATAATAAACCGCACATGGTTTCCTTTGCTTTATTGTGTTTTTTGGGTACACTACCGCGTTCACACGTTATTTCAGCCCTAGCATTGCTATATGATTCAGAGTCGTCTATACCAAGGGACAAGCATTATAGACTGAGGGGCGACTGCAATTTTTGGACCCCATCGAACATCATTCTGAATTTTGTATAGAAAATGGAGAAAAGTGAGTAGATTACGAATCCACTGGTCTGCCGAGGCAAAAATGGCGAAACTGGTCAAAAATCGACTTTTAATAAGTTGAACTAAATCCAATTGCCAAATGAGTCATAACTTGCCAAATAATGAGCATTTTTTTTTTTTTATTTATTTAGTAACCCTCACTCTTTAATTTTGAATCAAGAAGGTTGCAGACGGTTCGGATGTGTGGCTATGGCTTACTTGCATCTTTCACGAATGAGCCAAATTGGCAAGAAACATTACGTCCCTGATGACGTAACTGATGTAGCCAATTTGGCTTACTTTTAAGAGATACAAGTTTTCCGAGTCAGAGATCAGAAATCGTTTGCGCATTTTCTCATTGAAAATCAAAATGCAGTGGGTTGCTGGACGAAAACGTTTGTTCTCTTTTTGGCAAGGTATGACATATTTGGCAATCGGATTTTAGTTCAACTCATCCCAAGTCGATTTTTGACCAGTTTCGGCCAATTTTGCCACGGCAGATCAGTGGATTCGTAATCTACTCACTTTTCGCCAATTTCTATAAAAAAATTCAGAATGATGTTCGATGGGGTCCAAAAATTGCAGTCGTCTCTCAGATTATTACTTAAGCCTTGGATCTTTCTGCGTAAAGATATAGTTTGGGACATATCACAACTTTTATAGTAATATTGATAACGCGAGCATAAAGTTTTGTATTAAAATCAAATATTTGTTGATAAGAAAAGAAAAAAAGCGCTTTTAAGTTTAAATTTTAATTAATATTTTACTTTTGTAACCCCGGATACTATAAGAGTATTGTCGAATCAGCCACACATCGCTCCAATCAGCCAATCAGGGTACAGTAAACCGGTTCACACATGGTTGTAACTTATTCAATGAGCTCAAGTAAACCTGTCCCAATGTATAGGTAAACTCCAGGGCCGTAGACAGTCCCCGAAACTGCGTGAAATCTTGTTTTACCACTCCCCTCCCCAACTTTTTTTGTGTGTAACTTGATATATGTAGTTAATCAAATTTTCGACCATAACCTTCACACACACCCCCGAAAAAAATCCTGGTTACCGGCTTGGTATACTCTAATCTAACCCATCCTCGAAGTTTGCAACCCTGCTTCTGAGGCGACCTGACAAGATACACACACATTATCTTTATTTTATTATTATAGATAATAATAAAAAAAAAAATCTAGTTAAAAAAACTAGCTAACCAATCGGTTAGTCTTCGGGAAGTTAGTATGAATCCCAAAAAACCACTAGAGGTTGTAATAAAAGCCCGCCATGTAAAACAATCAGTCAGAAAAAGTTGTAAAATCTAACGTTTGGCACCAAGCGACAGCGTTTAGTTTCTTTGGGGCACTTGTGCACAATGAACTAAATTGGGATTATTAGGAGGAATACCCATAGGCAATCAGTACTTGGCAAAGTGCAGTTATTTAGGATTAATTTCATTTCCTTTGCTTCAGTTACTTTGCACCTATTGCACTGAATTGAGATTAATTTTATAAAAATTCTAGCCTGCCTAGTACTGATTGCCTATGGGGATTTCCCCTAATAATCCCAATTTAGTTCATTGTGTACAAGTACCCCAAAGAAACTAAATTCGGCCGCTTAGCGGCAAACATTAGATTTCACAACTTTTTCTGACTGATTGTTTTACTTGGCGGGCTTTTTTTACAACTTCTTTGTTTTTTGGGAGTTATCAATTCTTTTTGCTGCGTTTGTTATGCTCTAAATGAGTAAGATAAGGTCAATGGATATTTTAGAGGGATTAATCATATCGTCGCTCTAAGAAGAGGAAAAAGTGGCGCAAGTGACAACACCATTATCGATTCATCATTATTAGATTCACATACAAAATTATTAGATTCACATACAAAATTATTAGATTCACATACAAAATTATTAGATTCACATACAAAATTATTAGCTTCACATACAAAATTATTAGAATCACATACAAAATTATTAGAATCACATACAAAATTATTAGATTACAACAAGCACTATTACTAGATTCACATAGTACTCTTTCTATTGAGAGTGACAATTAATATCATGATTAAATATTGTAGAGAGATTTAGGTTGGCAATTCAAATCCTTTTCGTTTCATTTAAAAAGGAATCTTCCTTACCACGACAACAAAAACAATTTCATAATCAAAAATATGTATCTATTATAACTTGGGCAAAAAAACATGCAATTATATAGTAAAAAATAAGTAATTGTACAAAATAAGTAAAACATATAAATAAATTACTTGCTTTTATACGAAATTGAGGATTACTTGCTTTATACTTGGTTACATATAATACATTTACTTGGTTACATTGAATAAATATACAAAAAAAAAATACGTCTCAAAGCAACTTTTCTCGTTAAGTTTGAAATATAAGACTTGTTATTATTTTAAGAGAAATCATCAAGACTTAGTGGAGGAGTCGTTAAGATATCAGGATAGTAATCAGAAAGTGCGTAGTTCAAATCCGACCGGACACCAAGAGAACTAACTCTATTTTAAACTGAAAGTGGTTTTCTAAGTAAAAAGTTGAAACACGAGTTTTCAGAGCTTTGATAAGCATGCCATTTAATTGAAAAATAAGTAATTTTTTCTCTTTTTTTTCCCTTCTAATTACACCGTTTTGATAGTTCGACTTAAAGTATTAAATTCCCTTCTTGAAAGTGAGCGAAAGTTGCATATCCGAAATCCATTGACCTGTTTTAATCACTCAATACCAGGGCTAAATTCCCCAACTTCCGGGATCATTTCTGGGGGTTGGTTGTATTCAGATTATCTGGCGCCGTCAGCAACACAAGGGCTATAATGCGCCGAAACATTTCGTCATTTAACAAACCAACATACATTTACAAACACCCATGCCTAATACGGGACTCGAACCCGCAACCTCGCGGTCTAGAAGCCAGCACGCTAACCACTATACCGTTTGGTCGGCTCATTTCTGGGGGTATATACCCTCCTACTCATTAGGTTATACAAAAGGCATTTCCTCTAATCAAGCCGAGAGGAATAAAAAAAGAATGGTATGAATATATTAAAGTGTTTAATCTGTAGGCCTGGCTAAAATTCCCAAGTATGGGGATCATTTCCGGGGTGGGGGGAGGGGATAGATCCTCCTACTCATCAAATCATACAAAAGGCACTTCCTCTAATCAAGCTAAGAAGAATAAAAAAAGAATGGTGTAAAATCATCCAATAGTTTTAGCTGTAGGCTGTAGCCCTGGCTAAAGTTTGAACTCAACTTGAAGAAGAATCAGATGGAGAACAAAATTCGGGAGGCTTCACGAATTTTCAAAGGATTTTTTTTTACTATGTTCCCTTGTTCAATGTTAACAATTATGTTTTTATTTTTCGTCTACTCACCCGGGACAACGTGATGGGGGAAAAAGTAATGTTTCTAGCTATTATAGAAGCAGAGCTGTGAGGTGTCGAAAACGGGCCTAAGCTCTATCAACATAATATACACTTGCATGTTTGCCGCTTTGTCATCGAACTTGGCGGCGGAACAATGCCGGGTTCCTAGATAAACGCTTCAAAATTATGCAACACAGAATAAAGGCTCAAATATTAGGCTATTCTAGCGGTGCTTAATGAGTATAAGAAAAAAGAGACAAGGTGCCATTTATTTCTTTTTTCTTCTGCTGTAGCACTTTTAATAAATTTAATAACAACTCAAAATTGGTCAATTTAACGATATTTTTCGTTAATGCATTAAAAAGATTATTAGTTTGACACACATGGTATCGTGCTGTGACGGCGATTGGGTGACACAAATCACCTAAAGTGGAAGGTGGGGAGGGGGAATACCACTTATACATTACAGATAAGTTCTGCCCAATAAGTCGCCCGCATTTTTCAGGTTCTCTGAAACAATGTTCTTTGTATTAAAGGGCAAAAGTGAATAACAGGGAAAATATTCCAGTACGTGTCTATGCCGTTTCTGCTGATTGAGTCATACGCAATAAGACACTTCATTGCGTTTTCAGGTTCGAACAAACACACCTGCCAGATTTCTTTGAAAACTGCGCACTTGTAGCAGAGTTGTTGCCACGACAGTAGTTCAAATATTCCAAAAATTAGTCATTATTTCTTCAGCTAGATGATTCATCATTCATAAATGAAAAATAGTGTTCAGTGTTCACATAGTAATACAGGTTGCTCTAATTAAAGTTCACGTGCTTAATTCGAGCCTAAAGTAATCGTGATCGTTCGAAACCTATAAAAACCAGAAAAATCTTCATGACATTTTGTATACATACTATTAAGACTATGGGGAATATCTTTAACTGAATTTTTTTTAAATGCAATTTTTTTTTGCAAATTTCGCTTGAAGAACTACAATCAAACAACAGATATTCATGGTTTTAGTGTATGTTTTTCTTCTTGTTGTTTAACTTCATTTACAATCCTTTACCTTCCCTTTTAAACTTAACTACCATATATAAGTCGTTTAAGAGCCACGTTTCGTAGAGGTAGCTAAAGTATTATCTGATGTTAATTATTTTCTTCAGATATCATTTTCTAATGATCTCATTAGAATGGCAACACTTTTATTAATACGCTAGTTGAAATGCTCGTTGTTGCTTGACCCAAAACAGTTGTGATCCAGCGTTACCTGATTCGAATTGATTCAGCCAATTACATTATGAGCAATTTCCCCCTTAACCCTTTATCTTCGATTTCACCACCTGAGTAACATAACAAAGTAATGGAATTGGCTTCCCGGTAGTTTGATGGATTAGTCAAGATATCTCTATAGACGAAAAAAATCCGTTACAAATTGGTTCAGTAGATTTCAAGACATCATCATACCCCGTTAAGGGGTGGATAGGGAGAATAAAGGCGACTTTCCAAAATCTCATCTAGACAGTTACCTGCTTCGGAGTTCAAGTGAGAAAAATTTCATCAGAATCGGAATAAAACTGTAGATTTCAAATATAATCATACCCCTTAAAGATTGAAAAAAGGAGATGGGAGGGTTTTCCGAAATTTCACTAAGTCAGGGACCATCCTGTTGTTTCAAGGATTAAGTGTTCCAAACAGTGGAGAGTCGTGGTCAAAAGTGTTAGTGTTACCGAAACAGTGACTCTCACCCCCCCCCCCCATTCACTTCCCACAGCCATTCATGAATGGAAATTCTATAATCTTAAGTACTCAAAGTTTCCTTTCAATACTTGCAAAATAATATTACTAAGAAAATAGAAAAGGAAAAAAAAATAACGTAATTTAATTTACTTATAACGGCGCTCCATGTTTCAAAATAGTTCAGTTATAAGTTTTAGTATTAACTTAAGAAGTAACAAAAAAAAAAAAAAAAAAAAACACATGTGCAAACTTATCAAATGGAAACTATTTCAGTTTGGTAGAGAAGGTTTCTAAGAAATGCTCGTTTCTTTACCACCCACACATCCTCACTTACACACAAGCCAATTAGTATATCGAATTTACAAGTACAGCCGAAGTCTCGAAATTCGCAAGGGCTGCATTTGGCACCACGCCATATACATTTAGCGTGGAGGGAGATTCCATAGTAGCAGTTGTTTCCATGGCAATGGTGCAGCCCTTTTGAAACTTTCACTCTCGCTCGACCATCGTCACATTTTTAGTTGATTTGAACGGATATTTTCCCCTTAATTATGCAACAGATTTATTATTTATCGGAGATTTTTTTTTTTTACTTACTCTAGAAATTCCATCTTGTTTTGTGATTATAATCTACATTTAAGAAAATTAGTAAAACATATAATCGAATTTGACTACCAATTAGTAAATTTTAATTTTAAACTACTAATTTAGATGCAACCCGGCTGTACTTGCTGTATCCGACCAGCCGTCACTGGTTCAAAATTTCATCAAAATCGAAATAGAGCTGTAGATTAAAAGTCATGATAATACCCCTTAAGGGTTGAAAAAGAGGGAGGGGGAGTGCTTTTCGAAATTTCACGGAATCCTAACCAATCTCTTGTTTCGAAGATCAACTGTTCAGAATTTCATCAAAATCGCAATAAAACTTTAACTTCCAGTACGAAACAAACACACAAGGTCACTCTTCTTTATATACATAGGCATGATGGAAAAACGATTTTTTTTTTTTACTTCATATTCTAAATATTATCGTTCTTTCACAGGGCGGCGTTTGTGACCTCTAACGAAAAGATTGTTTCACTTGCTTTGCACTCAATGTTAACTATTAAGGCAATTAATTCTGGATAGCCTTGATTTTCTTCCTACTGAATGGAAACAAAAAAGAATCGAACTTCTCCAGGAAACAGAGAAGATTTAACCATTTAACACATTTCGGACACATCGAAAACAGAAATTATTTGAGATGTGAAGAATCAGAAGTTGAAGTTCATTGTGAAACATTCAGGAAACAGCAAACTTAAATAAAATATTGTATCGATTTAGAAAAATGCAAATGTACATAATTCTATAGTCTTGAACGTAATACAAAATTCGATATAAAATCAACAAAAAATTTATGATCATTGATAACTTTGCTCAGAAGATTACACATAGAATAATCTGATACATATTTTTTTCTCTTCCTCAAAATAAAATTCTTTTGTGAGAGAGAGTTATATATTATTTATTAATTATTTAAATTTGATTTTCTTAAAAGCATTTGAAACGTAAAATGGAATCGGATTCTGGAAAGTTTTCGTCGGTTGTTTGCAATTTTAATTTTTTTTTCATTTTTTTTTTTTCCCTTTTCCCCCTTCTTTTTTCTTTTTTGAATAAAGGCCAATATCAACACAACTTTAAAAGAATTCAAATTTTTAAATTTTATTACCCAATCACAGTGCAAGTTTCATTCAGTCACGCTCTAATGATTGAATGTGACGTCGTCAAGCATGACCTCCATTATTTATCAGATCTCAAAACTAGGGGCATGGAGCATCGCACAACTTTCATTTACGCTATAAGACTGGTCATTGCATTAAAATTTATAGTGTTATTTATCATTTTCATATTTTCTCTCATTTAAATAAATATGGACAGTGTGGGAGGTATTTTTGGCAATTTTTTTTTTTTTTTTTTTTTACATTGGTTTAAAAAGAAAAAAGGAAAGAAAAAAAAACCCTCTAAGATGGCGAAATTGGCGATGTTATTTGATAGACATTACATTGCCCTTTCTTGTACGTGAAACAGAAAAAAATAATTATTGATGGGCGATTTAAAGGCATTCGTGTTTCAACTTTTTACGCTTTCATAGCATTTCTACGAGAATTTCGGAGGTAGGGAAGATAAAAACATCTTAAGATGCATTAGCAGAGAGATTTTAATCAAAATCGTTAAAGCTGTTTTCTAGAAATCGCTTGAACATATGATTATTCATGATTTCAACCTTATGTGCATGTGTGATTTTGACGAAAACCTTAATGGTAGGTTCCATGTCCACCAATAACCCGCACACCAAATTTGAACATCGTGGGTCAATTTATTCGGGAGTTATGCTGATCACTACACACAATGCAAAAAAGTAAAAATTGCAATCATAGTTAAAATCGAACAGAGTTATGTTGTTTTTCAAATTTCGGCCTACATGGAACTCTGCACAGTTCGACATCTGTGTCGAAAATCTGGCCAAATATATATATATTTTTTAATTTAAAAATTCCACTAGGCGATTTCAGCATGCAAATCTTCGAACTTTTTATTTCCATTTTAATTTCAAACTAATATATATTTCTTCTTAAAATCTATACTTAATTATTTTGTCACTTAAAATTGAAATTTACCTAAATTCAACGAATAGTGTTGTGCGTGTGTGTGTGTGTGTGTGTGTGTGTGTGAGTGTGTGTGTGTGTGTGTGTGTGTGTGTGTGTGTGTGTGTGTGTGTGTGTGTGTGTGTGTGTGTGTGTGTGTGTGTGTGTGTGTGTGTGTGTGTGTGTGTGTGTGTGTGTGTGTGTCAGACTCATTCTAGCTTTTTATGCCTTAAAAGCATTTTGATGATATTTTCAGATGGGAGTATTACAAGTGAAGACGTAGATTAGTGAAATTTGAAATACTTGCTGCAACTTTTTTTTTTTTTTTTTAATCTTTTTGTATCATCATTTGTAATGAAAACTACGTATCTATTCATATTTAAATAATGCCATATGTCGCAAAGCAAATAATTGGAAGAAAAAGTTTAATAATATTGACTATTTTTTTAGAAGCATTTCTTTATTATTATTATTACCTCTGATAAAGTTTAAGAGAAGTGAAGACAATGAAGCTTTCCTTCTTTAAAACAAAATATAACGTACTTCTAATATAAGCACAAAACCGAAGTAATACGTCAATTGAAAAGGGGGGGGGGGCATAAAACAACATGAAGTAAAGATCCCAATATCGGATTTTTTAAAAATATTTTTATTTTAAGGATACTTAGTTAATTTGCAGTACAACTGAGAAAAAGGTAATTGGGCAAAAGCCCAAACCTTCTTCTCCTCGGTATTGTTGACCATTTTACATTTTACTTAGGTAACCACATATTGTGATAAATGCGAAGTGGATTACTTCCAAACAACAATTAGCTCTTACAAAAACACAAAAGTGAAAGGTGATGATGTAGTAAAAGTTAAAAGCACATGATTATGCCTATGTGTGTTCTGCTGTAACTGACAAAAAAAAAAAAAAAAAAAAAAAAAAAAAATTAACCACGAAGCAACATCCCAAAATTTAAAAGATTTGACAAACCCACAAAAGATTGATGAAAGTGCATTTCAATCCAGATCGCGTATGTTTTACATGCGCGTGTTCGTTTATTTCATTTAACGTACAAACTGTCTGACAAAAAATACCAACTTCGAATACTGAAGATAAAAATGAAAGTAAGAAGAAAAGAGCGAAATCCAGGAAGAAATCAGAAACAGGCCTGGTCTCATTGCTGATGTAATCAAGCATGGATGTGGAAATATCACTGAAACAATACAAGTAAAAGGTTTTTGAACGATCCGGAAGCTCGCTACCAAATTCATAGGATCGATAACCATTTTATTCACAAATTAAAAATATTTTTAGAAGTATTATCTAGTGTTTATAGAATTGTCTATTTACCTAAGAAATTATCTATCTACACCATAGTTACAGCCAAACTCTATGTACAGACATAACCTTAGCATCTTTTAACCATAACAATGCATAAATTTCCGTTTCACGGTCCCATATATAGTTGTCGAAAATGCCTTGTTGTTGATTAGGCAGCTATCAGTTAGACGCATGGAAATATCTTCAAAGGAAAGTCTTGGTCCACCCTGTTCTGTCGTGCTATTTATGACGATGAGGAGGAAATTAGAAGGTCAAAATTACTTTGAAATTTTCAGAGCTGCATCTTTATTAAAATTTATTTCGTAATTTAGTTAATTAAAAAATTGTTTAAAAAACTAATTAAAATTTTAACATTCTGTTTTTCTAAAGTCGAACTGGAAGGTCAAAACTACTTATGTTTAAAATTTCAGAGCTCTACCCTTATTTTAAGTAGTCTTCTATAGAGAAACTATAAGACAATCAGACTCTTTGTTTTATTATTGTGGATTACACTTTTATACAATTAAATGATATTAGTGTAATTTTAATTAGAACGTAAATGTTTAATAACCTTTATATTTTTAGTCTGAAACCATTTTTTTATTGAATAAATTAAAATGTTATTGGGTTTTAACACCATTATGATGCAAAAATAATTTTGGGTAACTTTTCGATGAAACACCCCATTGTGCTCCGATTCCGAAAATGCAAAAATCTCGATGGTGCATTCGTCTCGGTAAAAATTGTACCTTCTTTATGGAAATTCTGAATTGATTTTACTTCAATTCGAAAGGTATATATGATTTGTGATTAGCTGAATCCTAGCAAAAATTGATATACGTACAAAGGGTACACCAATCGTTATTTTCGTTCATTTAAAAAATAGAAATAAAATTTTTTTATTCAAAAGATATGTTTCTTCCGAAAGCAATTATAATTTTTTGTTTAGATTCTATACTAATATAGCAATAAGCGTGATTAAAGATCATGTCCATCTAATCGTTCTGTACAAGGTCAACAATCGCAGTCAAAAAAATAATTAATAACTATTACCAAATCTATATTTGCCACCAAAAAATGTTGCCAAGCTCAACAATTCGTGGCTCCATTTTTTTAAAAATCTACTTGTTTCCATTATTTTCCTATTTATATTAACTTCGATTTTATGTTTGTGGAGCGCAAATCTGTGGATGGTTAACAGGTGGTTCAATCGAGCTGAAACTTGGCAGATAGACTCATTGTCAATGACAAGACATTCTACAAAATTTTGGGGGCTGTCTCTGAAAACCGCTCACTCACACCACTAGAGGCCGCTTTTACGTAAGCTTCTATTCTCTTCGGTGGACAAATTAACCCACTTGCAGTCATTCATTCGAGCTGAAATTTGGAAGATAAACTTGTTGTTGATAATAATGCATTCTGTCAAGTTTTAGGTTAGTAAGAAGTCGATGTAAAATCGATCTGAGCTCAAAATCGATTAAATAAGATGCAATTGCACGGAAAAGTTGGCAATGGATATAAAGGATTTAAATTAAAAGCTTTGTTTGGATGGGTAATTTTTTATTTCTTTATATCTATCATGCCATTAGGATTAAAAGTTCAAAGTTTCTCCAGACGATAATTTTTTTTTCTGTAATAATCTTGTCAACAGTGTTTTTATTGTGTTTGGACAACTGATAAACAAAGGAACGACTGGGAGAAAAAAGAATGATTATTCGTGCGAAAATTATGTCGAGCGTACACCTGAAATAGTTGATTGCGATAAAAGCTGTTATTCCAGTCCGTTTCGAAACATCTGTTTCGAAAATTCACCTCAACCTCCACAAACGCGGTGAACGAAACCAAACAGTTGCTACAGCTGTTTTATTTATGACGTAAACAAACTGTGTTTGAACTTGAAGGGCATCTCCCGTCATCATAACAGATAGCCCAATTTTATATTTAATTTCTCTTTGGAAATCTGCCAACCAATCGAAGGATGTTGCAAGATACCGTTATAGGTGTTTGCTTGCTTAATCAGCTGAACCTGAATTATCTTTTTTTCATCTCTTTCTTGGAATACTGTGTCTGGAAGAAATGTAAATAAAAAAAGGTTACTGCTGTTCTTGCTTCCAAGAGAGCGAGTTAGGGTGACAAAAGAAATTGGGAATAATATTGTAAAAAGGACTGAGAATGTTGAGCCTCGTAAAGGAGAACTTTTTCGTTAGAAACGTCTGAAATAATACATTTTTACTTTCAATTACCCATATGTAATACATAGGGTAATAAAAGTATGGAATTCGGTAAAATTTTTTTTTAAAAAATCGGATTTTTTTTTGTTTGTTTTTTTTGTTTTTACATTTCTCCACGTTTTGAACATCCTGATCTCAAAAAAGTGATTTAAAAAAATGTCTGTCTGTGTGTCTCTTGTGTGTGTACGTGATCAGCATAACTCCTGAACAAATTGACCTACAATGTTCAAATTTGGTGTGCAGGTTGATGATGGCCCAAGGACTACCATTAAGGTTTTCGTCAAAATCGCGCATGCGCATAAGGTAGCTGCCATTGACAAAAATCATGTTTTTCAGCAATTGCTGAAAAACGTCTTTAACGATGTTGTTCAAAATCGCTGTGGCAATGCCTCTTAAGATGTTCTAAACATTCCCACCTCCGAAATTCTCGTAAAAATGCTCTAAAGGGCGTAACAAATTGCAAAATGAATGCTTCTAACACAGATTTCTTTTACTTGACCATAGCTTATGAACGATCGTTTTTTCTCTTTTTCTCAGTTTGACTTATAAGAAATGATTATCGAAAAGTACATCGCCAAAGTTTCCATTTTACAGAATTTTTTTTTTTTTTTTTTTAAACAAAAGAAAATACCCATGTTACAACATCAGTACTATAATGTAATTGAAATTTATGCGATGTTCCACACCACCAGTTTACGTGGGACACTATGTCATTATTTTATGTTCGACTTTAAACCCAAAGTTAGAGGAGTTATAAAACGAATGAAAAAAATTGCTTCTTCTTAAAGAGCTTTAATTACTTCAGGCCCGAAATATTTCATTTATAATTAAAGTTTCTTTATTTCTGTTAACACATCTTTACAAGTTCTATCAAGTTAAAGAAAATGCTCTAAACGTAATTGTCATTAGATACTGGATATGAAGGATTCAATATAAGGGAAGGATTCAATATAAGGTGAAGGATTATTGTCAGTATTTACACTCACACTGATAAGGGACACGCCAACTCTCACTTGTCCATATCAACAATCCAATATGTCCACAAGACATCAGTCACCCTCTTTTAAATAGTAACAATAATAACAACAGATGTTTGCATATTCTTCATTAGAATTGAAATGGCACGCGCTTGCATGGAACTATGCGTATTCCAATGATATTCAGTATTTGAAGAGTAGTTCCAGATGTCAAATGTTAATGATTCATCTTGTAATGCGAACTGAAACTCTAAATAAACAACTTCATCCCACAACCTACTTTTTGAAAGAACCAAAATTTTCGTCAGTTACATTTAGTTCGTAACACCTGTCTCATTCTTGGTTGAATATTTTTCGCCCAGCGATTTCAAGAATTCAATGGTTTAACCAAAATGTATAATTTTTTTTAATTTTTATGACAGCAATAAGATGATACGGCCATTATATTAATTTACTGTTCCGCAGAAATGACTGTGTTCGAAGAAGAAGAAACGAAGTACAGAGGGTGCGTTTTTAAACGATCTGAAATTGTGTAATTATCAATAAATTGCGATAAAAAAACTGCCTACAGAAAATCAAGATACTAGGTAAGTGTAAACAATTTTTAAATTTTGTATAACATTTAAGAGCGTGACAAATATATATTCACTACAACATGACTTTTTTCACTAAATTAATAAAAATAAGGAATTTGGCATTTATTAAAAATAAAATTGATACATTTTTATTTTTAGACGCTATGTATTTCAACTTGCTTCAAATGTATATTAGAAAGCTGTTGTAAAGCGGGTAGGGGGGGGGGGAATCTGGAAAGATGACTTTCCATTACTTATTTAAAAGGGGGAAAAGACTGTCCCCCTCTAAATAAGATTTTAAAAATATATCAATGTAAATAAAAGCATTCAAAAGTAAGTAGAAATTAAATTGTGTGTGTGTGCGCGCGCATGATAAGAGCTATCCAATTTTAGAACGTGCACTTATTTCACGAGAAGAAAATAAATACCACAAACTTATTTACCAGTAATAATGCAGGAATTTAGAGTAGATATAATTATTGCTGCAGAACTTTTTCTGACTGCGTCGTCATTTTCTTACTGTAAAAGGTCTGCATTGACTGCGACAATATTGCGACGTCAAAGGGTTTCAGGTTCGATCCCAGAATTTCTCTCTGACGAGGAAGATGGTCACGCTCCGACACAGGAGTGCCGATTGTAGTTCTTAAAAGAGTTCAATTAATTGTCGTAAAGCCCGATTTACACCTTACCAGCCGAGGTTCCAGTTTAGATCGCCAGTCTGTGACGTCACCTGGCTACTGGTTCCAGTTAACCAAAGATTTTCTATTTAAAGGCGCCGTCGACCCCCATTAACTAATCACGTACGCTCTCACATGATTACCGATAGACGGCGCAGCGGTCGCTTATCTGACGTCACAGAACTGGAGGTCTAAAATGGAACCCCGACTGGTAGCGTGAAAATCGGGCTTAACTTACCGACATATTCTTCTAATGCATCATATTTTTTTAAAAATTTATCTACTAATTTTATTTCAAAACTTTTACCGTAAGGGTTGTATCGTGTGTAAACACGACCACGTGTAAAAACTTCTTCAGTGCAAGATAGCCTCCTACCACTAAGAGATGAAGATGGCAAATGGGAATTGCTTCCATAATACCAGGATTCTTAAAAATATAATATTTTTTAATAAGACGACTGCAATATCATACAGAATTGAAAAGTGCCTTTAACAACGTCCCTTGGATCTTTCTGAGATTAAACCTCCACAAAAAGATGACATTCTGCAATAACGTTGTGATTCAAAGGGTGATGGAAAAGGACTGTAAAATAGGTTTTTATCCCTTCCCCTCCCCATCCACCTACGTAAATTCACTCACCTGATGGCGAAGTGGATAAAGCTCTGGCACATCATGCCAAAGGTACAGCGTTCGAATACTGGGTTGGACATGGATAGTCGTTGCGAATCCTCGTTAAGCAGTAGGTTGCTGCCTGATTAGCGTTTTTGTGCACAAAAATAGGACTTTAAGCGCAGTGCTAAAAGTGTGGGTAGACGCGGGGTGACTCGTCCCCCCACTTTTCAAGAAAATACCTATGCGTCCCCCCACTTCTAAAAAAACTGAAATCCATCCCCTCACTTTTAAAAATTCTAAATCCGTCTGAAAACTACAAAAGAAAAATAATATGAAACTTTGAATGTAGTGACACTGAGAAAAAGTTATTTAAAGTTTTCAAATGTTAAAAAAAAATAAAAATAGTTATGATAAATACATCATACTAGTATTATAAATATGTATTATACTAATTTGCATAAAGATATAAGTATTTTTATTTAAAAATAATGTTCATATGGTCCACTTTTAACTTTGGAGGAACTTTTTTTAAATGTTTTGGAAGAAATTTCTATTCTTGCTATTTTAAAAAACTGTTAAGGAAAACTGTTATTTTAAAAAAGAAACTAACTATAAAATCTCAAGTCGCAGAATATTCATTAAAATAACAATAAATTTTGGACCCTTGTTTAATGTTAGTGTTTGGAAGTATAAATTATATCCTTACTAGTCAATATTTTTATTGTAAAATGCGAAATTATAAAACTTATGGTAGGGGTGGGGGGGGGGGGGGGCACTTGTCCTCGAACGGTACCAGATTCCCCAAATTTTTTACTTTACACATCATTGCTCAGCTCGCAGTCTTATCGAATAGATTTATATGTTTTGAATTGAATTCTTTATGGTGACAGACTTGCTTTGTTCGTGCTAACTTTGAAATGCGTAGCATTACCTCATTAGTATGGAGGGCACTAAACTTGCTTCTCGTTTAAAACTGTTTCATATTACGTGATAAAAATGCATGGAATGATATGAGAAAGAGCGGGCAGAGAAAATGCCAAAAGGCTTATTAGACGACGCCAAAAGGCTACAAGTAGTCTAATAAGCCTTTTGGGCTTAGGTGGTTGGTAGTCAGCCCACGAATAGATAAACATTATCAGAGACGTGTACAATCTTATTCCATTTTCGAACAGTATGTATGGTTCCCGAGAATACCTAAAACAAGGGATCGGTGCGCATCTCCGAATGGTCTCCGAAGACGCATGCGGCTCTTTTCAAGAACATTTGTGGCTCTTGCCGTCATCCAATCGAGCTTAAACTTAGCAGATAGAATTGTTGTTGATGAGAATGTATTGTATTAAGTTTTGGGGTCTGTTACTAAAAGTCTGCTTTTACACACACTACCAATCTTACTTCGAAGGACTAATTAACCAACTTGCCGCCATCCAATTGATCTGAAATTTGATAGATAGATTCATTGTCGATTAGAATACATTACATCAAGTTTCGGGGGCTGTCAGGTCCGGTTGTACACAGATTATAGGTCCGCTCGTACACACGCTTCTATTGACAGTTCGGAGGACAAATTAGTCCACTTGTGGTCATCCAATTGATCTGAAACTTGGCAGATAAACTTGTTGTTGACGACGATGCTATCATGTTTTGAGGGCAAAAGAAGAATTAGTCCTTGAACCGAAATGTATGGTTTTCTTCGTAGTAGTCCAAACATTTTGCAAAGTCGGTATGAGCTCAAAATCGCTTAATTAAGTTGCGCACGTAAAAGTTCTTCATGCATATAAAGGATTTATATTAAAAATTTTGTTTTTGTAACAACGTGCCAAGAACTGAACTTTATTTAATCATTTTTAAATTGAAAATCGTGACGAAAATAGCACTTTACTGCGTGGAGTGCAGGAAAGTACTTTTTCCCATACCCCCCCCCCCCCCTCGTCTCGTGCTCAAATTTTATATAGTTTTGGTATAGAAGTTATATTTTAAAAAAAGTTTCATTGATTGGAGATGCCGACGTTAGTTTTCATATGTATTAAAGATATTTTTTACAAGCGATTATAAAAAAAAATATTGTATCCAACATATGTGGGAAATTACTTTTTCCAACCCGGCAAATTATTTGACTTGTATTATCGTACTCGTCAAAAAAGCATTTTGCCTCGTTTGAAGATGTATTACTTTCCTAACTAGTTGCATATATAACTATGTATTTGCATGGGTCAATATTATACTTGGTATGAAAATACAAAATTTTAGTTTTTCAAATCTACTCCAATAGACTACACTGAATGTGTGTCTGTTTGGGGTTAATTTTCTCAGTCAAAACTAGAAATTGACAACAAATTTAGTCTCCAATTTCGTCAACTTTACAAGAAAATTTTAAACAATTATCGCTGAAGTGATTGATTTTTTAAAGATTTAAATTGAAGTACGAAAAGGCAAATAGTAAATTACACAAATCCATATAAAATTTCACTAGTCTTTTGTGTTAGTGAAAGCTGTGCGACACTCCTATGATTTTTTTTTTATAGGAAACAATTTTTCTCGTCAAAAGAATTATTTGAATTGATAATATTTTACATAGAAAATAATCATTTTATATGACTGAAACCCATTTTAATTTCTAAAGAAAACAGATTATTTCTCCTATAAAATTGTTTTCGAAATTCTTCAACGATCTCGACCGTCTTACCAGGCAAGGTGAGCTGAAAACGCATAAGGTGCTTAGCAACAACAGGTGCAAGAACTGGTTTTTAAAGCCTCCTTCTACCCTTTCCACTCAAGAAAATAAATAAGCACGAAGAATGAAAGTTATTTTAGTTTTTACAGACGTATCTTCGAATAGTAGTCAAGCTTGGCTTATCACGATCTAGACGCAGCCACATACACAGGATGTGACCACACCCAAGTTCAGATGAATATAAAATCAAATTTCATTACTTGTGATGGATCAACGAAGAAAAGATTTTCATTTGACAGTAGTCTTATTTCAGAAATAACTTCTAAACATATTTTTTGGGGGATTAGCTTATAAAAGTTTTGATGTTTCAAATACATTAAAATATTTCGAAATTACTATGAATTTTGATAACTTTTAACTAATTTCTTTCATTTAACTCAGGATTGACTTTAATTTCACTTATGGGGTTATTTTCCTTACAATGTGTTGTTCTTGTATACTTACGAATTGGTAAAAACTTATTTCCAATGAAATAAAGCGACGAGTTGTTATTGCATCGAAATATTTTCCTCCTATAAACGTATTTCTTAAACTTTGAAAATTAAGAAGTTACCTAGTTTCTGTGAAATATAGTTATTAAAAATATGTGTTTATCTATGAACCACTCATTATCTCCATACTAAAAGGAAAGGTACAATTTGTAGCATATCAAACAGAGGGAAAACGCCGTTGAGCTTTTTATATTTTTAGAATCAGCGTGTGATATTAGGCTGAAATAAGTAAAAAAAATCGTGTTCGATTGTTTGGACCATTACCATATTTTCTACATGAGAACGTGAACAGAGGTTTTAGGACAATTTATTTGGGCAAAAAAAAATGAATAATTTCAACTATTGTTCACAATTAGAAGTCAATGTTTTTTTTTTTTTGTTTTTTTTTTGTTTTTTTTTTAAATAAGGCTATAGGTTATCGCATTAAAGAACAGAATAATCAACGAGCATGAAAGACACATATTCCTTGGAAAACAATTCCTTTCTAGGTCAAGTCCACTCCAGTAATGCAAGAGAATGACCTTATTATGTTCATTATCATAGCACATCGGGAAACAAACTTTCATTGGATCTTTTTTAAAAGACACATCTTAAGATCGAATCAAGGAGACAGTGTAATTTTCTAATTATATCAAAACTACATCTTATTATAATAAATTACCAACTATGTGTTACAGTAACAGTGTCGGCTCAAGGTCAATTCAATTCTCTCCCGTATCCATATAAAAATGTACGCTAAATACGAGGTGTTTATTCATGAGATACCATTTCGTCTAATAGAAGTGGTTAGAACTTATGTGAATTAACTACAGCAGTTTTCCGTGGTGCCTAGAGTTAGTTGTCTTGCTCACGGTTGGTTGGTTGTTTTCAGATTATCTGGCGCCGTCAGCAAAACGAGGGCTATAATGTGCCGAAACATTCGTCATTAGACAATCCAACATACATTTACAAACACCCATGCCAAATACGGGACTCGAACGCTAACCACTATACAGTTTGGTCGGCTGTCTTGCTCACGAGTTTTCTTTGGAGTGGACACCACGACCTAGAATCGATTGTACTAAAGAAAGATTACACATTTAGGGATTGCTTCACTGGCTGGTTGCGTTCGATATTTTTTTTTTATGAAAGAGCTACAAGAAAGCCATATTGCGTTGAAATAAAATAACATTAGTACGAGATCCAATGTCAAAAATTGCTTAACGTTCCAAGTAATTATTCTAAGTTAACACAGCGAGTGAAAGTTTGAAATTGTTACCGCGATTCTGATAATATTCTGGGAACAGTGAGGTTCAAAACACAAATCACTAGCCCAATCTTTCATAATTCGCTTAATGATATGAAGTGTTTCTTTGCCACTCAAAATGCAAAACAAAATTCCCTGACTTTTCCAGGTTTTCCAGACAATTTTTTTAAATTTCCAGGTTCCAGTTTAAACCGAAGTAAACAATTTTTTTTGCATATAATTGCTGGTTGGTTGGTTTTATTTCTGGCGCAAGGGCTTCACGTGGGCCATACTGCCCCGATGCATATAATTGCAATTAAAATTGTAATTTTAGAATAGGATTATACAGAAAAAAAATTCTGTATTCTAATATGCTTTTTTAACAATTAATCAAAATTTTGGCAAAAAAAAAAGCGGGTATCCATTTTTTTTTTGGTGGAACTCTAAAATGTTTGCGATTTGTGTTATGCAACACTGATGTACTTGCACACTAAGATAAATTGATTAGATGATGGAAGTAGCAAACTGTGCATCTCCCTTTATTTTTCCCAGGGGTGAAAACAGTCAAAATATAAAAAAAAGAGGAAAATACATACACAGCGTTATTTTAAACTACAAAAATAGTTGAATAAGAATATATTTGTGTACTAATGTGTGTACAGAACAGTGACGATGCTAGAAATTTTTTTGAGGGGTGTTTTAGACAAGTTTAGTCTGATAAAGCCCTATAAAGTCCATTAAAAATAATAAAATTGTAGAAAAAGTGAACATTCTCAGAAAAAAAAAGCAGAAATCAGCGTAATAGTGAAAGAATTTCACCCGTTTTTCATTCAATATGCTTTCAGTGGGTGCTTTTTACACGTTTTGTTACAAGAAAACATTACATGAAATATCAAATTTTCAGAACGCTGAAAAAAATTATTAAACTTCTTAAACTGATTAATGGAAAGCAGGGATCGAGTGCATTTAGGTTAGCAAACTCTACAAAAAGAATTGATATCTTACCCAAAAAAAAAAACTAGACGTTGTAAAAAAAAACGCCAAGTCAGCTAGAGAAAAAGTTATCTAATGTTTGCCGCCAAGCGGCCGCGTTTAGTTCCTTTGGGGTACACAATGTACGATTGAGGTATTTGTACATAGGCAATCAGAACTTGGCAGGCTAGAGTTATTCTCATTCATTTGCTTCAGCTACTTTGCACTCAATTAAGATTAATTTTATAAAAACTCTAGTCTGCCAAGTACTGATTGCCTATATACAAGTAGCTCAATTGTACATTGTGTACAAGTACCTCTATCGTACATTGTATACAAGTACCCTAAAGAAACCAAACGAGGCCGCTTGGAAGAAAATATTAAATTTCATAACTTTTTCTGGCTGACTTGGCGTTTTTTTTTACAACGTCTAGATGTTTTTTCGGGAAGATATCAAATTTATATGTCTTCCCATAAACTATCACGTTCAAATTATTACAATTAATTTATAATGTATTGAATGTGTTTATCATAAGCACAGTCGGAATAGGTTAGTGTTATTGAACTTGATCTGATTATGATGTGTTATTGGGTGACGAGAACAATTTGTGACTTACTACCTTATGTATCAGGCACATAGCCAGACATTTGTTTCTACGAACTGCCTCAACACATCCATAAAATTCGCTTTTGGTACGATCTTTTCTTTGCAGAACACATTTAGGATACTTTCATCCTTTCTGATGCAACCGCTTCTTAGAAATTACTGAGTATATATTGCACAATTGAGGTTACAAACCCTGGAGAAATAAAGCTATATAAACAAGATTCCCACTCAAATCACAGAACGAAAATCAATGACTTTTAAGGACCTAATCAATGTTTTTAAGGACCTTTGAAAATTTGTTTTCAGGCATCATGTCTATATTTAAATTTTTAATAAAGTATATTCCGCCAAAAAAGTTACAAATTGGTGGATGCGTAATACAAATATGTCGGAAAATTTCGATACGGTGCAAATACGTGGCAGTCACGCGGGGATAGCAAGTCCGAGTAGTATTTTTATAAATTTTGCAGTTGGCCACACAACATCTGCAAAAATTAAGGACCTCTAAGTATTTTCAAGGACTTTTAAGCACCTCAAAGCATTTTCAAGGCCTTGAAAACAAGTTCAAATATATTAAGCACTTTTAATGACCGTGGGAACCCTGATAAAGGATTTTGTTTCCAACAGGACAGATTCGAAAGGAAAAAAAAAATAATAATAATAATTATAATAACTCACATAATTCCGCTCAATATGTCTCTATGATCCGACAGCAATATCCGACTGTATTTGAGAGAACACACTCGTACTTCATGTATTTTAAGGGTCAAAAGCCATATTCATTCAAATGCTCAGAAACAATTGTTTGCAACAGTCAAGGAAATATACTGCTTATTTCCGACCATTGGAATTGACGTGGAGTAACTTGTTTGGTAGTATAAGGACACAAAGCAGTGGTCACTTTTTACTTTTTAGTGTCTACAATTTATTCTGATTGGGAAGGTCATCAGGAATGGAATACTCTGTACTGAAACAAATTACAAGCTAAAACTAATTACAAGTTTAAAACATTTACCATTTCTAATGTCTGCTATGTTTAGTTTAAATACGCAATTAACAAATGAAAAATATTTTAGTTCAATTGGGCAGATATCAACAACCTCTTGGATTTGATTTCTTATTCCAAATAGTTGTTAGACGTTTGTTATAATTTTGTGTCTGCCTTTCCAAAAGAAAAATAAAGTGGATAAGAAGCACACACACACACCTTTTGAGTGAAACTTTTAAAACTTTATGGTCAATAAGGGCTTGTAATTGTCCGATTGAGCTAAAATTTTGCACATTGTTTTTTCGTTAATTGAAACAAAGTTTTTTTTTTTGGGGGGGGGGGGAGGAATGGGGGTTGCTACACTCTTAAAAAGTTGCAAAATATGAGCCACCCTAATGTCAAACTATGAACAAATACAAAATATTTATTAGAAATTAATATTATATCGACAGGTCAAAATCATGCTCTAGAGCGAATTTTACTAAGTAGATTATTGTTCCGCAAAATTATTTCCTCAAAGTTTTGAATTAAGTAAAAAAAATCTTGTTTCAGTAATAAAGACCCTTCGAAATCCGTAGAAAAATGACGAGACAATTTTCCATTTTTTGATATTTCCAGGGGTTTAGTGGCCTAGGGTTGCCCTGTGTGTGATCGGTCAGTGTCTGTAAAAAATATGTCAGTCTGACACGGAAGTTTTTTTTAGTTTTTCAATTTGTTTCAATATTAGTAGTTGCCTTGCTTAACATTTTTGTAAAAAGTCCAATGCCCTCAAATTGTAATCACTCCAACCAGTCAATTATTAATATTAATTTATAAATAAACTATTTAACTGTTGAAATTAATTATTGAAAATATATTTTATTAACAATAATTATTAAAATTTGTTTAAGGATTTTACTGAAAATTTGGGCAGGAACTTTTTCTAAAATTACTGGGCCAATTATATCTCCAGTACGCCCCTGGATATTTCAGTGTTAAAAAAGCTAATCAATCCTTAACAATGAGGAAATATTTGAAGAAGGAATAAGCTAATATTAAGAAATAAAATTATATCATTAAAAATAAAATTTTGGTATAAAAAATGCAAAACCGTAACGCACCAACGATGTAGCGCACGGTGTTAGAGGAAAAAAATCAAAATGTAAACACAAGCTTATAAAATCAGTTCATTTCAGTTCTTATATTATGAACTTAGTGAAAAACCTATGAGAATTTACTCCTGTGATGTTACAAGTTTGAGTTCAGAGACGTTTTCATTCACCGCGGTTGTGAACTGTGACCGTTGTTTCTGTCAAAACGTAAATAAAGACGTAGATGAATAGCGATCATGGCGTTAATGACATCATAGTAACGTGTTTTACTTAAAATGTTAAGGAATCCATGAAATTCACTAATTTCCATGACTTACGGTAGTTTTTTTTGCCCAAAATCACGACTTTCCATGACAAAATTTACCTATGTCTAAATTCATGACTTTCCACATGCACGGAACCCTGTAAATATTAATTTTAACCTAACTAAAAATTTAAAATCCAATTCAATATAGTTGCGTTCAGGAATCTGAATATATTTCACACGTCTAGGGAAAATTTCTGTTTACAAAGAATTGAGTAATTTCTCAACTTAAAATAAAAGAATTCAATAAGAAAATAAGTAGGTCACACTGATTTACTCTACGTAAAAAAAAAAGATTTATTAAGAAAGTTTTACATTTTAACACTTGTCAGCCTATAACTTTAGGCATTAGTGATGTCAAATCAAAAATGGACTTAAAACACATCAGAGTACAATGGTCTAAAAGTCACATCAACGATGTAAAGGAATGAAAGCATCGTTTTAGTTCCTGAAGAAACAACGCTTAGTACATTCCGGAATCTGGTTGAATCTCAGAAATCAAAAGCCATCCATATGCATCAGAGATAACCTGCAAAATTCAAAATTCATAAGTTAAAATATTTTGAATTGGAAATTCTACATACCGAGGTATGACTACACGAGACACACACATTTTAATGTAAAAAGAATGCATTTGATTTTAGTTACATATGACCTGAAAATTTCATTGTTGGATGAGTGATGGTGCAAGGCGGTTTTTAAGTTGTAAAAAGTTGACTTTCAATATATCCTTTCATTGAATATTTACCCGGTTTTCTATGGTGAGGATGTCTAGAATCCTTAAAAAGGCCTTATCAAAATAATTTTAATCGCAATTATTGGGATTTAAAAAAAAAAAAAAAAAACTTAAAAATTTAAATTTGCAGCATCTAAAATGTGGCCTAGCAAGGTAACTTCTTTTACAACAAACAACGGACAAATTACTTATTGACTGATGCTATTGCTTTTATAACCAAACCAGATTCATTTAAGAAAATTGTCAAAATTATTTTTAAAGCCATGCCACTCGGGGACAAGGCCTTGCTTAGTTTTACTCAAAATGACAAAGGCGCAAAAATGAAAGACAACCATAAAGGATGATTGCAACATTTTAAAATGTAAACAAGAGGTGGCGGTGGACTCGAGAGGATGCAAGATGGAAATACTTTGTGAGAAAAATTTAAAGAATAATAATCCCAACAAAAACATCTCTGTTAAAAGGCTCCAAGTTCTTCATGCAATGATTATGGCAGTGAAAATTATTGAGATCTAAAGTAAAGCCAAGTTTAAAGCTGTTGTAAATTATGGGCAATGAAAATTAGTAAAATTTTCTTCTCAAAGTAATATTTGTGACACTTGGCCATTGAACTTCTGGTTGACTGACGCCTAATGGCCAAGTCACACAAGCATTTTTATGGTTTTTTATAATTTTCAACAACTAACTTGGCTCTTCTTTAGAGCTCCATACTTTTCACGGCCATAATCATTGCAAGAAGAACTTGAAGCCTTTTTACAGAGATGTTTTTTGTTGGGATTTTACTTCTTTTTTCAAGGTATTAATTAAATTTTTTTTTGGTATTTACTTATTATACAGTTAACCGTTAAGAAAGTTTTAAAATACGCTTTCAACAACATCTAATTAGTGGAGAATTACACAAGATTTCTCCAAGAAAGTTAAATTTACCTGACCACAGTTCATGACGTACTTATGCATTTAATATGAATGATAATGATGTAAAATTATTTTAAATAAATAGTTTACTCAGATTTGCAAAACATGTTGTCCAAAGGGGGGGGGGGGGAATCAACCATTGGAGATCAATTCGTAGCCGATAAAAGGTCGTCAATGGTCGATTGTATAACGAAGTGCACTTTCTTTTATTATTTCTTGATTTTAAGGGCTTCGCGGTGTGTGAAAAGTTTCTCCTCTGTATATGTATTTTAATAGCTACTAGTATTCGGAGTTTTACAATTCTAGCCCCCAATAGAAATATATTAGAATTGAGAATAGTCATTACAGGTGAAGACATTGTAAATCTGAAGTTAATCAAAAGAACGATGCTGACGAAGAGTGTGAAATTTCGGCATCTTCTATCTCGATAGTGAAATTGGCCGCGAATATCCTGGAAAAAAAATTTTTATACAGGAAATGTGGACAAGAAAATAATGGATTCTTTACTCAGGGTTCCCACTCAAATCAATGACTAAGGACCTATGAAAATTCGTTTTCAGGCATCATATCTATATTTAAATTTTTAATAAAGTATATTCTATAACAAAAAAGTTAAAGTTGGTGGATGCGCAATACAAATATGTAGAAAATTTCGATACAGTGCAGATAAATGGAAGTCACGCGGGGATAGCAAGTCCGAGTTGTATTTTTATAAATTTTGCAGCTGGACAACATCTGTAAAATTTAAGGACTTTTAAGGACCTCTAAGCATTTTCAAGGACTTTTAAGCACCTCTAAGCATTTTCAAGGCCTTGAAAACAAGTTCAAAAATATTAAGCACTTTTAATGACTTTCAATGACCGTGGGAACCCTGTTACTAATTGTTGATAACAAAATTGATGAACTCTGCATAAAATCGAATTGTATTCAATCAAAAATAACTAATTTCTTGCATCGAATGTGATAATAAAATAAAGCTTTAGTTACATAATTAATTTTCCTTTTAATATTTGATTACTTTCTTTTCTTTTTAATTAATAATTCAGAAACAAATGATGTACTATAACTATTTTCGACAATACTACTGCCATTATGCTAAAAAATATTTTTTAAAAGAATTTGGATATAGTGGACTTATTGTTGGGTCCAAAGATGGTTCACTATAGCAGGGTTCGACTAAATTTTATTCAGCATTGGGCGAGTTTGGCTAATATCGTTTTCAACGTCCCACATCGTGATTGGCTAATGCCTGTTAATATTAGTCAGCGTTGCTGTGCTACTGGAGTCCACTGAATGCAGACTTTAATGTAACAGAGGCATTACAATAAGAGTGCGTCGCTGGTGTCAGAGATTAGATTAGGGCCTTTTTCCCCCAAGATCGATAATGCCTGATTTTTTCCTTCAAATGGCATTACTGGGATAAAAAGACCAAAAAAATTTCAGAAAAAGAATAATTACCGACGTTTTTTAACTAAAAAATATGGGTACCCAAAAAATATTGTTAGTAGCCATTTTACAAAAAAACAACAACTTTTGTTTTGAAAAATGCATAGAATAGTGTTTCTCTGTGATATACCACCATTTCACTACACATTGCAAACTATTACCTTTCAAATGTTTTTACAAAATCTAATAAAAAGCCGAAACTTTTTTGATTCTTCAAAACATAAATTAAATGGATTTGTTAAAAATGTTTTTAAAATTCAGAAAATTACGGGTGAATAATATTTTAACAAACACAATCTCAAATCAAATGCAAAATCTTATTTCACTAGGAAAGAAAATATTCACCATATCTTCTTGTTAATAGTTAAACAATACATATATTCATTTGCTTAATTTTGGTGGAGATCACGTTAGCAACACGCGGTATGCCCTAATGGAAAAGGATCTATTTTAGAATAGGCACCTGAGGCATTGCTATATTTCATATACAAGTAGTTTAATAAAAACTGAACAAAAAACAATTGAGTAACTAGCTAACGAATAGCAATTATTTAACCAGATAAGTCCAAATAGCAGATAGAAGGGGTTGAAATACAATATTAGTCTCTTATAATTCCCTATATCAGGGATGCGATAGCAAAAAGACTGAAATCATACACAAGCAAATAATTTGTACCATTTATATGCAAAAGATGTTTCAAGAATTTAAGATTGAGATTGGTCAGAGCGCAAGAAGGAAGGAATCCAAAAATTTGCTAAATTAGCATGAAGAAGGGACACTATCAAAAAATGTGGACACTATCAAAAAATGTGGGGAAAAAAAAGTATGTGGAGGGGATGTTTTACCAATTTAAAGATAGAATGAAATTTCTCACACAACATAATAATAATTACATTTCAGACATTTGGAGAGAAATTAGCATGTGCCATATATATTGTTTTTGAAACAGAGTAGGGAATTTCAAATTTCAGTTATAAAAAAGGTAAAAAAAATGCCATTCACATTCACACAAACTATGCATAAAATTGACTAATTTAAAAGATGCATACAGCTATAAAATCTGCTTATTTTATTACTTGCAAAAGTTCTCGAATTTGACATAATAACCATTTAATTTAATTTAGTAATGTTAGACAATATTTTCCAATAAAAGTACAATTCAATCAGAATGAAGCATTGTATATATAAGGAAAATGCTTCAGCACCAAGGTATCAATAACCAATTTACATGTCATGTAATCTGCCAAAAGGCAGAAAAATCTCATCCCTGCTATATTTAGGAAAGACCTTTATATTATTCATTGTTGTGTTTTAATGTCAATTACATAATCGATGATGTTAGTGTCATTAGCAAATTATTAAAATAATATGTCTCATTGTTAAAACTCTTTAGTAGGTAAGTTTAAAAAGGCTGGTGGTAGGATTTATTCCTACCATCATATATACAAAAGCTACACCATAATCCAATTCAAGAATAACTGATGCTACGAAGGTTAAGTAAAAGGAAGGATTGGAAGATAATTACAAACTTTAAAGCAGCTTAGTTGCATTAACTTTTTTCTCTCTATCATTTGTCTTCCAACAACCTTTCTGTAACCTAGTGAAATTTTTTTATTGACAGTTCTTGGTCACCTGTACTTTAACAATGAAGCAAAAGTAATACAAGGTGTCCACAAAATCAAAATTTCAAAAAGCTGCAAAAAAAAAAAAAAAAAAAAAAAAAAAATAATCTAATGAATGACCTGAAATACTCAAAAAAGGAAACAGTATGGCATAAGAAAAAATATTGTTCGAAATAGTTTTTTTCTAATACCATACTACTGCTTTTTGAAAGCCATGATTTGGCATAAGAGCAACAAGGAGTAATCTGAAATTCAGAGAGAAAAAACTTTCCTGAAAAACTTTTAAAAGACTGTTACATTTTAAGATTTGTTTTGTAAAGCAACAAGTCTAGAAAAGCAAATAAAAAAAACTTTTGGCATAGCAAGTGCAATACCCTTTTTACACCTATGTTTGAAAAATTAATTCTTCTGATAAATTAAGCATAGTTAGTTTGCTATTGAGTGACTATTTTTAAACAACTGGCCAACCAAAGTTTTGTCCTAGGACAACATAAATAATGTATAGTCCATGTTACAAAATGCAATCATCTGCTGGAGCACTTCCTTTTTGAAAGACCTTCCAGAAAGCATTATTGCAAGAAACTTATTGAAATGTTTTGGTGCTATGCCTTAGTGGCACGAAAAGTGCAATGAAAGCTAAGATGCCCTCATATAGCTTTAAACATTAAATTGCTCTTTATTTTAGAGCAAGGCCCACACAATATTACCCCCTTCTCCATCGCCACATAATCAAAACATATTTAAGCATTGATTAAACATACTTTTAATAACTAAATACCTATCTAAAGTTGAAGTGAAAAACTATAAAAGTATAACTAAGGATTGTTTCCTTTAGGATACAGTTACCAGGGTTCCCACTGAAAATCAAACACTTTTCAGGACCTAAATAATTTTTTTAAGGACCTTCCAATTTTTTTTTATCATGCATCAGGTCTTTAATGTGCGACTTTACAACTAGTTTGCCCAGAGCATTAATATCAAAATCTTTCATGCACAATTTGCACTTTGCCTTATAAATAGACTTTAATGATGGTCTTCAATTTTTTGGCTCGCACAATAGACCTGAAAATATCTAGTCGCCCCAGGTCGATTAAACGGCGTGATGAGGCGACTAAGAAAACTAATCAACCGGCTACCTTTCGTTTTTCCCCTAATCTACGATTTTTTTTTAATTGTTACCGAAATTTCCAATTGAATGAAAATCTCTCTTTCTTTTCTTGCAATCACGTGCGTATATGCCGTTAAAATCCATTCATCCACGATATGGATTCTTGAGTTGACAGGGTGGTGACAGAACCAGGAATTCAGGAAAATCAGAAAAGTGTCATGGAATTATGAAATTTTTGAGTTTCCCTTTTTGCATTCCTTTTGCGGGTACAGCCGCCGCCTTACTGTTAAAAAAAATTCCCTAACTTTAATCTGACTGCATCCTTTACAGGCATGATTATTTTTCTTCTCATCTTGCGTTTTTTGTCAACAGAATATATATTGAAAAACTAAATTTCTTAATATTTCTTAATTGATTCCAACTGATTTTTTCGTTTTTATTATCCCTTTACCGCGCTATGTTACAGATGTGCAACAAATCTATAGGCATCCATAAATGAAAAAGCTTAGATTCAGTACTTAATATTTTTTTTTACTTTCATTGACATTTTAATAAACACAATTAACTTAGATATATGCTTTTGATTTATATATTTAATACAAATCAAATAAAGAATTGAAACATCCTCTTTCAATAATAATAATAATAATAAATCTGAATGTGCTACTGCAACATTCAGGTAAAACCCCAACCTCCCTTCACTGGCTGGGCCATTATTAAAAAAAAAAAAAAAAAGAGAGAGAGAGAGACCGCAATGAAGTGGCTACTAAACTAAAAGTGTCTACTGGCCACTACTTGAAAATTTCAATTTTCAGGTCTATCTACTTGAAAATTTCAATTTTCAGGTCTATCACAAAATGTAAACACTAATCTCACATGTTCGTCTCACAGAGTACAGTGTGTAATTAAAACCATTCGATTTGTAATCCATTAATCAGCAAATACGAACCAAACGGTGTACAAGTTGATCCAGGCTTAATACAAATATACCAAAAACACTTCAGGGTAGCCACAAAATTCAGGAAAAAAAGTTCCCTGATTTCCCTGACAGATTTCTAAAAATTTCCCTGATTTTAGGACAAACTTTTTTTCAAATTTCCCCAATTTTCTTAGGTTTTCCAGATGTATAGACACCCTGATCAAATAGAACATGCATGCTAAAGAGATAATATGCAATTTTTTTTAAAATAGTTTTGCTGGTAATGAAAAGTTTAAATTATTCCATAACATTAAGCTTCTAACGATTACCTCCACAAATCTCCAGGTAAATAGCGCCAAAATATGGATGAACGTGCCTTAAACAATACAAAATTTCCCTGATTTCCATGAAATTTTAAAAAGTTCCATGACATTTCCCTGACTTTTTCTAGAATCTGAAATCTCCCTGATTTCCAGGTTTTCCCGGTTCTGTGGCCACTCTGCACTTTGGCGTGGTACGAATAAGTGACAAAAATTAAGGACTCTTTAAGGACCTCTAAGTATTTCCCAGTTAAAAAATATTAAACACTTGTAATGAAGCATTTTCAAGTATTTTTAAAGACCTTTAGGCATTTTCAAATACTTTTAAGGATCAAATACTTTTAAGTATTTTCCAGTTAAAAAATATTGAGCACTTGTAATGACCGTGGTAACCCTGATTATAAACCTGGTGCTCAAAAAGTTATCGTTTATTTTCAATAAAGTTATTTTTAAAACAGGTTTATTTTAAACTCCTTTTTTGAATAACAATACAGAAAAGCAGGAGACATTTAACAATTTTTCCTATTTCCCATTCTAAAAATAATATGAAAATATTCAATTTATTGTTTTTACGCCTCCATTAATGTGAATTTTTTTAAAAACTATTATTTGATATTAATAGTCCTAGTACTTAACGTTATTTTTTTGCAAAAAGGACATTTTATTAATATTCATCTAACTTTCATAGTGATTTTTCTTTAATAAAACAAATACCCTTTACTAAATTGATAGAGATTGTAAACATAAACAGAAGATAAATCCTACTTTGGCTAACTTTCCTAAACAGAACTTAGAATGCTTTTTAGAAACTAATTGGGGATCCCCAAACGTTTGTTTGAAACATAAAAATTACTTGTCCACAATCCAAAACAAATCCTTACCTTGCAAACTTGCAGGTCGTTATTCAGGTTTTGCGTCATTCACGTGTGCTTCTTTTCGATTAGCTTCAGTATTTTGCATCTTTGTAACTAACTTCCGAACATGTCCACATGGATCATGTTTGTTGGTATGTTCGCTCACTTCTTTCTTTGATCGTTGTTTACCACCATGTCCAGAATTCACGAATTTTTCCTGATCGTAATTAAAATGCTCATACTCGTCGAAATGCTCTTCAGACATAATTAACAGGAGGTATTTGTTTCTAACTAATATAATAATATTCTGAAATATGTAGGAGTACTGCTTAAGACGTCTAGTCAGAACAATTATAGAACAAAATATAACATCCGCAGTCTGCTTTCACTTTAACAACATAACAAACAAATGATTACAGTTTCAGCTATTGCGCCTCAACTCCACTCTAAAGTTTGAACGTTTGCAGCGCCAATAAATTTAAATATGCTTTTATCAAAAACAAATGAACTTCAACGTAAGGTTTCATCATTTACCATATCATTGACTAATTATAATATAAATTTATAAACAACTTCAAATTTCTATCTAAACATGAGCTGCATATTCTTGGGAGCGTCATACATTGGCGATACTGTCACCGTTTGACGTCACTAATAACTGTGTATATTTATTTCCTTAGAAGTATTTAGAATGAAAAGGCAATAAATTTGTTTTTCTACGCATTTTAAGTTCTCATTAGTGTATCATGAATGGAATTCCTGCTTTTTGAAATATCTGGCAGAAAGAATGAAATATGGTTTCAATCTGAAAATTCCTTTAATTATAAATGCTATTCTGATTGGCAATACAAGAGTTAGTAATTTTTAAATGGCAATAAGTTATGTGGATAAGAAAAAGAAATGTAAACATGTATGTATGTTCCGTAGTAAATGTGCAGTTTTATTTCGTGTTGCAACTTGAAACCATTTGAATAATTTTGATATGTTCTTAAATTTTCTAAGATTATGTAATTTTGAAACAAGAAAACCAAAAATTATTTTTAAGTAGTATATGTAACAATCACAAATACCTTAGGGTATATAAAATAACTGTCTAATGTTCTCAGTCTTGTTCATTTTTATGCTGTTTGATGTTCTCCTGAACCTTATAATTGTTTGAAAAAACATGTTCAATATCACCCAAAGAACATCCTATTTAATTTAAGTATTCCGAAAGACCTGATTAAGTATTTGCCGTGGTTCTTATCTTGTAAGCATTGATAAGGAATTTGTTTCTTGATTGGAATCATATTTATTTAAAACAAACAAAATATGTGTCATCATTGTGGAATGCATTGACCAAAGTGTCATTTTAAAATATATTTAATTACTTCATTATAAAAATTAAAACTAGTTTCGTTTTCAAACAAACAATATACTATTTTTAATTCTAAGAAACATTTTTGATGTTAATTTTATTTCTCCGAAAGAACCGTAAAATGATTTTATTTATTCCACTTTGATATTGGTATCAAGTTTTAATTATGATAGTAGGGTTTTTGTTTTAAAATATTGAAAATTAAAGTTCGATTTTTGTATTATGTAAGTAAATAAAACTAATGGTAAATTCCTACTTCATGTTTATGGTTGGCGTGCTTTTGAAAAGTTGACAACAAGGCCAAAATGTTGCCAATTCGGAATTCCAAAATGAAAATTTGATAATTGAACCTGCTCCATGATTTGTGGTATAGGAAGGTTGAAGTCCAATGCCAAAACCGTTATGCTACTGTTGCAATGCGAGTTGTAGCAAGATTAAGTGTTTTTGCTTTTCATTTCAATTACATTTATATTCAAAACGTACATCCTGGGAAGAAATTAAAATAATTTGCGTAAGTTTATTCGATATTGGCGAAAATTCAAAGGCAATGAAGTTGCAAACGATAATTTAAAAAAAAAAAAGTTTAAAAATATAATTTTAAACGATAATTGAACACTTGTTTAAGCAGTTAAAATTTAATTTCAATTAATTAAAAAGGGATAAAATTTCATTAAACTTTTACACTAAAGACAAATATGTGACCCCTTCCAGAATATTTATATTTTTAATCACTTGTTAAAAACTAAGGTGTGCATGCACTTCACGCTCTACAAAGAAAAATTGCAACCTATTGCGTTGGCCTTACGGCCAATTGAACTTAAAAAAAATACCCCTACCTATTTCGGGCAGTCGTTAGTGGCATCTCCCCTCAAAATCACTTTTTTTTAATTACTTATGGTGCCAATTCATCATGGCGGTTGATTTCAAATTCACAAGATGGCGTGTGATTCAAAATAAACAAGATGGTGTTCAAATTGACCTTTAATAATAAACGATGTCTGAAAACATAAGGAATATTAAAGTAATTAATAAAATGTGACATAATAAGCAAAATATTAATAAAAAACATTTGTGAGAGAGACAAATGGCAGTTCGAAAACCAAGTTCCTTTCCGGCAGGACCTCCTTGATGTATTTTTCCGACAAACCCATTGGTAGGTCGGTCAACTGGTCTCTTTCACCCAGATACATTTCATCACATTTGGGACAAATAAAGGATTACAATTTTAAACCATTGCAAAACCTAGCATTTTCCTTTCAATTGCAGCAAGAAAAAACCTAAAAAGTGAATTGAAAAGAAGCCATCGTTACGGAAAACGCCGTTAGTCGAAATCAAAATTTGAAACGGCCGCAAAAAATGCCATCTTCGATCCTCCACGCATTCAAAATTAGGGTTACAATAAAATCGCCATTGCGCATGCGCGTTAAAAAGGCTACAAGGCCATTGTAGCCTGGTCTTCCTCCTATACCAGGTGATAAGTTTTTTGTTTACAACATAGTAGACACTTAGCATGCTGATAAATCTTGCCTGAGTTAATTTGAACATGTTTGCATATATTTATTTATCTATAAAAATATTCTTTCTAAAATTTAGGTAACTGTTTAAATATTTTTTTAATATCTAACAATATAATTTATTTCTAAAAATGTTTCCTGAAATTTTACCATTTGAAAGCAAATTTCGGTAAATTTATAGCTATATCAAAATGGCTGTCAATACTAAATGATGACTAAAAACATGACAGGGTTTCTACCAAAATAGGTTTTTATTTTTTCAAGACTGAAGCAAATAATTCTCTATGACTCAAGAAACCAAATCACAAAAATAATAATAATAACCTATATGAATTTAAGTAAGTAAAGTAAGTAAGTAAATCAATGTACCTTAAAATAATTTTAAATAAAACTTTATAAAAATCAATTAAAAAAATCATTGTTTTAGTAACTTTCAAATCAGAAGAAAAGGGAAAAATAATTTTCCATTCTTTGATATTTCAGTGTTAAAAATGCTAATCCATCTTTAAGAATAAAGAAATATTTTAAAAAAAGAATTAGTCAATATTAATAAATTATATTATCAAAAATAAAATGTTTTGATATCAACAATGCAAAACAGAAGAAAGAAGATGAAAAAAAAAAAAAAAAAAATGTAAACGCTAGTTTATCAAAACTGTTCCATTCAGTTCTCCTATTATGAAATTTTTTTTCACCTGTGAGACCTTACTCGTGTAATGTCACAAATTTGAAGTTCAGAAATGTTTTCATTGGCCGTAGTTTTTAACTGTGACCGTTGTTTCCTTCAAAACGTAAATAAAAACATAGATAAATTTTTGATAAGCTGAATAGCGATCATTACGTTCTTGATGTCACAGTTATATGATTTTACTCAAATTTTTAGAAAACCATGAAATTCACTGCATTTCCATGAATTATGGCCATTTTTTTGCTAAAAATCATGACTTTTCATGAAAAAATTTACCCAATGTCCAAATTCATGACATTTCCTGACTTTCTATATGTGCCGAAACACTGATGAATATGCAAATAATAAATTAGCAATTATTTCCATTTGTAAACTAGGAATAGACAAAAATTTGCATATATTTTAATTCAATGCCAATATACAAAAGTATACAAGCGATACTTGACTAACTTCTCAAAAACTGTGTGAAACATTACTAACTTCTCAAAAACTATATAAAAAATTTTTAGTCTAGATTTAATAACAGTAAATATTGCTTATTTGTTTTGTGATTAGGTTCTTCAACTTTAAAATAGAGTACACTTAAATCTTCAAATTTCTATTGGGTTTCAAGAATTAAATTATAGGTACTCGTAACTCAATCTTTAAAATATGGTGTTTACCTTGATTTCTTATCACAATTCATTTTAAAACACTTATTAGGATGCAATTCTTTGTGTATATGGAATTTTTTCCAAGTTTTTATTTATTTTATTTTTAGGTAACTTATTACATATAAAGGCTGTTTAGGATTATGAGCTTGTTTAATGTCGAATGGAATTCCAGTCATCTTAAGTTCTTTTCTTTTGAAAAATTCATGCCTAAACAGTGGTATGAGCCTTGATTAGCTAATTTTGTTGTAATAATAAATTGTGCTATTTGCAGTTTCAATTTTGTTAATTTATCTCAATTATTTTTTGAAGGTTTGGCAGCTGAATCAAAGAAATTCTGATCTTTCTGAATTTCCAAAATGAACTCGCCTGAAGAAAATAAACCAGGTTGTATTAAGAATGATTGTGGTCAGATAAAAGTACCAGAAAAACAAAGACCAAGAGTGAACCTTAAGGGTTTCAATATTTTTACCAGAAGTGTACGAGATATTAAATCCAAGAATAAACTCCAAGGTATGCTTAGCTGAAAATTAAACAATATCTAATTTGCAAACATTAAATGTGAAATTTCACAACTGTTCATGGAAGGTCAGAGTTCATCCTAAAAATGGAAAAGAGCAGGGTGATATTTTTCTAAAAAAGGGCCACTGTTGTTTTTGAGGGCACTTATTTGGCAAATTGCAAAATTTTTTATCAAGTTTTCTTCCATAATTACTATATTAATATTGTTTTACTTTTCCACCATGATAAATATTTTTAAATTATAAATGTTTGAAAAAAATAATTAAAGGGCATGAATCAAAAACTTGCTCAGAAACTGAAACGATATCAAAGTATGTACTGATAAAATACTGCAGTCCTACTTCTACTGGAATGAGACTGAGAAAATTCGAAGACATGCAAAATATGAATAAATTATTTTTTAGGCCATTGTCAGACAGGGAATAGTGTTTCTCCAAATTTAGCAATATTCAATGTGGGATATCACAAAAAGTATTCTGATTAAAGAACTTGGCCTATGTCCTACAATTTGGGCATTTTTTTTATTTTCCAAATCGTATCAAATTTTGTCTCAAAACGGTGTTTTTTTGCCATACATGTTGTTACTATTACAGGCTAAAATAGAAGTTTTATTTTTTTTTAAATTGGAAATAATTCAGGACATTGGTTGCATTTCTGTTATATTTAATTTAAAATATAAAACGGACGCTTAAAAATTAATTAGCAACAGGTAAATTGCAAAAAAAAAAAAAAAAAAAAAAATAGCATTCTCCCTGAGTTTATCCTAGAAATGAAAAAGGGCAGGGTGCTTTTTTCCAATAAAGGGCAATTCCGGATTCTGAGAGCACTTTTTTTGGCAAATTGAAGAGATTTGTATTCTTTTACTGTCACAATTTCCGTATTGTTTTACTTTTCCACTACATTAAAGTTTTTAATGATTGTTTATTTTTTAAAATAAAATTAATAAGGCAAGGCTGCAAATCAAAAACGTGCTCAGAAACTTAAATGATATGAAAATATTGATAAAATGCCACATTCCTACTTTTGCTGGAATAAGCCAAAAAAAAAAAAAAAAAAAAAAAAAAAAAAAAAAAAAAAAAAACCATCTACACTGTAAAATGTTCATAAAATATTAATTTTTATAAAAATATCAATTTATAATGCTGTAAAATTGATATAAGGAATGTTAAGATTAGAGCTTTCAACAGGCCTACTCTCCCCTTGCAAAATTTTCTAAAATTTTAATGAATCAAGTTTAAGCTAGGTTTTTTTATGTTTTACCATTGCCAGACAGGAAATAGTGTTTCTCTAAATTTAGCAATAATATTTGTTGTGGCAGAGTTCTCATGGTCATTAAAAGTGCTTAGTATTTTTTAACTTGTTTTCAAGGCCTTGAAAGTGCTCGAAAATGCTTTGAGGTGCTTAAAAATCCTTGAAAATGCTTAGAGGTCCTTAAAAGTCCTTAATTATTGAAGATGTTGTGTGGCCAACTGCAAAATTTATAAAAATACAACTCGGACTTGCTATCCCCGCTTGACCGCCACTTTTCTGCACCGTATCAGAATTTTCCGACATATTTGTATTACGCATCCACCAACTTGTAACTTTTTTGCAGAATATACTTTATTAAAAATTTATATATAGACATGATGCCTGAAATCAAATTTTTATAGGTCCTTAAAAGTCATTGATTTTCATTCTGTGATTTGAGTAGGAACCCTGTGTGGCGATATCATGTGGAGTATTCTGTAAAGAAAGTCTATGTTCTAAAATTTGTGCATTTTTTTTATCTTCCAAATTAGATAAAATTCTGCTTCAAAACGGGGATTTTTCGTTGCTGCTATCAAGGCTATAATAGAAGATTTTTCTTATAAAAAAAAATCTTAAATAATTCGGGATTTTTAATGCATTCTTGCAATGTTTAATTTTGAATATAAAACTGCCATTTTAAAGCAAATTGGCAACATGTAAATTACAAAAATTCCCTTAAATTTCATAAGAAGTCCTCATGATTTCACGCGTTCGAATGGAAATGTCCTTTTTTTAAATTCTTAGCTTAAACATTTGATAGTTATACACATCTTTAACTAACTTAGCAAACCCTTTCATATTCCTTTCTTCTCTGTTCAAAGGAAGAAGGCATGGTAAAAATCCAGCAATTATGCTTAACTAAAGTGTATACGAAATGGTCATCCATGCTAATTAACTACCACTCAGAAATTTAAAGATGACGCCCTACAATCCACTGACTAATGATGTTTGTTATATTGGCATTGATTCATTGATTTCAGTTCCTAGTCTGTGCGTTGCGCGTTTGAACAGAAATACGCATGCGTGAAAGGCGGTTTCATTAGGGGTGATCACTGTTAAGAGGGACTACTTGATCATTTCAACTTGATCAACTAAACTTATGCATTATATTAATAAATTTTTGTTAGTAGGTGCCATAACATAATATTCCACTTATAAAAAACATCTTCATCTAATTAAAACTGAATTAAAACATCACATATTGATATCACATCGGAAATTACATGGGTTTTTCAGAAACTAACCTGTACTCAGATTTTTTAGTGAAACTTGGCATAATTTTTCTCGACTTCAGGGAAAATTTGATTTTGTCATCTCTTGATTCTGATCTGGAGACACTGGCTGCTGCTTCCGTCACCATCTTGACATATCATTCAACTACTTGAGCTCTGAAAGTTTCAACATAAATAGTTTTGACCTTCTAATTTTGCTTTTTACAAACATAACGTGCTAAAATATTCTTAAAGGAGTGTTGTATTATAGTTATTAACAGGGAATTTTTTTTCTCGACAAGGGAGGGACTTCTAATATTAAGGTTTTACGTAGCAGTTAGTTTTAAGTGTGTGAAGCGACCTTACGCTTAAGCAGCAATGAACCTTTCATTGAGCAAAGTGAGCTCATGTTTGCATAGCAATGAACCTTTTAACAAGTTAATTAAGCCTGTGTTTATGTGTCAAGGACTTTTTCAGCGAGCAAAGCGAGCTCGATTTTGCTTTGCGATGAACCTTCCTGCGAGCAAAGCGCCAAAAATTGGGGCCTATACACCAATGACGGATTTCTGCAACCCGGGGCCTCACAGCTGGCTAAAATATTGCACATGGTAAAATTTCGTGGCGAAGATACAGCTAGTAAAGAATATTTGTTGAATGTTTCATCCACTTTGACGTGATTTATGGTTTGCCTTTATTTTTAAAATTTTCTTAGAAAATAGCTTATTAAATATAAAATTTAGTACTAGAGTCCTCTTTTCTTGAGATTGGACTGTAAGCAATGAAAAAAGTGATTTTAAAGTATAATTGCACATGCACGCATCATAATTTTTTTTATGATGATAAGTCGGATTGTTTTTTTATTTGAAAGTTTATTATCCACCACAAGTAACTTCTCAAAAGATGTGTCTGTTCGCGTCTAAGGACTATAAATGAATATTTTGAAGTGATTGACTAGCGGGATCTCGGATGGAAACTTGATGTCTTACAGTGCTATACTCAAGCAGTTGAAAGATGCATCAAATTGGTGGTGGAGGCAGCAGCCAGTGTCAGCTGGGCCTGATCAAGAGATGACAAAATAAAATCTACCCTGAAGTCAAGAAATATTATGCCAAGCTTCACTCAAAGATCTCAGTACAAATTAATTTCTGAAAAAGCCTTGTAATGTGATCTCAATTTTCTAATGTGATCTTGAGATCAGGGTTCCTACAGTCATTAAAAATGCTTAATATTCTTGAGCTTGTTTTTTCAAGCACTCGATATCAAGGATATCCTGGTGAAATCTTTCAACCTGCTTGTCACTGAAGGCTTCCAAATTTTCGAAAAAATCAACGATTTAGTTAATTTTTTTAGTCTTGACCCCAGAAATTTAGCAACATCTTTTGAAAGGCCTAATTCTCCAACACCAGGTTACTAAGCTTGCTCTGAGAAAAAAAAATCTTTAAGCTAGATTTAAACTGGGAAGGTAATGTGTTTTCGTCCTCAGAATCACTCGGTATATCATCCAAACTGGAAGGTAAATGTAGAAATGGTATTTCAGAGCTATAACAGGGTTCCTGCAGTCATTTAAAATCATTCAAAGTGCTTAATATTTTTGAACTTGTTTCCAAGGTCTTGAAAATGCTTAGAGGTGTTCAAAAGTCATTGAAAATGCTTAGAGGTCCTTAAAAGTCCTTAATTTTTCCGAATGTTGTGTGCCCGACTGCATAAGTTATTCGGTACCCATCAGAATTCTCTGAGATGTTTGTATTACGCATGAGCCCACTTTTAACTTTGGTAGAATATACCTTATTAAAAATTTATATATAGACATGAGGCTTGAAAACATATTTTCAAAGGTCCTTAAAAACATTATTTAGTTCTTTGAAAGTTATTTAAAAAGTCATTGATTTTCATTCTGTGATTTGACTGGGAACCCTGGAGGTATTGTTTTTTAACCCTCTACTCCTGAAAACATATTAATAACATAGGTCATAAGTTTAGTCAAATAAGTTATAATGATCAACTTGTCCACAATTTTCATTATTTTCGAATTTTTTTCTTGAGAAACCGTATTTTATAGTGTCATTGGTGGTAGCACTATCATGTGGACAATATTTTTACAGATTTGAACACATGATGGTCTGTAGTTTTAATCCCGCGCTATTAGTATTCGAAATGACCATTTTAATTTTCATTGACAATTTTTGAAAAATAAGCGATTTTCATCACTTATAGCCAATTTCAATTAAGATGTGCGAGCAGAAGACACGATTAAAAAAATAAAAACTGTTTCATACATTTAGAGCTAACTCGCAATATTTCTGCTTTATTAGAATTTGAAACCAATATAAAACATTTTTTCGGCCCACCCTAATATTTCGTACTTTCTCAATTAATGACTGGATTTTGGTAATTAATTCAGTAACTTTTATTATAATTCTCTTGTACAACACTAAAAGAAGGTAGTGTGTGAAATAGTTCACTCAAAAGTTGATTCCTTAAAAATATTTTTTGCTTAGATTTGCTCGATAAATTTCTAGCTTATATTAACTAATTTGTCTTACTCCTTTATTCTGTCAACTTATTTGGCTTTAATCTATTCTATAATGAGAACTTGTGAAGAAGCAGTCTATGTTTAATTTGAATTTTTAATTCTTACTTATTGTATCAGTGTCTGAAATGATTCAAAGACAAACCACTTTTTGACTCGTACTAGTTTCTGTAATTACCAAAAAGCAATAACCTCTAGAAAAAAAAATGGATGGAGACTTGAAAATTATTAGTAGCTTTGCTTGGAAAATTCTTTGTGCATAATTTTCCTTCGTGCGTTCTTTTGAATAAAATGTTTGGATTTCATCTTTTTTGCTTTTTGGTCAATCCCATCCCAGAACATTGGTATTTTGTGACAAGTTGATTTGCTAACCTTGTGATATATTATTGTTTTTATAAGTTCCTGACTGGTGCAGTTTTTTTATCATGTCGTCAACATAAACAGAGGGACATTTCTTTATTAGATATTACTTGCTTGGTACTTGAACCTTATGTTGGATTCTGACTTTAATAAATAGTCGTCACAATATAACTTGTTTTGTTTCATTTTGATACATGTTTGTCTGATATCAAATGATAGCTACAAATAAGATTTCAGAATCATGGTAATAATTCGTAATGTTAGTTTTATATGATTTTTGTCACATGTAAAACTTATATCATATACATCACTAAATATTGAGACTATCTAACTATAGAATAATCAATTAAGTTGTCTAAATGTACAAATGGGGAAATTTCGTCGTGTTAAAATGTATTGATAGTGTTAAAATTCAATTGTTAAAGGGTATCTTATTACAAGTTGGAATAAAATGACGGGGAATTTTAGAAATTACTAAATGGTAGTTATTAGGTACAAATCTAGTTGATTCTGTGATTTTATTTCTATTTAAAATTATGTTTATAGTATGTATTTAATTGATAAAATGTTGTTTAGATTTCTTAAAATTTTGATTCTAATCAATTTAACTCTCATTTTACTTTTAGATGAGCGAGAAAATTTCATTAAAAGTACCAGAGAGACTCATTTATCAAACCTTCCTGACAAGCCTCCTAATTTAAAGTCGTCTAATGTTCCTGACAAGCCTATTGAAGCAAATCCATCTAATGTTCTCGACGAAGTAACTAAACCTACTATAAACAATTTAAATGATCAAATTTCTCTAGTTGCTAATTTGCCTCTTGAACTTAACCAGAAAAAGAATGTTAAATGGAATCATTTTGAAAATGAAGATTCTAAAATTAGATGTAGAATCAACAATGCGTTTGAAAAGAACTGTAAAGCAATTGGTGATAATAAGGACAGAAAGGTAGAAATAAGTGTTACAAACAATAATGATGTTGAAAAGAAAGTATCTACAAAATTTCCTACTGCAAATACCAAATTAAATTACAATAGGTTAATACAAACATTTCAAAGGAATAGTCTCCAACCTTATTCTAAAGTTTTGCCTGTCGAGGGCAATATTAAAGATGTTTCTAATAAAAACCACTTCTCTGAACAAGACAAAAAAGACATTGAAGAGGAAGATTGTGGTTGGCCTAAACTTGACATTGGAAAGGACCAGAATCGTAACTATGATAACGAGGATGTTTGGGATGACCAGAAAATTCATCCTCTATTACATTCTCCATTTGTGCCTGTTGAGGGCAATATTAAAGGTGATTCTAATAAAAACCACTTCTCTGAACAAGGCACAAAAGACATTGAAGAGAAAAAATTTGGTTGGCCCAAACTAGATATTGAAAAGGACCAGAACCCTAGCTCTTGTAATGATGATGTTTGGAATGACCACAAAATTCATTCTCAATTACATTCTCAATTTGTGTCAGTCGGGGGAAGTATTAAATATGATTCTAATAAGAAACACATCTCTGACGACACAAAAGACTATAAACAGGAAGAATGTGGTTGGCCCAAATTAGATATTGGAAAGGATAAGAAACCTACCTCTGGTATTGAGGGTGTTTGGGATGACAATGATAGTTCCATTAAAGATAAAAGAATACTAACTGAGGAGAGGACGAGATCATACCAACGTAGTACTTCTATGCCTTATACTCAATCTAAATCTGCTACTGGGGGTAGGAACTACTCAAACTCGTATGAAAAAGAAAACAATTGGGGTGTTAACAGATCACAGGTTCGCAATGATGCAACTGTTTCTAAAGTAGCAAGAAATTATAGGGATGCCCCTAATCGTTCCTATCAAGGTAGGAGTTTCAATGATGATGATAGTGGGGGCTGTTCTGGTAGCTCTCCTCATGGTGGCATTAAAGATAGCTTTTCTGGAAGTAGCAAATGGAATGGTTTTCAACCGCATCGACCAAATTCCGAACTTAAACGATCTAAATCTTTAAGAGATAGAAATTATGGTAATGAAATCAGCAAGACAAACGAAACACTGGTAAAAAACCGAAGCTTTGTGAACAGTCAAGATTCAGTGCACGAAGTTGCTGATTCTGACAGTGATAGCTGTGCTCAAGTAAGAAGAAAAAACTTTTATCGCAAAGACGAAAACTTTACTAAAAGTAGAAGTCAAGATAGAAAAACAATGGTGTATGGTCCCAATGAACAGATAAATTCTGGTACTGCTAAATGGGATAAAGCATGGAGAGACAAAATAAATTGCAGTAGTCTTCAAATGAAAGACCCTAAAACATGTCAAGAATTATCTAATGGCAACTCTGATATTAACTTGGAAATAACATCCAGCTCAACTAACAGAGAGGATGATTTTTGGAGCACAGTGTCTGAAACCTCTGATGCCAGTGTCATTGAGTTAGATAACTGTGGTAAGTTTGAAACTCACCATATAGTTGTCCCAACAGGAATAATAGATCTCTCGACTGGCCGTCCATCCCTGAAAATTACCTGCAAGTTTGAAGATAATCATTCAAAACCAGAGACTGTCTCTGGTGGCCCACAAGTGATTCAAGAAAAATCTGCTTATAAGAATGCTGATGAACTGCTCAATAATATTGAAGGTTATTCGGATCCTGTAGAAATCTTCCTTCAAAATTGTTCTGCCTCTGATATACCTGCTCCTCGCCCTGTGGCTGCAGTTGTGAATGAAACGTCTGAAAGCGCGGTGGAACAAAGTTCAGAAACAAGTGACTATAACTCAGTGTCTGATTTGGTATGTGCTTTAAAACATAATTTTTAACTTTAAAATCAATATTTATTGTCTACAACATTGATTCTCATTCTTATATGTTTGATAGAAAGGTTTTTATACTTAATAGATTGAACGTTTGGAATGTTGCTGAATAAGCACCTTTTTGTGGCATAATAGGTCTTTGAATTTGACAATTCTAGTTACAATACATGGGCAAGCGTAAAAGAGGCGCTAAATTATTTTCAAAACAAAAGTTTGGAATCGATCATTTGAAATTACATTTAGCAATCTGAAACACGGTTCATCTTTGAATGTAGGGTCTCTTATGATGGCCACCCTGAATAATTATTACAAAATAAACACCATAAAAATAAAAGACAATAGTCGTGACTGTTTTATAAATGATTTCAGTATGAACCAACAAATAATACTTTTTAAAAGGTTTGAACCATTTTCAGTAAAACCGAAAATTAATAATTACTGCTAAAGCTGCATTTTGGCAATAGTTTCGGTTTTGTCAAATTTGGAAAAAGGAATAATTTGTAAGTACCAGGAATTTTAAATAAACAATCTGTATGTATTTTTTATGTGTATAGAAAAGCGTTTAAATTTTTGTTGACACCCTGTTACGTCAATGATTTTCTTATTTTGTGAGTGTTAAATTGTCAAGGGATTCAACATCATCATTTCTTCCAGCCAATATCTTTTACGAAACCGAGATGGCAGCTGGCTAAGTGCAGAACCGATTTCAGGAAATACAAATTTTTTTAATCTACATTCTAGATAACACTATATAAATTAACTTTTTCAATGAAAATAAAGCTGTCATGCTTATTAAAAAGATCATTTTCGTGTCTGAGCAAATGATTGCTAAGTCACTTAAATACTATTATAGTGAACAAAAGCTTTTTAACACTGGGCAAAACATTTGATCATGTCAAGCATGTAATTATTTCGAGTTTGAAGACTGCTGTATCCTTCAATGTTCAATCAAGTGTTTTAATTTATGTTTATCATAAAATTAAAGAGCAAGTTGTTGCTGCAACAGCTTGGTAACGTTGCTCAGTTTAGAATTTTTGCAAACTGCTATTGATTCTGAAATAATATTTAAGGGCAATTTGAACACTGTGTATGCTGTTCGTCCATTATCCAACAGAGTCTTAGCTATTCTAGAAGAAGCGACAGCAAGTGCTACCAAATCCTTCTGATTGCACATTTGTTAGCAACAGATTAAAAAAGAATATTTTTCCTGTACCCCCAATTGAATATAAAAAAGCAATAACATATTCCCTGTATGTAAGAATATACTGGCAAAAATATTTTCATATGCATATTTTTTACCGGAAAGTTATTAGAAAAGCTTTGCTTTTTGCTACAGTAACCTGTAACTCTTGTCGTTCAAAGGCAGTTTCTTGAATATAAGTGTTAGACCCATAATTTTGCATGTCATGGACTGCACTTCCTTTTCCTGTTTCATCAAGGTTTGTGCAAAAACTGTATCGTATTCCATCGACAGTATATTTCTCTCTGGTCTGATACGATACAAAAAAGGCTTTAGGCAAATTAAGCACCATTCAAAACAAATTTCTTATTGCAGAAGGGTTTCTGTAAAACTTTCGACTCTTGTGTGGATTCTGAGCTAAAAGATGTTTTTATATATTAGTACCAAGTTAGAGCAATCTGAGGCATTGCAACAATTTATTCATTCTACAATTTATTCATTCTACAATTTATTGGCTTTTAACGTCTTGACTGAGAATTTTTTCAGAGTTGCAAGTCAGACCGCAGTTTCTTTTAGTGTATTGTCCTATAAAGAGTTGTTCTATAATAGCCCTACAGTGAATACGGCAACACCTTCAATTGTCAGCAAGTTTTTTTGGTACAGAACATTTCTTTGACGTTTTTTTCTTTCTTTCTGGATAAATGCTGTTTCTAGCAACAGATTTTATTTAAGTAATATTTCAATTTCATTTATTATTTATGTTTTAGTCTTATTTTAGTTACTGTGTTTTTAATTTAGGTGAGTTTTCTGAATGGCAAATGAAAAAAATTGCCAAATGTTCTATACTACTACAGCTGTTCCATTTTCTTAAAGGCATTGGGTTATTCACAACGTTTAAACAAATCCTTGGTAAGTATTGTGTGCTGAAGATTAGCAATAACAGAAGTCAAGTACTGCAACTTGGATTTCAGCAATAAGACGTCTGAAGATGACACAATGGCTCGCTGAACTGCAATTTCAGAAAAATATTATTACCTTACAAAATAACTTTTGGGGTTTCTTATTGCTCGAAGTGTTTTAGAATCCCTGATGTAGAAATTTAAATGTTTTAAAACAATACTAATATTGGACTTATTGTGGCCCAAATCATAAAGTACTATCATGTTTTTTAAAAAAGTTAAGTCTCAGCACTTTTAATTCTTTAACGTTAAGTGTGCAAAAATAAAAGTCCCTGTAACAATATTGTAGAAATTAATATGAGGTTGGATAAAATGGGTATAGATTACACTTAGTGTAATTAGGAATGTTTAACATGAGATGGTTTATTAGATTATTGTAAAGACTGATTTATACTTTGCTAATAAGTATTCCAGTTGAGGCTTGCCAGTTACTAGATGTGAGCAACTAATGCCATTTAAATTCTTCATGCCAGCCTCTGGAAAATCCAGTTTATCACTGATAGAAAGCTTCAATATCAAACATTTTTATTTGCTGGTTTATCAACTTGTATGCTCTCTAATGACCTCCAACTGGCGGAATAGTATTCACTTAATATGTAAATTTTACCAGTTGTTGGCAATTTATAAATGGAAAAACTGTCATTCCAGTCACTGTCTGCCAGTAACTTTCCAATCCACTTTCTAGCTGCCATACCATCTATTGGCAATACATAAATAAGCATTCAGACTTGAGAATCAAATAGTCTTTGAGGAAAGAGAGGTATGCATTAGCTCAAGCAGTTTTTTAAGACTTAGCAATTAAAATTGAGCAAATGCTTATGCGAGTTAGGAATAAATTCAGTTGAAAAACATTCAATAAAGAAAATGTAACACTTGATGTTTATGAAAGTTTAATAAGACAATAATTGTAGGGAAAAAAGTACTAAATGCAAAAAAGTGAAAAATGTCTGTCTTTATGAATTCTTTTTGAAATAATATTAAATTTGTTTGATCTTCTGAATGGTTATAACTTTACTCTTTGAATTCTTAATCAAGGAAATAACTTATTTGGAATTCATTGTACTGTTACTAAATTCCAAGAACAGTGAGTAAACAAAAAATATCTTATAAAATCTGGAGTTTGAGATTATTGCATATTTCCAGAAAGAATGAGCAGACATTTGTCTAAAATCAAATAAAATATTTGAGAAGCCACATTGTTAATTGTGGTCATTAAAGAATTCATTTTGATAAATAACTTAATGTAATAATATAATTAAAGCATAAAAATAATTTATGACAGTATTTTACTTTTTGAACCAGAACTATTAAGTTTTTTTTTTTTTTTTTAAATGCATTTTTTATTCTCAAAATACAATAATAAAAGCAATGTAAATTACAGGGTGTCCACAGATCGGGAAAACCGGGAATATCGGGAAAAGTCAGGGAATTCGGTATTTCGGGAAAAATCAGGGAATTATCAGGGATTTTGTAAAAAAGTTTAAAGGAATTTTCCGAAATTAAAATGAAACTTTTAATTTTGACAGTTAAAAATACCTTGCTACCAAAAATATAAAAATCAATTTGAAATTTTTTTTAGAAAAAGTGAAAAAAAAAAAAAAAAAATTTGGACCGCAAGACCGACCACGCAACTTTTCGCATTAAAATTTCCTGACAATCACTGAACCTGCTTGCGTTCAGATTTGTCACAAATCGCCAATGGAATGACTACATTTCTTCCTCATTTTTCTCTTATATTATAGTAGTCTATCGGCATTATTTACGTTGGTATTTGATGGTCATTTTTCTGAACGTTACGATGGTAAAATGGCCGATATTTTCGTGATTATAGAGGGCAAGAAACACGTTCTTGCATGCTGCTCATTTTCGTGATGTGTCACTGACGCTATTTCAGAGATTGTACCTGTCAACCATGGTACAGTTCTGCTGAAACGCGGATTTCAGCATTTTTTGTTGTTGAAATTTCCATCATTCCTGAGACGGATTCAAAACTGCACTACAATTTTATTGGGTTTACTTGCTTGTCTGACAACCAAGAAACCTACATACTTTCAGACTTCCCCAAAATTGTAATGTAATAACCACTTTTCTTGCTGATTGCCAGCATCTATCGCTGTTATTTATGTTGGTGTGTGGTGGTTATTTCGCCGAACGTTACTCTGATGTTAAGCTTGTTATTGCCGGGATTTTCGCTGCTAAGAAGGGAGCTATCACCAAGATTTACATTCTTGTGATGTTCATTTTAGACCCTATTAATCATTATTCCAAGGTTTGCGCCTCAATAGTTGACTATATCGCCGAGATTTACGCTTGTGATTGTCAATTTCGTTGATTGTGTCGTCGATAGAATCGCGTCTATTTCAGCGATTTCCATCGATATATTGGATGCTAACGTTGATATTTACGTTGGTGTGATGGTCATTTTTGCCGATTGTTTCCTTAATGCAGGGATGTGATTGCTTCCGCCGATCTTTCCGCTTTCGTGAATTTTTCTTATTTTTCGACTTATCAAAGTTTTCCCACAATTTTCTCATTGATCTCGGAGATTAAAGTTTCCTGACAATCATGGAACCTGCATGCGTTCAGTCTTCCCCTAACCACCGATTTAATTATTATCTCCTCTGCTCTTATTTTTCTGTAATGTTAGACTCTATCGGAATTATTTACATAGGTATTTTACAGATATTTTGCAGAACGTTACGCTGATGAAATGGCAGTTATTCCTGTAATTATGGCGAGCGTTATCGCCGTTATTACGTTGCTGTGTGATACTCATTTTCGTCGAGTCTTACTCCAAAATAATAGTTACTGACGTTATTGCAGAGGTTTGCATTTGTTGGACATAGTACAGTTCAGCTAAAACGCGAATTTCGATTTTTTCTTTTAATTGAAATTTTGATCATTCCTGAGATCGATACAAATCTGTATTACAATTTTTTTGGACTTAAAAGTCTGACAATCACGGAACCTTCTTACCGGGCATTTCGCCTGCACCGGTATGAGCATTTCTGCCGATTGTTGGTTTAATATAATTGCCGAGATTTGCGCCCGTACGGCGGCCGCTATCACCGAGATTTAAGTTGAAGTAGCTGTAATTTTCCCTTAGATTTAAGCCGTTTTAACTGAAGCTATTGGCGAGATTCGCGACGTCGTTTTGGTGTCATTCGCTTAGACTTCCGCTGATGTGAAAGCCGCTATGTACGTTATTAGTGTGTCTGTGAGGATCGTTTTCACCGTTTGGTTTGAATTAATGATGAATGATTATTGATATATAATTATAATATTGATACAAAATTGATATATAATTCATAAAATATAGAAATTTTACTTTACGAAAATATTTTAAAGTAATTATTGATTTTGAAATTTTATTACAATTTCAAGTATTCAGAAAACAAAAATAGTTAATATAATATACAGAGTATTTGTTAAATGTGTGTGTTTGATCCATTTTGACATGATTTATGGTTTGTCTTTATTTTTAAAATTTTACTTAAGAAAACAGCTTATTAAATCTGAAATTTAATACTAGAGTCCTCTTTTCTTGAGATTAGATTATAATGAAAAAAAAGTGTGATTTTAAAGTATAATTGCACATGCACAGTACAGGTACTCTATACATACACTACACTAAATGAAGCAATTTGGTATTTGTGTCATAAATGTGTAAAGATAAACAGTACATGCATCGTAATTTTCTTTATGATGGTGAATTTGAATGTTCTTTTACTTGAAAGTTTATTATTTATATATATTTGTCGATAACTTATAATCAGGGAAAAAATTGGGTGCTACAGGGAATAATCATGGAAATATCAGGGAATTTTAAAATAACTTTTCTGTGGACACCCTGAAATTAGAATTATGTTATTTTATTGTGCATAAATGCTCCTAATTTACTTAATGCAGAAACTTACCAACATAATTCAGAATTTTTTTAATTTTTTTGCAGGTATGTATATAAAAATTTAAAAGTAGAATTCTAAAATTTTGTTCAAATTATTTGTTACTGGCTTGTTGTTTAATTGAAAGTTTTTGTGTAATACATTGTTTACCTATTCCTGATGTATTATGCAAAAATAAAGCTCATGGCTAAATATTTGGGATGTTAAGGCAATTAATTTTGTTTCTATGATTAACAATTATCAATAAAAATCAAAAACTGGGAAATTATACTTAATGTGATGTATTTTACTGAGATATGTTTAGGGTCACAAGATGTATTTTTAAGTTGTATGCTTATTAGAGGTTGTAAGTCACTGGTCTATATCATCCAGTTGATAAATTAAATAAAAAACTGAAAATAAATGTAAACTTTTATTTTCATTGCAGGCAAATGTGGATTCTCCCACTGCTAATAATGTATTGGAACACGTACCAGATAGTAGGCAAATTTCTGAAATAACTTCCTTTCTTAAAGAAATCGAAGCGGAAAAGTCAATGCCATCAAACATTGCTGATAAGGTTGTTAGGGATGTAAGAAATGTTATCAAGTACTTGAGCATTAAAGGTGAATATATGCTAAACATCTTACAAATTTGATTCCTGAAAAAATATTATATATTTGAATTTACTCAAATAACTGTTCTGATTTTATATGATATTCTGTTATGTATTTAAGATGTTTTGATCTAAAAGTGTTGTTTTACTAAAGAGGGCCTGATTCTATACATTACTCATACTAGAAGTGATAATGCCTTATGATTAAAACAATTTCTGGAACACTTTAGTTGCAATACACCACAATTTTATTCCATTTTATTCTTAATTGTCAAAAATTAACTATATAAAGCTTTATAATTTTATGTATGACCTTGCATCTATGAAACTATAAGGCAACTGTGACTCGCATTACATTGCAAAGGAAGTTATGTTTAAATAGGCTGATATTTTTCTTTTTAATAAATTTAAAAGTATTTTTGTTGTGAATTTATGGTCATTGAATATTGAAAATATTGACAGGGTTTTCTCACAAATGAAAAGTTAGGAAATGTCATGGAAAATCATGCATTTGGACATTGGGTAAATTTTGTCATGGAAAGTCATGATTTTGAGCAAAAAAAGGTCATGAGTTATGGAAATACAGTGAATTTCATGGATTTCTAAACATTAAATTAAAATCATGTGACTATAACGTCATAAACGGCAAAATCGCCATTCATCTCTTCGATAATCCATCTACGTTTTTATAGGCATTTTGACAGAACAACGGTCACAGTTAAAAACCTTGACCGATGCAAACATTTCTGAACTCCAAACTTCTGACATCATACTAATTAGGTCTCATAGGGAGAAAAAATTCATAATATAAGAACTAAATTGAACTGATTTGATAAGCTTGTGTTTACAATTTGATTTTTTTTCTTTTGTCTTCTTTCTTAACACAGTGCACTACGGTTTTGCATTGTTGGTATCAAAACATTTGATTTTTGATTATATAATTTAATATATTATTATTGGCTTATTTCTTCTTCATATATATCCTTATTATTAAAGATTGATTAGCTATTCAAGGAAGGGAAAATTGCTTTTCCCTTTTTCTTCCGATTTCTGAGGATCTTCGTTACTGTAACAAGGACTTTTTTACTTAATAAAAAATAAAACTTTATAGAAATCATTTGATAGTATGGTTCGTCTTAGTAAAATTCAAATAGGTTAATTATTTTTTTTTTTTCATGCGATTTTTCGAGTCATGAAAAATTATTTTCTTTGGTCTTGGAAAGTCATGGATTTGCAACATTTCATTTTGGCAGAAATCCTGTATAGATTTTTAAGGGAAAAAAATATGGATTTGGAAGAAAAGTAACTGAGGTTATTTTATGCCGGAGTCACACTGGAAACCGTCTGTGATTTGCTACTAGCAGGCCGCCCAGCAGTCCTACTTTTCCTACTTTTTAGTAGGAAAGGTCCTACTTTTTCAAAGTTTCTCTTATATAATTTATACTACATGAAAAGCGTGCACCCTTTTTTTTTTTCCCCCATCTTCTTTTCTTTTGCTTGTGGTTTCCCTGAAAGATGGGTTTTGCAATCTACACAACGTCCAGAATGTCTTCAGAAAAGCAGTAAATGAATTCGGGGATGAAATTGTGGATTTCATTGTAGACTTGCACTACTTCTTTAAACATTCCCCTGTCAGAGTTGAGGAATTAAAAGATTGGCAAGATGAACTTGGATTCAAGAATCTTAAGCTTGTTGAAAGTAGGTGGCTGAATCTTGGTCCTACGATAGACAGGCTTGTCAGCCAATGGCCCGTGGTTTCTGAATATTTTTAAAAAAGGTTGCCCAAAAGCGACCTAGATTTCTGAAAACGCTCGTTATTTGAGGATTGTGATGTGTATGAAAAGGCCCAATGCTACTTTGGTGAAAGTACTCTTCCTTCTCTCCTTGGCAAATACCCTGCAGCCTATCTTAGCTCTTTTTCAATGAGAAGAACCTTTAATACATCTTGTGTATGAAAGTATGGATTCCTTAGTAAGAAAGTTGTATGGCCATTTCTTAAAGATAATAAAATTTAAAAAAAAAATGAGTCTACAAGAACTGCAGCTGTTAAAGTTTCCGGCAATAGACTTTGAACTTGACGATGATGAACTTGAAATTGGTGTTCAATCGCAAAAGTATTTGACAAAGGCTAAGAAAACTCTTCAAAACGAATTGACAGTATTAATGCGAAAATGTCTCTAAAATGTAACCCAAGAATTACTAGAGAAAACCCTTTCACTTAATATTGTGATAAAAGAATCAAGGTGTCTGAAGCCAGAAAATATATCCGAGTCCCGGTCTTTAAAAGCAGTTAAAAATCTTTCATCCAATGTTCACCTAAGTGCTCCGTTAAATGTTGACTTAATAGGTGACGAGTGGAGGGTTTTGCAATACGAGAACATTCCAAAAGACTGGTACACGTACGAAATTGAAGATGAAGCATTTCCTAGATTACTTCTTTAACAACATCTTCTCTCTTAGGAATGATTTAGGACAGGAAAATATTCCGAGCTTACAAGATTGGGTATGGTTATCAATCGTGCTTCCACATGAAAATGCAGATGTGGAACGAGGGTTTTCCCAAACATCAAACTTCTTGACTGACTCCAGAACGGGTCTTACTCAAGCTTTAATAAGTGCACTACAAACAACAAAAAATGGATTAACGGTATTCAATAAGTGTCATTTAGTCCAAATTCCTTGAGAATTTATAAAAAAGGTTGCAACAGCATATAAGTCATATATGGAAAGAATTGAAGAAGATAAGAGGATTGCATCTGAACTAAAACAACAAAAAGAAAGGAAACAAAATGAAGGAGACCAGAAAGAGCTTGAAAGATAGAAGGCAGATATGGAGAAGAAAACACTAACTGCTAAGGGAGCAATTCGTAAAGAAAGGTCATTAGAAAAAGTAGAAATGGAAGCAACAATTGAGAAGGACACTTAAAAAACATTAGTTGATGAAGTGAATGAAAGAATAACCAGGGATGTAGAACATCGCACAACTCTCAATTACACTATATTACTGATGTGAATTTGTGTCATTTACCGTTTTTATATTTCCATCATTCGTTTAGAAAAAATATCCAGTTTGGCGATATGCTTTTCGATAATTCTTATATTATCCTTAGAACAGGATGTTCCAAAACGTGAAGAAAGGGGGGAAAAAAAATCAAACATTTTTTTTTTTACCGAATCCTATATTCTTATTACCCTATGTATTACATATAGGTAATTGAAAGTAAAAAATCAGGATTTAAAGAGTGTGAAAATTGGACAAACAATGCTGGAGGTTGCTTGCAAAACAGTTCAGGAAGGGATTTCTCATTTAAAGGAAATCAGAAATGAGCAAAAGGAAACTGAAAAGACTAAAAGAACAATGTTGTAGACTTTTTTTGCTCTAGTCAAAGTTAAAAACAAAAGAAGTGAAAATAACATTTTTATTGTATGACTAGCTGAATACCTGTGCTTCGCTACAAAATGTTAACATGTGAAATATTTTCGCTAGCTATGAGGCCTCGCGTTGTAGAAATCCATCATTGGTGAATAGGACCAAGTTTTTGGCGCTTCGCTCACAGGAAGGTTCATCGCAATGCAAAATCGAGCTCGGTTCGTTCGCGGAAAAATTCATTGATACATAAGTACTGGCTTACTTCCCTCGCTGAAAGGTTCATTAATATGCAAGAATAGGCTCGCTTCTCTCACTGAAAGGTTCATTGTTGCTTAAGCATAAGCTCGCTTCACTCACTAAAATCTGTAATTGCTACTTAAAGCCTTAATATTATAAGCCTCTCCCCTGCCGAGACAAAAACAAAAAAATCCCTAGTTAATACAATAATACAACACTCCTTTAAGATTATTTTAACACGTGTTTGTGAAAAGCAAAATTAGAAGGCCAAAACTACTTATGTTGAAACTTTCAGAGCTCTAGGCCTGTTAGAAGTCGCTTTTTGTGAAAATATTAATTAAAAATATTAATCAATTTAAATTTTTTTTTGTCAATAGTCCAATTAGAATGCCAAAACTACTTGTGTTGAAAATTTCAGAACTGTAGCTTGAGTAGAAATCGTTTTGTAAAATATTTGTTAACGTATTAAAAAAGAACTAAATAAAAATTTGAAATTCTCTTTTTCAAAACTCCAATTAGAAGGCCAAACTACTTATATTGAAAATTTCAGAGCTGTAGCCCTATTAGAAATCGTTTTGTAAAATATTTATTAATTAAAAAGAACTAAATAAAAATTTAAAATTCTGTTTTTCAAAAGTCCAATTAGGAGGCTAAAACTACTTATGTTGAAAATTTCAGAGCTGTATCTCTAATTGCAGTCACTTTGTAAAAAAAAATTAATTAAAATATTAATTAAAAAAACAAATTAAAATTTTAACATTCTGTTTGCCATACATAAAATTAGAAGGCCAAAACTTCTCGTGTTGAAAATTTCAGACCTCTACTCCAATTTTAAGTAGGTTTCTATAGATCCACAGAGCCACAGACAGATACACAGCTTGTTTTATTATTATAGACTAGCTAAATACCAGTGCTTCACCACGAAATTTTACCATGTGCAATATTTTAGCCAGCTCTGAAGCCCCGCGTTGCGGGAATCCATCATTATTGTATAGGCCTCAATTTTTTATGCTTTGCTCGCAGGAAGGTACATCGCAACGCAAAATCGAGTCGCTTTGCTCGCTGAAAAATTCATTGACACATAAGCCCAGGCTTACTTAACTCGTTGAAGGGTTTATTACTATGCAAACATGAGCTCGCTTTGCTCGATGAAAGGTTCATTGCTGCGTAAATGTAAGGGCGCTTCACACACTAAAAACTAACTGCTGCGTAAAGCCTTAATATTAAAAGCCCCTCCCTTGTCGAGAAACAATAAAAAAATTCCTCGTTAATAACTATAATACAACACCCCTTTAAGAATATCTTAACACGTGATGTATGTAAAAAGCAAAATTAGAAGGTCAAAACTACTTATGATGAAACTTTCAGAGCTCTAGGCCTATTAGAAGTCGCTTTTTGTGAAAATAATAATTAAAAATTCATCAAAAAACAAATTAAAATTTTAATGTTCTTTTTGTCAAAAATCCAATTAGAAGACCAAAACTATTTGTGTTGAAAATTTCAGAAATATAGCCCAATTCGAAATCGTTTTGTAAAATATTTGTTAATTAATTAAAACACAAATAAAATGTCAAAATTCTGTTTTTCAAAAGTCCAATTAGAAGACTTGGAACTACTTATGTTGTAACTCTATTAGAAATCGTTTTGTAAAATATTTATTAATTAAAAAAGAACTAAATAAAAATTTAATATTCTATTTTTTATAAGACCAATTAGAAGGCCAAAACTAATTACGTTGAAAATTTCAGAACTGTAGCCTTATTAGAAGTCGTTTTGTAAAAAAAATTGTAAATTATTTAAAAAAATTAATTAAAAAAGAGCTAAACAAAAATTTAATATTCTGTTTTTTAAAAGTCTGATTAGAAGGCTAAAACTACTTATTTTGAAAATTTCAGAGCTGTATCTTTATTTGAAGTCACTTTGTAAAAAATAAATTAAAAAAGAATTAATTAAAATTTTTAAATTCTGTTTGACATACATAAAATTAGAAAACCAAAACTTCTTATGTTGAAGATTTCAGAGCTCTACTCCAATTTTAAGTAGATTTCTGTAGAGCCACAGACAGACAGACACACAGCTTGTTTTATTGTTATAGATTACTAATGGTTTGCTTTGCATTACATGTTCCTTCAGAAGTGATCCATGCCTGTTTTTTATTTTTAAGCTTATTTTTATATTTAACTAGTATAATCTATCCAACTAGTACTGAACCGGCGCTTTTGGGACTAGATTTGCATTAATTCTTTTTTAAATATTATATTTAATATATATTTCACTTGATCTATAGAATGTTCATTTTAAAATAAAAATATTGTCGACAAATTAGTATGCATTTGAAATAGACGTTTTTGTTTGTTTCCTACTTTAAGGAAAACAAATCCTACTTTTCCTACTTTTCAGCAAAAATGTCCTACTTTTCCTACTTTTTAAACTTCAAAATCCACTGGGAGGCTTGTACTAGTTTCCCTTTTTTTAATACTTTTACAATTAATTCCAATTTTTCACACTATGAACTAAATAAAAATAGGACAACTTTTTTTTATCAAACTGTAATTAAACAAAAACGAAAATTGTTACGATTTTAATCTATGATTAAAACTATATGTCATATTGAACCTATATATTGTTTTTCAAAATTAATAATAAATCAAACACTTTTTCAGAATTATTTTGAAGACTTATTTTATGAATCAGTATTAAATATGTCATCAACTTTTTACCAAGTAAACTTTTTGGAACCCCTTCAAACTTACTGTTATTATAGATGAGCCTTGTTTTCCTACAATTTTCCCATTGAAGTGCATTATCAATATCTTTCAAGAAAAAGGAGCCAATTAGCAGTTTTATCAAAAATAGTATTTTCTATACTAAAGAAGTATTTTTTTGCATAATATTTTGAGAGTAGTATTTTTACATTATGTTTTAAAGTAGACAATATTTATGGTATTTTTACTATTCAAAGACACAAATATTGCATAATGTTTAAAACCTGATAGCAAGTATTAATATTGTTCAATTTATAAGATGTTTTTTCCAAATATTAAATGGTTAAGGATTGTTTTATGACATGTGCCTAATTCTAGTCCAATTCATGCTCATACTGCAATTAATTTTTGCAAAGAATCTAAGCCATTGTTGTTTACATAAAACCATACATACATCAGTCAGTCTCTGTCAAATTAAAAGATTATATTTCAATACATACTTCATTTTACTGGCTCAAACAAAAATTTTAATATTTAAGGATAAAGCAGACATTTTCTTCAGTGAGTTTATTCACACATCATTATTATAACAGTTATCATTGAATGATTAGTTTAGAAATCACTGTCTTTTATAAAAATTACCTTCTTTTAAAAAATCCTTGTAAAAGCATACTTCAATTTGGTTTTCATTTTCATGCATATTTCTTTCCAGGTTATCAAGTGCACCTTTATGGTTCTTATCTGAGTGGACTAGCTGTTTCAACTTCCAATCTTAATTTAGCTCTGGCATTACATTCAGATTCATACCCAAAAAACCCTTTCTTACTCCAACTGCAGAAAGAATTCACAAAAAGTAATTATTTGGTTTTTAAGTTAGATTGTTTTTATAATGTTAGTTAAATTTTAGTTCTGGCTTGATTATTGCTTTATTGTAAATAAATGGCAAAATATATTCAACTTATAAAATTTTTAATTGCAATATTTTATCTATGGAAACTTATATAATTGAATGAAATGAAGGATAACACTAAGTAAATATACTTATGCATACTTGCCAATTTATATGAATTAAACATCTAACGATTATTATGGATTTTATACAGTTTTATGGTTTTCTTTCCCTTAGAAAACATATTTTACCTCTGACAAAAACTAAAATAATCCTAACCAATAAGCTTTTCTGCTTTTATTGATATCTCTTGTTAATTGTTTTAATTATTTCAAGATAATTATTTATTGTTCAGTTAAGTATTGTTCTAAATTTTTAAGTTATGATATTTATTGTAGAATTGTGTTTCTACCTCTTTATTTTTCAAAGCTTTTACTTTACAAAGCATCAGCTTACACAGGGTTCCCCCGAGTCCTTAAAAGTCCTTAAGAACTCCTTAATTTTGGTTTTCATTTTAAGGGCCCTTAAGAACTCTTATTTTTTATTAATCAGGTCCTTAAAAACTCCTTAGTTTCCCCCTAAAACTGTCGGAGATCGTAATTTTCTGCTGGTTTCAGAAACTGCATCAGCAAAATATTAAATCGAGCCAATTGGTCGCTAAAGGTTAAAATATAGTGATCGGAATACTAAACCCCTCTTTTTTTTTCTTTTTAATGCGAGGAAACGTTCCAGGAATGAGCTCTCATGGTAAATTCCTAGTCTACGTGCATGGGTTGGTGCGTTTTTGAAAAGTTGGCAACAAGGTCGAAACCTCACTAATTCATTATGGTATGTGATTCAAAATACATCTGTTGCTAAATTACTGCGACCTTTCCCCGAGTTCCTTCAAAATGATAAACCCTTCTTGCCCTTTTTTTTGGAGATAAATAGTCAAAACTTGTCACAAAGTGCATGTACTACTATTTCCATGTTCTAAAGCAAGAGCATAAAACTAAACTCAAACAGTATTAAAACTTTGTAAGTTTGACTTTGAGGATTATAATTGTTACTCGTCTACCGACGAAATTAGCATGGGGCTGGCTGCTGATAAACTATTATAAAAAAAATGGAAGACAATGAGGAACTTGCACGTTTTTTGGTTTTATTTTTAAATAAAAGTAAAGAAAAAATCATGAAAAACAATATCACTCTTTCAAAAATTTGAGCTCAGATAGATAGTTAGAAAAAATATTCAGTTTTTCACTTTGCCATTGGGTGAGAAAAGGCTACTTTTGTGTGTGACATCAACGTGCAGATAATGAACACGTCTAAAACCTGTTTTAAACCAGTTTCCTCCTCGTATTTTCAACGGAATCTATGCATAACTATGTCACAGTTTCTGCGTTTTTGATCACGTGACTTTTGCTTTGATTTCAAACTTGATTTTGGATTAATTGAGAGCATGAAGATAAAAAATAATTGCACTGCTGAAATATATTCGTTGAATAACACTAGAAAATACAAAAATATTCATTTTCTTCACTTTCGCAAGTTCCTCATTGAAGTAAGTACAGGGGATGTCTTCAATTTAAAAAGATATTGTTGTAGTTTTATTGTAAAAATGTTGTAAACTCTCATGTTTAAATCACCATTAAAGTATATAGAGCAAGAGCCCACGACGGCCAGACCTTCGTTATTGAATAAAAGCTGAAAGTTCTTCTGTGCGTGTCTCCTATACAGGTAAGAACGACCAGGGACTATAGAGTTTAGGTAGTGGTTACTTGGGCAGGTAACAGGTAGTAAAGGTGTATAAAATAGTACCTTAAATTCGTTAAAGTATAAAGCTCAATTTTTTTATATTTTATTAGGGATAACTTTAGAAATCTCGTCATCCATTGCCGGACACTTATGACAGTTGCTACCCCCTGCCAGACACCCCTAAATTTTAATAAATTATAATTATACTTTCGTTAAAGTATAAAAGCTAAATTTTATATATGTTACTTGGGGACCTATGAAAAAATGTTTCCTAAATAGCCGGACAGTTTTAATGGTTTTTACACCTTGCCAGACACATTGAAAGTCCGCTGTAGGTGCGAGTGCGAGCGCTTAGTCGATTGCGATCTTTAAAGATATCCAATAAAAAATTTATTTTATTACGTTCATAGCCATGTTATATAAAGTAAAATATGTAATTTTATTATTATAATATACAAAAAAAAAAAAGCATTATTACATGTAAAAAAAATATTTATTCGTTGTCGTCAATATTTTCATTTTCTTCGTCACTACTCGCCCAGTCGATGTCATGATCGTCTTCAATGAAGATTATACAAGTTAGTTTTCTAACAATAATTAATTATAGACATTATACTTCATACGTAATAATTAATTCAACAAAAGATCGCAGTTGACTAAGCGCCCAACGAATAAATATTTTTTTTACATGTAATAATGCTTTTTTTTGTATATTATAATAATAAAATTAAATTTTTTACTTTATATAACATGGCTATGAACGTAATAAAATAATTTTTTTATTGGATATCTTTAAAGATCGCAATCGACTAAGCGCTCGCACTCGCACCTACAGCGGACTTTCAATGTGTCTGGTAAGGTGTAAAAACCATTAAAACTGTCCGGCTATTGAGGTAACATTTTTTCATAGGTCCCCAAGTAACATATATAAAATTTAGCTTTTATACTTTAACGAAAGTATAATTATAATTTATTAAAATTTAGGGGTGTCTGGCAGGGGGTAGCAACTGTCATAAGTGTCCTGTAATGGATGACGAGATTTCTAAAGTTATCCCTAATAAAATATAAAAAAATTGAGCTTTATACTTTAACGAATTTAAGGTACTATTTTATACACCTTTACTACCTGTTACCTGCCCAAGTAACCACTACCCAAACTCTATAGTCCCTGTCCGTTCTTACCTGTATAGGGGACACGCACAGAAGAACTTTCAGATTTTATTCAATAACGAAGATCTGGCCGTCGTGGGCTCTTAGGCTAATACAATTGTTCATAATTCATTATGTCTAAAAAAGGGTTCAAATGGTAAAAGATAGGAGCAAAAACTTAAATTTTATGACAGGGTGACTACTGGTCTCGAATGTCACGAAAATATGTGGAATGTTCCGCCCTTTTTTATTTTTCCGCTTTTTTTTACAAATTTCAAAGAAAATCAGTGTTATTCTACAAATTTCCCATTGATCTCGCGGAAAGAGAGTAGTTACGCCTTCCTCTCTTTTCAAACATGATCCAATTTCGAAGTTTTCAGGTTTTTTTTACATATATCAGGGGTCTATGCAGAGGGAAATTTGGGTCCTTTTAAGGACCCATCACAAAATTCCTTTTCTAAAAAACGGACCGTTCACAAAATTCTATAATCAACAGAAGGACCCTTCACAAAATAACATAATCAAGAAAAGGACCCTTCATAAGATTAGATTCCATGTCCAACAACTTGAAATTTCACAAAATTCCAAGTAAAAAAAAATTGAACCTTCATAATATTTCCAGTTTGAAAACAGACCAATTACAAAATTACCAAGTTTATTTTATGCCAAAAGAAAAAAACAGCTCGCTTGCCCACATATTGGTTTTAAGGAAGTGACGTCATGGACGTCAAACCATTTGCTCAAAATGTATAAAATAAAAAAAATTTCACAAAATTAATATTTTTTTCCCACAAAAATAGGACCCTGTAAAAAAAACCTGGATAGACCCCTGTATATTTTGATTGTGTGTGAGATTAATGTAATTTTTTTTACTACCTTGGAACCTGCATACTCCCTAAATCACGGATGGAATTACTACTTTTCCCCCATATTTTTCTCTTGCGGTATAGCCTCTGTCATGGGCATTATTTACTTTGGTGTTTGGTATTACGCTGGTATAGTAGTCACTGACGCTATTGCAGGGATTGTACCTGTCAGAAATAGTACAATTCAGCTGAAATGTAGATTTCATCAGTTCTTTTTTGATATATACAATTCTGCAATGCAATTTTATTGGACTTGCTTATGAGTCTGACAACCATGGAGCCTGCGTACTTTCAGACTTCCCCAAAACTCTGATGTAATGAACACTTTTCTTACAGATTACCAGTTCTATCGCTATTATTTATGTTGATGTGTAATGGTTAGTTTTGCTGAACGTTGCGCTGATGTAAAGGCTGCTATTGCCGAGATTTACATTGCTTAGACGATAACTATCATTGAGATTTATTTTGTTGTGATGTTCTTTTACAGTAAGTTCTACATTGATATAATTGCCAATATTCCGAAGGTTTGTGCATCTATAGTTGTTGCTATCTGTGAGATTTATGTGGTTGTGATAGTCAATTATGTAGAGTTACATTGAAATAGTCGCCTCTATTGCAGAGATTTCCACCTATATATTTGGGGGCTTACACTAATATTTACGTTGGTATGATGGTTATTTTTGCAGATTGTTGCTTTAATGTAATTGCTAAGATTTTCAACGGTATGGTGGCCACTATCGCTGATATTTGCTTTAGAGTAGTTGTAGTTTTTAAGCCTTTGATAGCCTGTATTTCTGAGATTTGCAATGCCGTTTTGGTGTCATTCACCTGGGCTATTGCTGATGTGATAGCCGTTACGTCCATGATTAGTGTGTGTGTAAGGATCGGTTTTGCTGTTTGGTTTGAATCGATGCAGTATTATGAAAATTTTAATTTAATTTTGTGTAAGAAATTAGTCCCAATTATCCATTTTACTGTATATCCTTATTTAAAATTGTAATTTTAACTGCTTTTGTATGTAAAGTAGAATTGTTTTAGCTTGGAAAACAGTGTTAAATTTTAGATATAGATATAATTGAGGACTAGAAATGGAAAGTCCAAAAAAGAAAAATTTTCAGGAGAACCGAAAAATGAAATACACTTGCATCTGGTACTTAAGGATATGACTAAGTACCAGATTCAATTTGAACTATTGCTATTGGAGTTTGCACTTTGGGCGTTTTCCACTTAATTTAACTTCATATTTAGTAAATTTTTTCGTAAAAAAAAAAAAAGAAGATTTTTAGTATTTGGGTCGTTTTCCATTTCTTGTCCTAAGTTATGTATATGCTGTATAGTTATAAAAAAATGCTATAGAAAGCAATTTTTTTATATAATTGTTTAAAATTAGTTGAAACTCTCCCAATCCAACCACATTTGGAGACAGTGTTTTCAAATTCACAAATTGATATAATTTAATTTTTTTACCAACTTCATTTGATGCTTAAAAAATAAATAAAAAAATTACATTACGAAATATTCTTAAAGTAATTGTTGATTTCTTTAATTTTTATTAAAATTTCACGTATTCAGAAAACCAAAATAATGAATACAAGATAGAGTATTTGTTTAATGTTAATCTATTTTGACATGATATATGGTTTGTCTTTATTTAAAAAAAATTACTTATAAAACTGTTTATTAAAGCTGAAATTTGATACTAGAGTCCTCTTTTCTCGAGATTAGACTGTAAACAATGAAAAAAGTTAATTTGAAAGTATAATTGCTTCTAAGTGACCCACATAATTGCGTGAAGTCGTATCATGAATTTTTTTTCAAAAGTCCCTAAAAGGCTTAAAAAAAATTCCCTAAATGGACCTACAAAAATATAGTAGACACCTTGTATGAAAAACATACTTATCGTCCTAACTCAAAAAAAGATAGTCATAGATAAAGTCGTTTATTATATTTGACTTAATAATTTTCTACCAACGTGATTTACTGTGTAGGTGTATTATAATTTTTTTCATGTTTTTATAGATCCTTAATAAATATTTGTAGATCCTTAAAAACTCCTTAAATTTCAATTTGAAAAAAGATTGGGAACCCTGTTACAAGAAGTTTTGACAAGTTTGTAGGAAAATCACTTGTATATAGTGACAATTTCCCTGTCAAGGGAAATGAAAAATTCGAACTTTAATGCAAATAACGTATCGATTTTCCAGATTTTTAGTTATCTATTGATCTCCAATCCATATAAATAGCTATCATATGTATATATAGCTATCATATACATAGATAGCTATCATATATTTAGATAGATAAATATGATAGCAATGAAATTCAAGTCTTAGGGGGAGGTGCTGCAACCATTTAATGCTATAATTTCATAAATATCGCCAATTTCTCGTTCTCAATGCAGACAAATTTTATAGTGGACTTCTCAAGTTAATTTATTTTTTGGGTTTACATTAGGTATTTCGATAGGGAAATGGTGGATGGATATTTTGGTGTTTTAATATAGTATGGATTTTTTTTTTTCTAAAAATTATATCATTTAAAAAATTTAAATAAAATATTGACACAGGTACTGTTATTGTTAGTCACAAAGAAGTTTACGTTTAATCACTTATTCATAGAAGAACATGCATTGTACAGTTTAGCGGAAACACCGATTTCGGCTTATTTGACTGAAATTTTATTAGCTTTAATGTATAGTTTAAAAAACTAGATTTAATTAAATTCACCTGTTTATCTTTATAATGTAGTTTTTTGACCTCTGAATTTTTTTTTTTTTAAAATTTGATGTGTTTTGCTGGCTTTCACTGCTTTTTAATGAAGTTAATTTTTTTTTTGTGTGTGTGTGCTTGGGAGTTATACCATGCCTGAAAGGGGTACGAAGCATTTTTTTTAGGTTATATGATATATTTATTTATTATCTAAACTGATAAGGCAAAGCATAAATAGGTAACGCATAAAGCAAGTCATATGCAATGTTGTAAATATACCAGCCAACAGAAGCTCTGCAGGAAAAGATCAGATGTCGTCATATAGAAGGCGAAGGTGTAAAGAACAGAATACTTCTTCAACAGTTATGTTGCATTGAAAACTATTTTTGATGTATCATAGTATGATTTTGTGCTGCCATAGTAGGGTGTCCAACGATTAGGAAAATATCAAAAAATTAACTTTCTTTCTCCAATTTTTAGTTAAAAAATGCTAAACAAAATTCTACTAAAACAAGTAATGTAATGACATTTCTTCTCAATAGCTTCAATATTATTAATTAATTTATGAACAAATTAATTCTTTGTGTAATACATTTTCTTTAATTTATAATGGTTTGCATTTGCTTTATTATTAAAATATGGATTATTGGATATGATCAGGGAAATTCAAATTGACACGCTGTGTGGTAAGTACAAGTCTTTTAAAGGATTCTTACAAATTTTTTAATGCACCTTTTCTATGATAATACTGAAAAGTTCCTACTTCATTTAAAATTGCTATTCCAAAACGCTATTCTTCATCTTTCGAGCTCCAGCTATTAAACTTTTTTTTTTTAAAAATTACTTTCCTGGTCATTTAAATCGAGAAAACATCTGTAGAAGCTTCCATAGATGTCTGCAGCTTTATATAGGCAGGCATTGGCAAAACCGATGACAAAGTTTTGTTTGGTATGGTAGTATATACTTTGCTTAAAAGCTTGTTGGTTTTATTTTTTCAGTGTATTATGGTGGGTTGTATGAATATTTGTAAACATTTGGAATTTTGACTTTATATCATAGAATTACCAAATTACCTTGTGGATCCATTTGAAGAGGAAAAGAATCCGAAAAAATCCAAGATCTGCTTTACTGAAAGGGATACAGGTGTATCTTGTGAATTGGTTTATTTTGGAACGCATGTTTCCAATCATCGCAAACTTAGTTGTGTACTTGAAGATGTGTGCCAGTATGATGACAGGATAAAGACTCTTCTTATTGCAACTAGAATTTGGGCTGAGGTTTGTTCCTTTACTTATAATAAAAGCTTTTTTTATTGTATTTTTATCTGATTGGTTCAATCAAAGTAATACGTTTCCATGCCTGCTCTATTTATCATAAAATTGGAAGCATTTCTTTATATATATACAACAATGTCCGTCTTAATGTCTGTTCGTCTAGAACTCAGGATCTACTAATCCAATTCGTATCAAGTGTGTGTTTATTGGTAGTTTGTTTACTACAGATTGTTATACACTTTTAACATAAAAAATAATTACATTCTACAATTTTTTTTTGTTTTATTGCAGTCTCATGTTTATTGTCTTTACAGTTTCTTTGGAAACAAAATGTAGTTGATAACTCTTTCAATGTAAATAAATGAGTGCTTTGTAATTGAAACTTTTATCAAAAGAAAAGGATCATTTTTGGTCTGAATATAGCTGATTATAAAATGCCATTAGAAGCAACAATAGTTTTTTTGAAAGACGATTAAATTTTTCTGAGAATACAAATAGAAATGCAACTCAGTAAAATAATGAGACATCTCCGAAAAGGAAAATCCAGTGCACTGCGGCTAATCGGACTGATGTCGCAATGTTACACAACTTTTGATTTGTATCTTTATGTTTTTGCTGTTAATGGAAATACTAAAAGTGTTGTGTATAAAAAAGCTCTTTGTTAATTTTTATTATTTTTTTAGATATATTTGTTTAATTAAAATTATTTGAAAAAAGTATTCTTTGTTTATTTATAATTAATTTATTTGGAAAAGTCATAAGTATTACTTTTTGTTTTTATAGTATTCATTTTGTATGTATACTAACAAGAATTGGTGTTGAATTCAAAGACCTATACGAATCCCTTGAATTTAAAAGGGGATAGCTGGGAATTTTCAAATTTTACAAGAGAAAGGGAAGAAAATGTGGGCTATGTATAAAAGGGAAAAGATTTTTATGGGAAAAAAAAGTGGTGCTAACTATAATAACAAAAATAGTACCTCTAGTGGATTTTACGATAACACATTTACTTATTGACGAGTGAATTTTTTTTTACTTATTTATTTTGACAAGTCATGAAATTTAAGTTTTGGTAAAGTTTCCTTTGAAATCAAACGGTATTAATCTTGTGGAATTTGAAAAAGAATATGATAAAGCCAGGAATATCTAATAAAAATTTAAAATTACTAATTTCTAATATATTCCAATTCAAACTTTAAAGTCATTCCGTTTTTAGTAAAAATAAAATAAAAAATTAACTATAAAAAATAACTATTATTAATATATAATAAAATAAAAATTAACTATTAAAATAAATTATAAAAAATAAAATAAATAAAATTAAATTAAAATTACAAATAGTTGTAATAATAAATTTTATTCCTCTACTTGCTCTACTTGCTGGTCACATGAAGATCAAGATCCTCGAGGATAGGTTTGGTTTAGATATCTTGCCTTGCCCAGGTGTTTTTTGAAATGTACTTCAGAGTTTTCCCTATGTCATCTATTTTACTTACCGTAATTGTTCTTGTTGTCGTCATTGGTTCAGTGGATGATTTTAATTTTTTTAATTATTTTTTTCAAATGTATTTATGCTCCGTACAAAAAAAAAAAAAAAAAAAAAAAAAAACTTTCCCCAAGGATAATGTTCTATAATTCTAATTTAAAGTTTGGTCTACCTTTCTTGTTATATTGGTCATTTTACTTTTTACCCTTTTAACTAAACTTGTTCAATGCAGAGAGAAAAAATATATTTAATAATTTATTATATTATAATAATTTATCATATTAAAATTATTTTATATATGTATATAAAACAATGTTATAATTCCTGAAAAATGATAAATTTACATTTTAGGTGTGCTTGATTAATGAGCCTGAAGAGGGAAAGCTACATACTTCAGGATTTACACTTCTTATGTTGCATTTCCTGCAAAAGCTTGATAAACCAGTACTACCTATTATTGATATACTATCAAAAAACTGGGTAAGTTAATCTCAGTATTTAGAACACATCTAACATTATTTTTTAGTTAAATATAATTACAGTAACAATTTATGTGTTTAGCTTTGCCTCTTAGAAAATTTTATTAAAGTGTTTAAAATAAAATTTCATAAAATACTTATTTAACAGTATGCCACAATATACCATCCTTTAATGTTTGAATATTATTAAACATTCTCATTAGGTTTTTTTTCTCATTTCTGTGCATGTAAAGACATTGCTAGTATGTAGAAGGTAGTTTTATTGCCAAAACTAAGTTTTGCCAATTAGCGATGTGATTACAGTAAGTATGGCATAAATGTAGTTTTATTTACTCTAAAATTTAAAATATAGACTAATTGAAACTTGAGTGGTGTGTATTCTCAAAAATATAAGTCTCCTGTTCGCAATCTGAGAAAGTTTAGAAATTTAGTTTTATTCCTTAATTAGACTGAAAACCTAAGAACTCATCTAAAAGTGGAATTTATATACCCTTTTGGACCCATCAATTGGCGCCACTTTCTTTTTTTTTGAGAAATTGTGAAGATTTTGTCATAAGAGTTATTTTTAATTAGTATAATTTTCCTGGCATATACAGAAAATATTTAGGTCAGTAAAAAATTAACATATAGAATACATAATAAAGTTAACTTTTTGAAAATATATACATTTACTTTAAAATTTTGTTACAGAATGTGCTAGCTTCTAATTATGTGTAAGTACAATGAAAGCAGGCTAGGATAATGATGCTTGTTATTTATTGAAATATAATTAAAATAGATACAAGTTTAACAGTAGTCCACCATTATAGCAATTAAATTCGAAAATTTTATATTTTTTGTTATTTTAATTGTATTTTTTTTTTAAATCACCTCATTTAAAAAATTGTTGTATTATGGACATCATTGTCTTGGCATGGGGGGGATTTTTTAAAATATTTTTTCGATTCATAATTACAAAAAAATTTTGCTGTTGGTATTTTTTTCTTGTTTATAGTCTAAATAATAACAAAAAATATATAACATACATTTGTGGCTTCCTTTTTTAAAAAATGTTTTAATATAGAAAAGTTGCCTGTTTCGGAAGAATGGCCCTTATGGATGATGAGTGAGTGAATGAGTGAGTGAGTGATTAGTTGTTTCCTTATGTAAATAGATAATTGATTTGAATTATATCTTATTATAGGGTTTAGAACCTCTTGAGATAAAAAATCTTTCTTCTGTCGGTGAATTATGGCTAGAATTTCTAAAATATTACAGTTCTGAATTTAATTGGGATCATAATGTTGTTACAATTCATTGCAAAACCACAGTTTTAAAGAGTTCAAAATCTTGGGAACGATCGTTTATTGCTATTGAAGGTAAATATGTATTTATATTGCTTTATGTTATATTTTTAAATGTTATTCTATTTATGACTGAAAGATGGTAAATCATATTTTTGTTGAAAAGTAGTTTTAATTTTTTTTATTTACCCATGAAAATGATTGCCATTTTACTTCTGAACTTCTAATTGTATTACAGGGTGTCCAGCAGTCGGGAAATATAATTGAATGTTTTGCACCTCAGGAAAGTCAGGAATTATGCTTGAAATTTGTGTTAAATGTTGGAATTTCTGGTCTTTGTTGGGAAGTTATCTCTTCTCTTTATTAACAGAAAAAAATCTATGTATGGATGTTTAAAAAACAAAACAAAAAACTTTTTCCAGGAATGTGATTCTTCCTTCGATCGATGGATTTCTGTTTTTTTTCTCTTCTAATTTTTCCACTTCTATTACAAAGAAAATAAGTGTTTTTTTCTATTTTCCTAATGATCTCACAGAGAGGAGTAGTTTCTCCTTCCCGGAATTTTTTTTTTACTTCAAGCACTGTTCTATTCCAAGAATGTCGGGGTTTTTTTGCCAAAATTTCGATCATTCACTCAAATCGATAAGGATTCGGAGTAAAATTTCTTGATAACTTCGGGATCTGCATACTTTCAGACTCCCCCAAACCACCGATTGGAATAAGTACTTTCCTCTCGCTTTTTTCTGTAATGTCATAGCCTCTATCGGCATCATTTACGTTCCTATGTGATGTCCATTTTGCTGAACGTTAAAGTGATGGCAGCTATTCTCGTGATTATGCCAGATGCTATCGCTGAGAATTACATTGTATTGTGGTGAAAATTTTCGACTGATGCTATTATTGCACCAATATAATAGTCACTGACGCTGTTATAGACATTTGCACTGACAGACATGGTACAGCTAAGCCAAAAAAGCAGAAATAGATACAAATCTGCATTACAATTTTATTGGACTTGCTTGCAAGTCTGAAAAACAAGAACCTGCGTACTTCAAACTTCCCTCAACTGGAATTTATTACAATTGGTCCTTTGACCACTATTAATGAAGGGTCGACCCAACCCAATTCTATGTTCCGGCAAATTGCCTATCATCTTGTGTCGGGTTGATTGATGCATGATTTAATCATGCATTAACTTGCGCAGTGGCAAATCAACCTTTTCCCGCTAATAATCCAATCCTTCCATATGGCTTCAAAATGTTTGAAAGTAGTTCCGGCATGTAGGTGCGTGATGTGAAAATGATTAATTAGTAGAAATTCTATTGAATGCCCAGAAAGAAGAATAATAGCATTTAAAAAGGGAGACAATGAAACTAATTTACTTCTTTTTGATTAGTCTGTACCTTTTTTATACAATCGATCTCTTCCTTAAAATGTAGGTTTTGAAGCCAGCTCTTTATTCAAACGATTGTAGATGTTGAAATTCTTTAATGTTTTCAGGGTTTTGAAAACCTTTCAATCTTTAGGTAAATCTTATCAAGTTTGCACTTATTTGGAAACCGCTTGCAATATTATAATGACATTATTTTGGTGAATGAAGATTCACCATTATAATCTGTCGCTGAATTCATTATACACAATTAACTTAGATATGTGTTTTAGATTTATAGATTTACAAAGGTTCGTACGGTCCTTAACAGTCCTTATAAACTCGAAAAATTTATAAGGCCCTTAAAAGTTCTTATTTTTTGGCAAAATTCGGAGATCATCCAAAGTGTTCCTTCCTGCCTTGGCTTTAAAAAAAAAAATTATGAAAATAGCATCTTTTCTGTTATTTTGTAAAAAAAAATTTAAATTTTTTAAATGGAATGCAATATGCAGATCACCCCTTCCTAAATCGCCTGTTGCGCATTCATGTTCAAGTGTGCCACGCACAGACCAGTGACTCGCTGAAGTCATTGAATGGCTTTTGATACCAGGTGCATCATTTGTAGGTTATTGTTATTGCTGGGGGCCGTCTAAAAAATTATAAGTGTTAGTTAGCACATATGCCAGTTTCATACGTACCTTGATTAAGTGTATTTTCCTGGATTTTTTTACCATGCCTTCTTACTCAAAATAGAGAAGAAAGTTATTGGAAACAAATTAAAAGTTATTTTAAGTGCTATTGTATGTAAAATTGTTTATTTTAGCTTGATAAACAATTTTACATTTTTGGTATAGATAATAGTTTAAAAGTTAAAGCAATTTTTTATATAATTGTTTAAAATTAATTGACTTGTGCAACTGTGTGAAAATTTGCAGTTTTTTTGCTTGGGTACTGTACCATGTCAGTTACATGCAGAATCTCCCTCCCTTAATTCTTAGCCACAGAAATGTTTGGACAAGCAGTCGTGTTCAAAGAAAAAGGGTGCGTCAAAAGAAACTGAAAAAAAAAAAAAAAAAGCTACAAAAGCTGCCAAATTGCAGAGAAATGTTTATCTGAAAAATAAAATAATAATAATAAAAAAGTTCCCAGGCGAGGTTTTAAACAATACTTCACACCTAAATCTTATGCACAAAATGAAGCTGCTAGTTCCTATGTGACTGGTGCTTAAAGCAAACTCTTAAACTGCATGCCTAGGTTGAATCCCTTTGCTTTTTATCTGCTTAGGTTTAGACCTTCATATTTATATGTCACTTGGTATGCAAGTTTTTATATATTTTTTTTTCTTTCTCACTCAAAAAAAAAAAAAATTACTATTTTCAAAGTACATAACTGTCCAATTCTTATATGATAATTAGCTATTTTTTAATTTCGTAAATTTTTGTGATTTTTAAAATTAGCTCAACACACTATTGGGTGGAAATATACTTTGGAAAATATGGTGGTAATTACTTGGTTGTGAGAGGTGTCCTTGAAAATTTTTAGGGTGAGCTTTGAAATTCTTGAAATATGCTTGAATTTTTATCAGAAATTTTGCTGGACACCCTGTATTATTAGCTGCCATCTTAATTTCTGGAAATTTAATTTATTTGGAGTTATGTGATGGTATTGGCCTGTTTTATCTTAAAGAAAGAAAACACTTTAGAAACACTTGAATGTCTGTCTGTCTAAGACATTAAAAGGTGAATAATGGGAGAATGATGATTGTGAAATTTTTTGCATAATTTATACAAATATAAATAATTTTTTAATATTTCAATTATTTTTTATAGTTTGAAGAAACTTGCTTTTTTTCTTTAAATAACATTGTATTTGGTACCAAATATAAGCTACAAATTAGAGGATTTAATAAGTTTATTACATATGCTGCTTGTTATATATTTCTTTAAAAGACATCTAATTCAGTATCAGAAAATATGTGTTCCTTTCTCTTTAATTGTAAAATTTATAGACTTAGAAATTCGAAAGAAAAAAATGAAAGTAGGTAATATGAATTGTTCAAGGAAGATTAATTTTTTTCAACCAAAATATCTTAAAGTCAAAGAAATAAATTTATATGTTTAAAAATCAAGCTTTTTGTAAGTATGTTAGTACAAAATAAGTTGTTTATTACCTTTATTTGTTTAAACATACTGGCTTTGACGGTAGCGTATTGGACTACTGTTTGCGAGGATCAGTTTCAAATTGTCCATTTAATGACTTTCAAGATCAATGAACAGCATCTAAAATTTTAACTTTTTATTAATCTATTGATCTAAACTTTAAGTATGTTTTTAAAACTGTGGAAAAGTAAATTTTAAAAATACCAAAACGCTGCGATTATTAAATGTTTTCAAGTTTTTTTATGAAAAGAAATTTTTACAAAATTTTATAGCCGAGTTGTAAATTTAAATAAAGTGCAATGGAACTGAAAATTAATGTATTAATGAAGTATAATTATTAATGAATTTATTAAAAAAATATTCGAAAATTCACTCTTCTTGAACTGTATGATATATCTAAATAGCTTTACACCATTGATAAGGAACATTTTCTTTGAATCAGCTTTATCTAAATTGTAGTATATGAAGCACAAGCATTTAGCTGCCAGTATTGTCCTTTCAAGCAATAAATACTTTAAAACTTCTGAAATAATTTTAATAAATTGTATAGACATTTATGTATAGATATTTGTTCATTAAGGTTAAGATGCAAATTTTTGTTTCCAGTTTTTGTTGATACAAAATGTCCCAAAGAATCAATTGTAAATTCTTTTCTTGTAGATCCATTTACACAAAAGAACATTGCTGATTCTGTAGAAAGACATGACTGTGCTGAATGTATTAAGTCGTGCTTCAAATCTTCTTACCAGTACTTTTTATCACCTGCAGAAAGTGAGGACTCGGATACTTCCGACAGTGATATAACTGGTAACAGATTGAATTCATATCTATTTTTAATATATTGCTTTCTTAAAATACTGATTGATAACTATCAGTTCCTTTGATTACAGGTTCAATCTGTTTATTGGGTAGCTCAAAATTAATTTAAAATGTTTAACAAATAATAGTTATTGGTGAAAAACATTTTTAGTTTTTTTTTTTTTACAAAATAGGTGGCTATTTTAAAAATCATGCAAAAAAGTTACTTGAAGGTGCATTACCTTTTAATTATTACCAAAAAGTTATTTAAATAATTTGTCTAATCAACATCTAAATCGAGTTTTTGTTTGCATCACAACGGTTTTGTCACTGAACATGTCAATATGTACATGGGTGCCTTACTTTCGGGTATCGAAACTCTTGAAAGTAATTGCTTTACCCATTTAATTTCTGCATTTCACTTTAATAATCATCCTGCAGGGTTCATTAAAAGTGCTTACTATTTTTGAACTTGTATTCAAGGTCTTGAAAGTATTTGAAAATGCTTACAGGTGCTTAAAAGTCCTTTGAAAATGCTTAGAGGTCTTTAAAAGTCCTTAATTTTTGTGCAAAATTATAAAACAGCTGCAAAATTTATAAAAATACTACTCAGTCTTGTTACCCCGCATGACCGCCACTTATCCACACCGTATCAGAATTCTCCAACATATTTGTAATATGCATGCACCAACTTGTAACTTTTTTGGTAAAATATACTTTATTAAAAATTTATATATAGACATGATACCTGAAAAAAAGTTTTCGAAGGTCATTAAAAACATTATTTAGATCCTTAAAAGTTATTGAAAAATAATAGATTTGCATTCTGGGATTTGAGTGGAAACCCTGTCGTGTGTGGTTCCATTAATTATCCTTAACAATGCATAATATCTCTTAAATGCTTTATCATCTTTAAAATAATATTAAACTTTCTGAACTCTGATTTGATTACTCTTATGAAGTTTATCTTCAAGATATGTATAATCAAAACAAAACCTGGTCAGCATAACTCCTAAACAAATTCTGACGATGTTAAAATTTTGTGTGTGGGTTATTAGTGGCCTTTGTATCAATTTCTTTCATTGTAAAATTCCATCCTTATGCTAAAGGAAATTTAATATTGTCTAACTCCATATGTTCTGCAGTTTCCATTTCCCTTGGCTGAATCTCCACAGCTCTTGGTGCTTTGGCGAACTTTTTTCCTCCAGCAACCCTGCGTTGTTGTTTTTGAAACTGTGGTTTTTTATTTTAAGAAGCGATTTGTATTGATACTAGCCAAACTATGGCTCGTCATTTAATAATTAAAAATTAACCTATGGAAGTACAGTCCTTCAATTATTTTAACTAAACTCGCTCAAACATTTTGCTCCTAGCGAACTGGAGTCGCCCGTGAATAATTCTGAATTTAATTATTTTTAACTTTTAACAACCGAAACTATTTTTTTTTAATGTGACGAATTTGGTTGTTTTACATCGCCGGCGCAGCAATGTCAAGGGACAGCTGACTAAGCTGTCCAAAGCTATGGAGGATGTCAAGTCTATCGACAATGAAATATTATTGGCTCATCAAGACCAGCTCAACAAACTTGGGAAGAAATTTGAAGCTTTAAAGATGGATTACTACTCAGCATCACCCGAAGGTGAATTCAATACCACTGAGAAATCTTTGACGGATATAGATGATGAAATCCGGGCTTTGGAGGTAAGAATCTCTACCTCTTTAAATAAATTAAGAAAGACGAAAATTGATAAAACTTTTCAAAATAAAACTGACTATTCAAAAATTTTGATTGACGACCACTCACAGTCAGCCAATGAAGTTTCGAAACTGAAACTACTGGAAATTCCTCTTCCCATTTTTAGCGGGAAAATTGAACAATACACGTCGTTCAAAGCGCAGTTTGTCAATTTAATTAACCAAAATCCGTCCCTCTTCGACATGGATAAGCTATATCATTTGTGCGGAACGCTACGTGGCGACTCTGAATGCAACGAAACTATGGATGATTCTTATGGGTCGTTATTAGAAGCACTGATATGACAACAAACGCACAGTTATAGATACGCATATTCGATGCATATTAAATCTTGAACCTATGAAACATGAGTCAGAAAGAGATTTCAAAAACTTGGTTGATTGTGTCAAATGAAATCTAAGAGCACTTTCAGTTTTGAAATTTGAGAGGGATAAACTGTCGAATGCATTACTTTTGAATGTGTTGTTAAACAAATTGGATAGAGACACTAGAAAAAATTACGAAGCTTTATTAACCACTAACGATGTCCCCAATTTTGATGACTTTATTTTGTTTATTGAAAGAAGAAAACACGCTTGAAAGGTCTAAAACATTTTTTGTAAAATCTAACAAAAATTCTAAAGACTGCCCTTTATGTCACCAGTCTCATCCACTTTATTTATGCACAAAATTCAAGGACATGAAATTAGAGGATCGTTTTGATTTCTGCAAACAGCATAAAGTGTGCATGAAATGTTTGTCACACCAATATGACAAAAATATATCTTGCCAGTCAAATGGCACATTTAAAGCTTGTTCTCGTGCCACTCACCGCACTTTGCTACACAAGTTCTCAGCACAAGCTCAAAGCAATAACTTAATAGAAACTTATTCACCCACTACACAAGCTGAATTTCAAACACCAATTTCAGATCAACAAAATATGAATGATCATTTAGTGTCAGACACTCAATTATCCTTTTTTGCAAAGGATGAGAAAAACATCCTTATCAATACAGCTGTCTGTTCATACATTAAGAATTCTAAAGGCCAATGTATTGCCGTCCGCGCGATCCTTGACTCAGCTAGTGAATCCAGCTTTCTTTCAGCTGATGCTGCCCAATTTCTGGGTTTGAAAAATGAAAAAAACAACGTCCCCATTTGTGGTTTAAACGATACACCATTTCGTGTAGTTTCTCAAGTTTCTGCCAATATTTCGAATCACGATAATATCTGTCACTGGAACTTAAAACTTCTCATTGTACCCAAAATAGCAAATGCCATGCTGTTCAAAAACTTAAATATTTCAAACTTAAACATCCCTTAGAATATTGTTTTGGCTGATCTTAAATTCTTTTTGGCTTAAAAGGTTGATTTATTATTAGGAGCAGAACTTTTCTACGATTTATTAAGGGAAGGCAAAACTAAATTGACTGAAAACCTGTTCCTGCAGCCAAGTTGTTTTGGTTACTGAGTATCAGGAAGGGTTCAACATGATAGCCCTTTCTCCGTTAATCGCTGTTTTCTTGCTACTACCCTGAAATTTCTCAATAAAACCTTGACTTCTTTTTGGGAAACTGAGAACCCCCTTGATGACAATAACATTTGCGACAGCGACAAACTGAAATACTGTAACGATCATTTCCAAACCACTCATTCCAGTAAATCCGATGTGAGATATGTAGTCGAGTTGTCATTTAAACCAGGTATGTCGGAAGACTTGCTAGGTGGCTCAAAACAGATGGCATCTAAAAGGTTAGATCGTTTTTGGAATAGACTTGAAACTGACCCCATAATGAAGGCACTCTATTCTGAATTTTTAAACGAATACGAAGCTTTGGGTCATATGGTACAGGTACCAGAAGATGCTTACTTCGAAGATGGTTATTATTTACTCCATCATGGTATCTTAAAACCAACAAGTCAAACCACAAAGTTGAGGGTAGTATTTGACGCAAGTGTCAAAACTACATGTAAATATTCTTTGAATGATCTACTTTCTAAGGGTGGAGTTATACAAGATGATTTGTTTTCTATACTCGTACGATTTAGAAAACACACCTACGCCTTCACTTCAGATGTGAAACAAATGTTCAGACAAGTTGAAGTTGCTCCCTCCCAAACTAAGTTCCAAAAGATTCTTTGGAAAAAGAGTAAGTCTGCTCCTATTAAGACTTGCCAGCTTAAAACAATGACTTATGGCACTGCCAGCGCATCTTTTCTTGCCACTAGAGTCTTAAAACAAATTGCATTAGGTGAGAAGGATAATTTTCCTCTCGCTTCAAGTGTTGTCCTACATGACTTTTACATGGATGACTGTCTTTCAGGCTCTTCCGACCCACACAAGTTCGAAACACTTAAAACAGAACTGACACAGCTCCTTCAAAGAGAAGGTATGACCCTTCACAAATGGCAATCCAACAAAGGACACACAAGTGATACTATTTTTCTTTTTGACAGGAGGTCTGATGAAATTACCGTTAAAACTTTAGGTCTGCTATGGGACAGTTCAAATGACTTATTTACCTATGAGGTATCCTTTAATTCAAATTCTACCATAACGAAAAGGGAGGTTCTGTCCCAAATTTCTAGAATTTTTGATCCCCTTGACCCAGTTATTACAAGGGCAAAAATTTTTATGCAACAGCTGTGACTTCATATGTTGGACTAGGATCAACCTCTCCCTTCAGAACTTGCAATATAGTGGCAGAATTTCGTAGAGACTTTACCACAAATACAACATATTAAGGTGTCCCTGCTGCATCCTACCCCATTATTTCGCATCAATTTCCTTTGTAGGATTTGCGGACGCATCTTCAAGAGCATATGGATGCTGCGTGTATATACACACCATCACGAATACAGGTAATCGCTCCAGTCGCCTTCTGTGCAGCAAAAGTCTTGTATCTTCCCTTCGGACCCCATTGACAATCCTTCGTGCAGAATTGTACGCTTGCCTTCTGCTTCCAGGCTCGTACAGAATTGTACGCTTGCCTTCTGCTCTCCAGGCTCGTGCAGAATTGTACGCTTGCCTTCTGCTCTCCAGGCTCGTGCAGAAGGTTATACAAGCCTTCAAGCACAAATTTGATTGTGTGCAGCTCTTCTCCGACACCACCATTTCCCTGGCATGGATTAGGACCTCCCCACATCTTCTGAAGACCTTCACGAGCAACAGGGTTGCTCAGATACAGCAGCTAACTTCAGAATTCCAATGGCTGCACATCACCTCCTCATCAAATCCTGCGGACTCCATTACCAGAGAGCTGGATGCTCCAGCTCTGTCCTCTAATGAGCTCTGGTGGAATGGACCGGAGATGCCCCCTGTCCGGAACCTGCTGTCCATCACCCTGCAGAGCAGCAATTCCTTGAGGAGCTTAAGGTTCCCCCAAAGATGACCCTCTCATCTTACAGTATATCCTTTTTTGATTCTTTAATTGAATGATCTAATAACTATTGTAAACTGATTAGAATACTTGCATATGTGTTCAGATTTTTTAATAATTGTCATAAAAATAATATTCAACACCAGACTGGCCCTCTCACAAGAGAGGAATTGGAAGATGCTGAAATAGTCTTAATTAAGAACTTTCAGTTGGAGCATTTTCTACCAGAGTTTGCTTCTCTAAAGAAGGGAAATTCAGTTCCAGTAAAAAGCAAACTACGTTTCTTACACCCCTATTTAGATAGTCATTAAGTAATCAGAGTGAGTGGACGTTTAGATAATTCAGAAGTAAGCTTTGACCATAAACATCCCATAGTTTTGCCCTCGGGCTCTAAATTAGTAAAACTAATATTCCAATACTATCATAAGCGTGACTTTCATGTAGGACCACAGGCCTTATTAAACACAATTCGTCAGAAATATTGGCCACTTGGTGGTAGAAATACAGTTAGGGAAGTTGTTTATGAATGTGTGCCATGTTTTAGGATGAAACCAATTGCTGCAAGCCAGCTAATGGGAGATCTTCCCACTGAAAGAGTCGTTGGTAACCCCCCGTTTTCGAATGTTGGAATCGATTTGTGCGGCCCCTTTCAAATTAAATATAAGGGCCAAAGAAAGGGCATATTGCAAAAGATTTATGTTGCAATATTTGTTTGTATGGCTACTAAGGCTGTGCATTTAGAATTTATTTCCGACTTAACATCTCGAGCCTTAATTGCAACCTTAAAAAGGTTCTTCTCTCGTAGGGGTAAAAGCTATAAAATATTTAGTGATAACGGGACCAACCTAACAGGAGCTAATGCAGAATTAAAAAGGTTACAGAAACTGTTTGTTAATAGTGAAGAAGTTGCACATTTTTTGAATTCAGAGAGAATTGATTTTAAGTTTATTCCTCCCAGAGAGGTCCGAATCACCGTGGGCTCTGGGAGGCTGGAGTTAAATCACTCAAGTACCATCTTAAGAGAGTAGTCGGTAATTCAAAATTAACTTTGGAGGAGTTTAATACGATAATGGTACAAATTGAGGGCATCCTTAACTCACGCCCTTTAACTCCTTTATCCATTGATATCGACGACTTTCAGGTGTTAACTCCTGGAAATTTTTTAATAGGTAGACCAATCAATTCTCTTCCGGAGCCAAATTTGATTGATAAAAGTGAAAACTTATTGAATAAATGGAAAAGACTTCAAAAAATGGTACAGTCAGTTTGAAAATTTTGGAGAAACAGCTATTTAAGTCACTTGCAACAACGCAGTAAATGGTTGTTCAAAAAACAAAATGTAAAAAAGGGAATGATGGTAATTCTTTAGGACTCAAACCTACCTGTTGGAAAATGGCCATTGGCCAGAATCATAAATGTCATTCCAGGAGCTGACAACAATGTTAGAGTTGTTGATCTAAAGACGCCTACTGGGCAATTTAGAAGAGCTATCACAAAGATTTGTATTTTGCCTATAAGTGATAATACTGATGCACCTGCCATTTAATTGTCTTTAATTAAACTTTATTTTCTATTTTGTTTGAAGACATTTTTTGTATTTTTGCTTATACTAGTTTTAAATTAGTTGTATTTACTCTTTGTATCATTGTATATACCGTATGTGTATATTATTTTTTAAAAAAATGTATTTTCTTTGAAATATCTCTATATTTCAATGCCCGCCGGGATGTTCTGCAGTTTCTATTTCCCTTGGCTGAATCTCCAGAGCTCTTAACGCTTCGGCGAATTTTTTTTTCTCCGGCAACCCAGCGTGGTTGATTTTGAAACTGCGGTTTTTTACTTTTAGAAGCGCTTTGTATTGACACTAGCCAAACTATGGCTCGTCATTTAATAATTAAAAATTAACCTATGGAAATACAGTCCTTCAATTATTTTAACTATACTCGCTCAAACACCATAAAAAAGGGAAACTGAATAAATGTTGATTTCAAATTAAATAATATGTATGAGTGCATGCTCAAATTTCCAAATGTTTGTTGTCGGCAACAGGTTTTTGCTTCTAGTGATTTTAATAACTTATTTATAGATTTTGTAGAGTAGAAAAGTTTGTACTTTTTAACTGGCCATTTTACAGTCTTTTTTCCAGGTTTCAACATCACTGAAATTTCAAAACTTTCTGTCAATTAATGAAAAATCATTTATTGTATTGTATTTCCTCTCCAGGTGTTAGAACATTCTAGAGAAATATTATAATGAATTGGTTCTTAAGTGTTTCTCCTTAAAGATATAAGTATATGAATTAGAACCAAAGTTTTAGCAATATTATCATTTGTACTACGTTAAGCACATTGCCATTGAATCCAATCAAGAAAAGTACAGAGAATTCTCATTATAAACTATCAGGAAAAGAAGTGATTTAAAATTAAGAAAATATTTCTTCCCTCTAGCAAAAAATATTTTGCAGGCGACTGTGCATTACTAGATAAGAAAGTATATGATGTAAAAATTGCAGATGTTATAAAAAGGCGTTGCTTTGAAGTATGCAATCTTGCATCATGACCAATTCTTATTAAAATAAATGTTTAAAAATATTCTTAAAATTTCAATAATTTTAAGCTTGATAAATAATTCCTTTTTAAAAGCATTTTTTCTATACTTTAAGATTTTAGTTAGCATTACATGTCTTAAAAATAATAGATATAATATTTTTGAAAACCTATCCATCAAATTGTTCCCAAATTATGGTCTCTTTGTGCATTAAATATCCAATGCTACTGTTCACTTTTTGTTTATTAAATCCACAAATTAAAATCTTTTTAGGAAAAAAGTCATTGCATACAGCATTTTTAACTTCTACCCAAATGTACCTATACTTTTTATACTTTTATTACCATTATGAATTTAACAAAAATTTAAACTTCTCTATTGAATTTGTATTGATTCTGTGAGTCTTGTGTATCAGCATATTATAAATATATGTTTGTCGTAGTTGAAATAATCAAGTTATATCATAAGAAACATAACTAGTGGATTCATCATAAGTTTTCAATTCTAAAAAGAGTGTGAAATACCCCATGAGTCAGCCTGTACCCCAGAGAGAGAATTGCCCAGAGGCATTTCATACTCATTTTATCAAGCATTAAAATAGGTTTATACTACTTTCTAAAATGTGTTGCAATGATTGAGATGTTTATAGAATGAGTTTGTAAAACTTGGCATTCAAGTTCCTATTACTTTGATTTTTGTATCCTTACATCTTTGTATTTCATTCATAGGTAGTCAGGATTGCATTTCAAAAAAAGGAACCTATTCATTCAACAACATCTCTTTGGATCAAGTATGTACTATTTTATTTTTGCTTATGAAGTGAGAAGGTGAACATGTCAAGTTTTAAAGAGAAATGCTAGTAGATTATGAATATATTGGTCTACCTGAGCAAAAAGGGCCAAAACCATTAAAAAATCTACTTTGAATGAGTGATAGCCAAATATAACTTGCCAAATAATGAACGCTTGAAAATGGGTGCATGGAGCCAAATGCTTGTATCTTTGAAAGTGAGTCAAATTGGCAATAAATACTACTTGATTAATAAAGAAATATTTATTGCCAACTTGTCACTTTTAAAAGATGCAAATAAGATATCGCCAAAGTAGTTGAATTGTCTGCACCCTTCTTCATTGAAATTTAAAGAACGGTGGATTACCAAATAAAAAAGAATGACTTGCAATCGCCTCTCGGACTATTATTCTACATATATCCGGTTGCAGAATTTTTTGAAGCTGTTAACCCTACACATTAAATTTCAAATTCATTGATATTTCTTATTAAAATTTGCAAAAAAATAAAAAAATAATAATAATAGTATGTATCTTGAAATAATTCGGTTATCCTATAGATTGTCATACCATATGATTCGGCATAGTGTAGACCATCAGGTTCACTAAAAATAATATGTAGAAGAAATGAGCAATCGTAAATTATTTTACTCCATATGGTTGGTTTTTTGGGAGGAAATTATTGTCTTTTACAGACTTTTTTTTTGCAGCTGTAAAGAGGAGCCTGATTTTTTTTTTATTTCCGTCTCATTTCGATATGAAGATGTAATATACTTTCTGCTTCAGGGAACATATATCCTTATAAAAATGGTTAATTCACTAATTAACTTAAATTAATGCAAAAATTAGTCATCAGTTAAATACCATGCTTGTAATTTAATTAAATAATTGTTCCGGTATTTGATCTGAAAATAAAGAAAATTTTTGTATTAATGCAACATAATATTGTTTTTAATTTTAAACAGTTTTTCAATATTCAGGGCTGCAGATTTATAAAATTTCTAATATTTGTTGTAAAAAGTTGTTAAGACATTCGAAATCTGTATGTATCTGGTATTAAAATACTGTTATGCTTTTTCTTTTAGCACTTGCCTTCTTTTTGTGAAGAATGTGATGAATTAGATGAACTTTGTGGGGTATTTTATAATTTTATTTTTCTAACTAAGAATATTATTTAAAAGTTATGTGTTTTCAGTTAATTGTTGCATATATATTGTTACATCTAATTAACTTGTACACATATATCATGCATACATATCACAATTTTTAAAGCAACCTTTTTTAATTGTCTTACAATTGGATGTTCTTTTGCTCCTCCAGGGGTCGCAGACGTCCTATATGTCCTATAAATCCTATATATTTTTAAAAATCAGCAAAAACGTCCTATATTGTCCTATATTTTACAATTGTCCTATATATCCTATATTTCTATATTGATTCGATCTATATTTTCTTCGAATTCGTAATAATGGCGCCGAACGTTGCCATTTTTATATTTCGGATTCTTTGGCGCGATCGTAAGTGAAAAAAACCTGACAAAAGCGATGTTTGTAACTGCAGCGTTTTATCTCTTGTGACGTCACGTGCTGCCTAACCTACAACTCAACTCTACTGGACAGGCGGGAGTTGTAAAGTGTAAACATGTGAACTTTTCCATAGCACGCGGTCTTGAATTTCAGATTTGTTTTCTCCTCCAACGTAGTAAATTAATTGGTCATAATACATAGAGAGATGCAGCAACAAAACTCTGCCTCAAGAAAAACGGATGAAAACAACTTGTGATTAACTTGCAGGACTACTATAGAACATTTTGAGTGCTCAGTTAATAATTGATGAAGTAAACAAAAGGGTTAAGATTTACTGTATGATGTCGGATGGCGATTTTTTTATTCCAAATCCGATACGGATTCTGCGCCACGAATTGTTTACATCAAACCGCGCCTAATTATGACAACCATAGGCTGTTCTCTTGCTCTTAAAAAAATGGCAGGGCTGCCATTTTTTGTCAATCACCGTCAAATCACCGTGGCGCAGAATCAGTACCGGATTCGGAATATTAGCCACGATTTTTTCATAAAAGTCGTCAAAATTGAAAATGACGTCAATACGTTGTGTTGTCAAATCCAAAAGGTCACTAGGGTTCCGGAAAATCAAGTCCCCGGTTCGCCACATTCGGCGCTAAATCTCCTAATTTTCGCCGCCAATCCAACCGACACTGAACAATAAATGTGAACCAACAAAAGACTGCAAACAAAGATAAAAAGAAAATACTTAAAGAAATTGGAGCAGTTATAGATGCTGAAAGCAAAAGACTCAAGATTGCAAATAATGTAATTAACAAAACTTCATTTAGGGATGAAATATTGAGACAATAACGGATGACATATTCAGGATCAGGCGATTTCTTTTTTTTAAAGGTGTGTTTTGATTCTCTTAAATACAATATAACGCATATATAAATGTATAACGAATTAATTTTTAAGTTCAGTAGCAACTGTCGTAGTGGTTATGCCACTTAAATATTAGTAAATAAAATTATTACACTTAACAACCTCGTACCTAAAATAGTAAGTTTTAAACACTTCAACACCTAAACACCAAAAATTAACTTAACTAAAGATCAAAAACAACACCACTGTTTTTACCAGATAAAAATGTAATTTATTAATCATTAACTTATTCAAAAACAGCAGTTACAAGCTTCACACAAGATGAACCTTAAGGATTCATATTAAATACCCAAGAGGGCAAAGAGGTTGTTCTTCGCTCAGGAGAGGTTGTTAAAAAAAATCAAATTAAACAAAACAATTAAAACTAACAAATTAAAATTAAACGGATAAATGAATCCGGTAAATAAATTCCTACTGGAAGAGAGCCCTGGCCGTTCAGAGATAAATCAAATTTCATTAAAAGAAAATAAATAAATTACACGAGTCTGTTTTGGGATGAACAGACTACCTGAATGAACTAAACAGTTCCTTAAAGGCTGGTGGTCCGGGAGGATGGAAGTGGTCAGAGAGTTGCTGGGGAATTGGTTCCTTCAATGGCGGACATGGGAGATGAAAGATGCTAAGATGGCCTCCATCTTGGATCCGGTGGTTCCTTGATTTTGGATCCGGTGGTTACTGGAGTATTTAGGCTACGGGAAGAATTCACATAGAGTCTCTTTTGGGACCTTCTTGATGAGGGGTGGTAGGAGAGTTACGGGTGAATTGATTCCTTCAATGGCGGACATGGGAGATGAAAGATGCTAAGATGGCCTCCATCTTGGATCCGGTGGTTACTGGAGTATTTAGGCTATGGGACTCATCCGGTTAGTTGCTTGACTGGGTAGTTGGTCTCAATGGCGGACATGGGAGAGGAAAGATGCTAAGATGGCCTCCATCTTGGATCCGGTGGTTACTGGAGTATTTAGGCTATGGGACTCATCCGGTTAGTTGCTTGACTGGGTAGTTGGTCTCAATGGCGGACATGGGAGAGGAAAGATGCTAAGATGGCCTCCATCTTGGATCCGGTGGTTACTGGAGTATTTAGGCTATGGGACTCATCCGGTTAGTTGCTTGACTGGGTGGTTGGTCACCTCGAGTATCCTTCTTGAGGAGGGGTGGTAGGAGAGTTACGGGTGAATTGGAGGGAAACCACTTCCCGCGACATGGCTGACTTCACGGCACATTCTCCTGCTTCCGGATCCGCACTCCTTTGCGACTGTGTTTAACGGCAGCAAAACCAAGAATTACCGTCCACGGCGACGCTCCTTCCCTTTTACGGCGATTTCCCAACCAATCAGACGTCGGGATTCGGGCTATTGCATCAGCTTTTCTTCCCAAAACCAGGAGTAAACCGGTTCAAGGACTCTCGTTTGTGGCCCAAGAATACACGGCGTCGTTCAAAATTTACCCAAGAAAAGATAACACAACGGCTCCTACTTGAATTCTCAAAAAAATACAACCTCTCGTTGAACCAAAAACAACCCCATCGGCCTCCAATGGATGGCATTTTAAAAATGAAAAACGCTAACACCTCGGCATATCTGTAACACATTCAGGCGCCGAAAAAATAATTAAGTACGATGTTTTAAAAGAATACTACGAAGTAAACAAAACTTCGAAAGATTAAATTTTTGAAGCAAGTGGGAAAAGATATGACTCTAAAAATGGGAAAAAGTAAAAAGATCGCCATTCAAAGGTGATATAAATTGTAGAACATAAAGAATAAAGTCCTTTTTAAAGTTTAAGATCAAAATTAAGAGATAAATTTTAAGTTTAAGTTAGAAATTAACAATGACATTTCCAGTCATAACATTCCAATTAACAATGACATTTCCAGTCATAACACAACTGTGTACAGTTATTTGATGTTTTAAATTGTCCTATATATTTTTTTTTTTTTAAAATCCTATATATTCTTGTTTTGTCACTTTGACCCCTGCTCCTCTGAAATTATTTTATAAATGGATGGAGCAGGTTTTGAAGCTACCTGCCTTAATTTTCTTATCCAACAATAGACACCTGGCCTACTTTAGGATCTTCCCCACAGATATGTAAAGATAATTTATTTATAACATTTTAGTAGTTGTAATGTTATAGTATATTTTCATATTCTTATGACTGATAAAATTGTTTCTATCTTCTAAAATTTTAATTAATAAATTGATATTTTGTCCAGAAATGTAGACCATCGAAAGAAACCTTTTCCCAGTCATTTGTTGAACCTTTAACTAAGCCAAGTGAATTATCCTTGTCGTGTGTGAATACAGCATTGCACGATGTGTACAGTAAGTATGCATAGTTATGTTTTTATCCTCAACATCCTTTCTATATCCTGAATACAATTTAAATTAATAATATTGATCAGTCTTAGTGTCCGAATATATATTATTACTCAGTTTTTATATGCTAAGCTAACTGAATTAGTTATCAAACCTCGTGTTTTGATCTTTAAATTTAAAGCCTAACTAATGATGTTACTTTGTTGACTGTTAACTTTTATTTTTATAATACTGTTAAACCAGAATTTGTATTTTATGTTGTTTTTCTTGACAATAATGAATCAATAAGTGCATTTTCTAAAAGATTTACAACTACTCTTAACTGAACAATAGTCATTCGAGAAGGGGAGGGGGGAGAGGCTGTGCTAAACACTCATTTAGTTTTTCACCACATTTAAATATTTCACATATCAAATAGGTTGAAACTATCTATAGGTTCATACATATCTATAGATTGAACTTTTTCCTCTTCTGGTGTGAGCAATTAGGTAAAGAAAGTGTGGTATGCTGTAATCCAAGGTTAGGATGTAGAAGACTTTTTCAATGGTAATGAAGCAGGATTATTTTACTTACAAATTTTTCTTGTGTGTGCCAACATGAATGGTAGAGAAAACAAATATGCTACAGTACAGCGGAAATGCTGATTTCAGCTTTTTTGACCAAAATTTCAGTACTTTGAATGTGGTTTTCAAAATTTAGAAAATTGGGCTCAATTAAATTAGATCTATTTGTCAATATAGTATTATTGTTTAAAGTTGGTTGATTACTGAAACTTTTTAAAAATTTCTGGTTTTTATCGCTTTTGCACGAAATTCAACTTTTTTCGCTTGGAAGTGCAACTATGTCTGAGAAGAGACAAAGATGTCTCTCATTTTGAAATCGCAAAAGCCAAGAGTTTCAAAAAGTGAAAAAAAAAAAAATCAACCAGGAAAAAAAAGGGAATGCAAGAATGGGAATTTTTAAGAGTATGTTCCCTGTTTACAAAGTTGCTGAAATGCAATTGACAGAGAAAAAAATTTTACTTTTCATATCTCATAGGCGAGGGAAGCTTAAAAATATTTTTTGTAGTTCATATGGTCTGCTAAAGTTGCATTTTTTTACTGAAATTTCAATCCTTCTTGTGATTAACGCACATTCGTATTAAAATTGTGGGAGGAGGAATGGGCTTGCTTACAAGTTACAAGTCTGACAAATACAATACCTGCATACATTCAGATTGCCCCAAATCTTCCAGTGTGAAGATAATTTTTGCTAGAGGCTTTCACTAATGTTATTGCTGCTGTCACTGATATTTATGTTTGTGTAATGGTCATTTTCCCTGAGGGTTTTGTTGATGTACTCTCCATTATCATTAAGATTTGGGAATGATTATTTTTGCTGATGTAAAAGCCCCAATCTCTGTGATTTGTGTCGGTGCGATGATCTAGTGACTAAAATTTTAATATAGCTTCACAAATAATATCAAATTGTACCTAAATTTAAAAATTTTGGTTTAAATTTTAAAGTTAAAGCAGTTGTTATATGCCTAATCCTTGTTGTTTGCCATCTCAAAGTTGTAATTAGAAAATTACTGTAAGGCACTAAAAACAGTTATTCTCAAAATAAAAACAATGTTCATTGCGTTGTGTCTATATGAAGGAAATTAAATAAGGCGTAAAGTGGTTTTATCTAGAAACTAGACAGTATACCAAAAGGATTGAAAAGGTAGATAAAAAGAGAAAACAATTAAAAAGTAAAAATATAAAAATATAGTAAACACTACTCAGATTAACCACTACTACAAAAAAATAAATAAATTATATGATTGAAAGAAATTAAGAAAATCAATTACACTAGATTGATTAAATCAAAAAGGCTGAACACCAGTGAACGAAATAAACATTAATTTTAAGCAAAAGGTAACTGTAAGTTATCCAAATTAAATTTAGGTTAAGGTGAGTGTAGAATTCATAGATTTAAAATTTAAAGGGGCAAACTAAAGTTCGAGACATCCCCTTCAAGGAGAAAAGAAAGGCACCTGGAATAGACCTATCCGTCTATTGATGGGATGAGATGACTTCCAGGGAACACCGGACGATTGACTGGTGAATGCTGATAGTTACACTCTAGAATATCATGGAGAGAGACGTTGTTCAGAGTTCGGTAGATAAAGCACATGAGGAAGTCCACAAGGTTGGAGAAAGGTTCCAGAAGAAAGTGAAGTGACGGTTTGAGGACATCCCAGGTCGGGATTCCCAGAAAACAGCCAGATCACCACAATGGAGACTTGGGACCAAAGACCCTCAGGAACTGGCGGGCAGAAAAGATGTTCTGGGACGGTTTAGTTGACGGAAGATATTCAAGATGAAAATTTTTCATTATGTTGATATTGTTGCAGGAACTAAGCAGCTATTATTTTGAAGAAATATGTTGAATTGTCCATCACGGTTCAGGCGATATGGAATATATCGAAGAAGGATGTGTAGCCGCCCATCTTGGTTCAGGGTTCGATATGGTGAAAATATCTTAAGATTTTGAAGAAAATAGGATGAACTGCCCATCACGGATCAGGAAAATATTTTCCAAGAAATCTCAATACTCAAATGAAAAAAAAGTTGCTGCCTCATTGAGATAGCGATGTCTTGAATGACGCTTGGCTATCATCTCCCAGGAAAGGCCAATTATTCGATGAAAGTCCTGGAGGATCATAGTTAGGATTAATAATTATTTGAAGAGGTTCCATGCATTCGGAGCAGTTACGTCCAGTATGATTCTTTTCCTCTAGGGTCTATCCCACAGATTTAACGAAGAGCACTGGCCTGCGCCAATTTGTCGAAGCAATCATCTTCCGCCATTCTTGCTTCGCAAACACACCACCTCTTACCACGTAGACAGCAATTTTTTTACCTATTTTGAAACAAGCTGATTTTCAGTATTGCTATTCTGTATCAGGTTTAAGAGAAAAAATACCCCTACAATTTTGGGAATTATCTCTAAATTTTTTAGAAAACTAACTGCCTCCTCCTTGATATTATTTCCCATTGTTTAATTCTATAGTTTTAGGAGTAAACTGTTTTGTTGGCTTGTCAATATTTATCTATAATTTGTTATTAGTAATAAGCATAACACAAAAATATATTAACGTTTTTATGAAATATACAGGGTTTCCGCGCTTATGGAAAGTCAGGGAAAATCATGGAAAGTCATGAATTTAGACATTGGGTAAATTTTGTCATGGAAAGTCATGGATTTTGAACAAAAAAAGCCTATAAGTCATGGAAAAACAGTGAATATCATGGATTCCTAAAAATCTTACACAAAATCACGTGACTATGACGTCATAACGCCATGATCGCGATTCGTTGTTACTTCGACGATTCATCATTCATCTGCTTTTTTATTTACTTTATTGATAGAAACAACGGTTACAGTTAAAAACTTCGGCCAATGAAAAGAATTCCTGAACTCCAAACTTGTGACATCACACAAATAGTTTCCGGTGAAAAAAAAAATAACGTAAGAACTGAAATAAATTAATTTGATAATCTTTGCTTTTGGTTTTTAAATCCGTATGGGGGGGGGGGGGACTACTGGTTTACATTGTTGGGGATCCCCATTGTTGATACCAAAACATTTTATTTTTGATTATTTAATTTACTTATATTTTCTTATTCCTTCTTCAAATATTTACTTATTATTAAAGATTGATTAGCTTTTTTAACACCTGAAATATCTAAGAATAGAAAATTATTTTTCGCTGTTTCTTTTGGTTTCGACGTATCTTCGTTACTGAATATAAGGTGAGTACCTATTCCTCTGCATTTATTGGAAAAGTATCTTGTAGATATCTAGGGTGACGACAGAACAGGGAATTTCACTATTCTGGAAAAATAAAGGAATTGCGTAAAATTTGAACTAGCTACGGCGCTTCATTTTAAGTGATTATCATCTACAAGATGATATATCTAAAACCAAAATTCTCAAATTATACGTCCAAATAAAACATTTTTGAATTAATGTAAAATCAAAACGATATTTTTAAAATCATTATATTTGTCATTCCATAAACATGGAATGTATTGAACTTCTGAAATCAAAGTCACGAAAATCTTGTAATGGACGGTGAACGAAAATTAATGTCTTGGGGAAGCGGTAAGATGAAGCGGCAAATTGTTTCGTCCAGACGCTCATGTTCATCATTGCCGGCCGGACCCATTCTTCCGTTGTAATCAATGTACACCTTAACGCAAGCGGTGCCTCTCTATTGTTCTGCCGACAGTCGCTTACGCTTGCCGTTCGTATAACTTCAATCTGACTGAATCCTTTACTAGCATGGTTATTTTTAAACTTGTTTTTTGTCAACACAATGTATGAGAACCCTAATTATTTACGTATTATTTCTGTCAGATTTTTAGTTATTCTATAACTTAGCAGCGCGGCAGCTCGCATCCTTATTGTTAAAAAGAAATTCTTCAACTTCAATCTAACTGCATCCTTTACAAACATGAATATTTTTCTTCTTGCCTTGTGTTTTCTGTTAACAGAATATATTAGAATCCTAAATTCCTTAATCATACCTGCCAACTTGTACGAATCATCCATACAATGTACGGATTTTTACTATTTTGTACGGGTGTACGAACAGCTAAAAAAATCGTAATGATTTCACGGTACTTTTCGTTTTTTCCCTAAAACCGTTTTTTTTTTCCTTCCCCCCCCCCCCCCCAAGTCACCAACGAAACCGAAACGATTTTCCAAAGCTGCCGCGTCAGTCAAAATATTTATTCACACTCCAAGATTACGCATATGTTCAGCACTAAAGCGTGTTGGCGAGTATGCATTGTTTTCTTTTCTGTTGCCGACTAGATTTGGCAAACCAAACCACTGCTTCGATTTTTCGGGCTTTACAGGTTAATAAAGAAGCAGAAAACCGAAAGTGCTTTAGTTTTTTAATTTTACCTTCTTTTGGACTGGACTTCAAAAAGTAAAGAATAGTACTGGACTTGCGCGTAAATAATAGTACTAAACCACGGCGGCGGGGATGCACTGTTTTCATTTGTGTTGCCGACGGGACCTGGCAAACCAAACAACTATTGCTTTGCCTCAGACTTAAGAGATTAACAAAGAATCTGAAAAACAAAAATGCTTTAGATTTTGGTTCTTCCTTCTGTTTGGACCGTACAATACTGTTGCGCGTATATAATAAAAGCACTAAATCGCGACGCCGCCGTTTTCAATTGTTTTGGCGGCACTCACCGAACGACTGTTTCGTTTTCTCGGACTTTAGAGATTAAAGCACTTTCGGTTTTCAGCTTCTTTGTTAGTCTTAATTATTTATTTTAAAATATTCAAGTTAAACAATCCTGGTGTAAGATTCCAGAAAATATCAAGTTTTTTTGGAGTTTACTTCAAACCAAGCTGTTTACTTCTAATCCTCAGAAATTCAAACAAAGAAACAAATTTTGCATTCTGCCTATCTATGCACCTGATATTAAGATTTCTCATGGAGGATTTACTGATGTCGAAGTTCATATCAATTCTAAAAAGCACAGTGACAACATCAAATGTAATAATAAGAATTCGAAAGCCTGCATAATTGATATTTGTGCGTGTGATTAAACACTTTGAATACCACCAACTCATTGTATGTTCCATTAGAGTTTTTGTGTCATAAAGCATGTTTTATTTAGGTGTAATGTAGACTAAATCTTAAACCTCATCAGAGCTTTCACCGTAAAGTTTAATTTTGATTTATTTTTAAATCCAAGTTAGTTTTTTATTTTATAATTTCCATTTTGTGCTAAAATGTAACAAATTGTTATATTTGAGAGCAATTTAATATTATGCAATTTTATTTTTTGCATTTGCAATAGAATTACTATTATTTCTATATTACATTCATAAATATTGTCGCTATTTGACTTTCCATGAGTCATAGGAATGCAAATATTTGTTCCGTAAAAATTGTACTAATTTGAAAATGCCAATGTTGGCAGGTATGCTTAATATTTCAAATTGATTTCATCAAATTTTTTTCCGGTTTTATTTATCCTTAATAGCTCTGCTACACACCTCGCTCTGTTTTAAACACCTTTACTGTATTATTTTTCTATGCTTAGTTTACTTACATGAAATGAGGATTTCTTACTCAATATAAAACTTATAGTAATCATTTTACAATCATGTACAATAATTTATTTACTATGTTGCGTTAGTAAAATTTACTATGTTACGTTAGTAAAATAATAAAATTCTTGAGTCAGGTTCAATGTTTTTAATGTGATTTCTTGAGTCATGGAAAATCATTTGCTTCAGTCATGGAAAGTCATGAAAAGTCAGGGATTTGGGACATTTAAGATTGGCAGAAACCCTGAATATATTATCCACATTGATATCTAAAATGTTGAATCAATTTGGTCCTCAGTTACAGTGAACTTATAATTTGGTCCTTCGAAGGTTTATTAAAACGAGATTTAACTAGTGGAACTTGGGGATTTGAGAAGAATTCCTACGTCTTTTATCCGAAAAAGTACAGTATTTATTAGACCTATGTTCTAGTTCCCATGTAGCTCACATGCAAATTCCATTCATTCTTCACTGTCTTTTGAAGAATATCCCTGTTGTTTTTATTTTTTTTCTGCATTTTTTGAAATTTTTGGAAACATGCATATTAGATTTTTTTTTGCAACTAATCAGTAGCTCACGACACACAATTTGGAAAACTTTATTCTAGACAATACTCTTTATATAAGTGCATTAATTTTAACCCTAATTATGAACAGAACATCATATTTTAATTAGTATTCTAAGCATTAATTTTAACCCTAATTATGAGCAGATCATCATGTTTTAATTAGTATTCTAGGTTAAAATATGCTTTAGACATCCTAAGTTGACTATGTCATAGAACCAATACCATTGAAGTTACCTAAGTATTGTTCAGTAACCAATCCGGATGGTTTTTTTTAACTTGTTTACATAGGAGTGTTTTCTTAGCTTTTGATGTCCTTACTTTCTATTACTAATATATAAAAGCTCCTCTAATTTCAATTAACAAGTAAACTAGTTGTGGTTTTGAATTTGATTTTCTAGTTTCTTTTGTATGAAATATTACATTTATATTTTTTTAGAGGATTATATACTACCAGATGATAAAATAGAAGGAAGAAAAGCTTTTGTACGAAACTTGGAAAAAACTGTGCAGGAAATTTATAAGAGTAAGTAATTTTTATTTAGAGTGCATATTTTTTAAATTGTAATTTTTTATTCAATTTACAAATTTTAAAACTGCATATTATTTACAAATAAATTTAATTAAGGTTTATTATATTGAAATGTTGTGTAACTTTTACTTTTTGCCCTTAGGTGCTAAACTGACACTTTTTGGTTCTTCAGTAAATGGATTTGGATTCAAGCGAAGTGACTTAGATATTTGTATGACTCTTGATCGTAAACCTATGTCTGTAAGTATTTGTCCATTTAATTTGTCTCGAATGTGTTCATATATTTAAAAAAATCTTAGTGACCATTCATATTTTGGATTTCACTTGTGTAAAGCAAATCTTTGTTATTGGTATTATTTTTATATGTAGTTTTATGGCAGAAAATATTAAGATTTCATATTAGGTGTATTCAAATAACTTGTATTATTTGAATATTGTAACTAAATTTTAGCGATTCTTTTATTATTAAATAGTTTGAAGAGCAATAAAAAAACTTGTACCAACAGAAGGTATTTTAGATTTTTTGTGGAACAATTGAATTAATTTCTTTGAAAAATGTGGGTTTTTTTAATGTTTTTTTATGCTTTATTTCTAATTCATTATCAAATCCTTTTATCCAATCAGCAAAAATTTAATTTGTGTTCTCATTTCATTAAAGGCTGCTCTTTTTGGAAAATTAAATTATTTCAAAAATTTCATTTTGGAAAAATACCATTTTAAAATACTATAAAAAAATGTAAGCGCGTTTTTTAAAATAATTATATAAACAATTTAAAAACAGATTAATCTTCCTTTCAAATAATATCTTGATCATAAAAGTCAGTTAAGTAGTTTTTTAGTTGTTTCCCTCCTAAGCTATGTAGTCTATGACTGACAGAAATTTATTTTTCTATTAAATGCATAGATATGTGATTAATATATCGATATATTTTTATACTTGTTTATCACTTTCTAATAACATCATCATACTTGTGCTGGGCATAGTAGGTAATTTGAAGTGTGATGTTCTCCTTTTGCTCAGGGTTATATTTGGTTCTGTGGTGTAGTGATGGTACCCAATTACATTAACTTAGGCCTTAATAATAATTTATTTCTTCCTAACATTCACATAACTCTTTCAACTCAACCTGTCTTCTTTGTCTCCTGTAAGTCACTCTTACCTGTGTTTATGGATATTTTGTTTCATCAGTATTTTTCTGTTGACTGTTTTTACCAAAAGTGTTATTGTGTGGTACTGTAAGGTTCTGCCAAATCGTGAAATAATAATAATAATAACACTTTGGAAGTAAACAATACCACTTGTATTTGTATTTTTTAAGGCAACTTATTTTTGTTGCTTATTTGGAATATTATTTAGGATTTTAGGCTGCCTTATTGACAGACACAAGATTGGAAGGATTTCGTAGTGTACTCGATAATAATTATAGTGAAATTACTTATCTTTTAAATATAACTAAAACTAAGCTTCTAAAAATTAGTTGATGCCTGTATTGCAACTATATCTATACAGACAATCTTACTATTCTCAATGTCAAACAAGAGTTTGGAACTATTATTTCAAGTAAACTATTTATTTTTAGTAACAATGTATCTGAAAACTACTCTTTCCTAAACCTCTATTATAAATTTATGGAGTTCAAGTCTATAATTAGAATATCACTTTAGGACTTGGGTTTTCAAATTGTGCAAATTTCTATACAAATTGTGTTTGTAAAAGTGTGATAAGTTGTGAATCTTTTTCCACTTAAAGATTTTAGCTTACGAAACTATGAAGAATTTTTTTAAACTTATAGATAAAGATACTTAGCTGGTAGTGTTTTATGTGTACTTTGTATTGTATATCAATAAAGAGTAATTAAATTAATTTTTACTCATTTTCCTTCTATTTTGACTATTTTTTCATTGAAGTAGAAAACAATTGTTTAATAGAATTAAAAAAATTTCACAAATTGCAGCCGGGTCAAACCACGTCAGATCAAACAAAATAATGGAAAAATTTCACCCTCCGTCTCAGATTTTCCCCAAATTTTGTATAATGAAATTATGGGCTAGGATAGCCACAAATCTCAATTTTGAAGGCTCCATGATTTTTAATTACTGAGAAATTAATTATTGTAACTTCTAAATTTTCTGCGAGATGCGCCATTTTCCCCCTTAATTTCTTAAATAACTCCTTACCTGTACAAGTTACTGAAGTGAAAGTTTGTTTCTAGGGATAACTTTTTAAGCTGATTTCAAAAATGCAATCAGAAATTGTGTATCTTCTATAGTTTTTGCATTAAACATTTTTTTGCAAAAAAATTCTAGAATTTTTTTTGACATGTTTGATCAGGAGCACATGTTTTAAATTTTTATATGTTGTAAAGATGGTATACCACTACTTCCAGAAAAAAAACATCTTGGCTTTTTGCCTCGGAGCTGAGAAAAAAAATTATTGAACTTTCACAAGGAACGACTATAAACTAGGTGTTTTTCTCCATACATCCACAAAAGCTTTATTATGCATACAGTTTAACTTTTCTAGTAGCACATTCAAGGCATAAAAAATACTGTTGCAAATTTCTTCTGCAAAACAGAACTAGCTTCTGCTAATTTTCTTTTCGCGTAGCTTTGTCGTTTTTTATTTACCCCATGCAATTTGACAGGTGTGCATCCAAGATTTGTAATACTTTGATTCAAAGCTTCAGCAACTTCTGAAGCAAAAAGTTCCTGAGGTGCACTTTCAGTTTCAGGCTGCCTCTTTAAAATAGCCTCATTATTGCATGATTCTTCAGAACCTGTTATTCGAGTTCGACACTGGGGACATAATTTTTGCCCTGGTTTAAGATAGCTGTGGTTTTTTTTAAAATTCCAATGACACAGATCTCAAAACTCTTCTTGATACCTCTACTATATGAATGAAATGGATCACAACAGTATCTCTGAAGTAGCTCATATGCTGAAAGCAAAAAATTTTCATGGTGAATATAAATGGTTGCATTATTATTAAATTGCTCACTTAGAATTTCAGACCTAAGTGCAATAAGTTCTTTTTGCTTCTCTGTAAAGCTATTCCATTCAAAAAATGCTGTTTGTCTTGTACTTGGTTACATGACATTCAGTCTGCAATCTATCGCCAACTGTGCACTTTGACAATGTATCCGACATACTTATGAATACTTGCTTTAACAATATGTATAATAATATACAGTAACACATATTTTAAATTCTTATACTTAAAACCTTCCATAAAACTAACCAGAACATAATTTTTTAACTCTCTATTATTGATAAATAGGTATTCTAACTGGCAAGGCTCCAAATCTTTCAATAATCCTTTATCCAAATCTCTATAATCATTTGTCTAGACTGTCAAGTTTACCAAAGGTTTTTTGGCTGATTGCCAGAATTAAAAGTATATCTTCATAACAAAAATTGTATTGCCCTGCATTGCATACATTTTGTGTGTGTGTGAAAAGAAAAATATTCAGTTAATAGTCGTTCTTTGTGGAAGTTCAATAATTTTTTTTCTCAGCTCTGAGACAGAAAGCCAAGATGAATTTTTTTCTGGAAGTAGTGGTATACCATCTTTACAACATATAAAAATTTAAAACATGTGCTCCTGATCAAACTTGTGAAAAAAAATTCTTGAATTTTTTTTGCAAAAATTTTTGTAATGCAAAAACTATAGAAGATACACAATTTCTGATTGCATTTTTGAAATCAGCTTAAAAAGTTACCCTTAGAAACAAACTTTCACTTCAGTAACTTGTACAGGTAAGGAGTTATTTAAGAAATTAAGGAAAAAAATGGTGCATCTCGTGGAAAATTTAGAAGTTACAATTATTAATTTCTTAGTAATTAAAAATCATGGAGCCTTCAAAATTGAGATTTGTGGCCTTCCTAGCCCATAATTCCATTATACAAAATTTGAAGAAAATCTGAAACGGCGGGTGAACTACACTGTTTGATCTGACGTATTTTGACCTAGCCATCACTGGACTTAAACTTATAAATTATATATATTTTTATTTTTAAATAGTGATTAGCAGAAATTTGTAATTTATTAAGATTGTATGATAAAAAGAAGCATCTCAAAAATTGAACATACTGGATATATCTTCGTATAGACATCTGTATCCTAGATTTTAGATATCTGTAAATGTACCTTGAAAATCTGGTGTGCAGCAAATCCCACATCAGTTTCATCCTTCTGTTAAATGTCACGTCAATTTTCAGAATTTTCTTTTCAATTTTTCAAGTGTAGTTTTCATGCTTTTATTAATAAAAATAAAACAACAACAACAAGAAAACATCTTCATGTAATAATCTTACTCAAGTTTACTAAGATAAAGCTTTTCTAGCACATAGTTTAAGACATCTTGTTCCTAAAACTTTTTGCAAATAAATAAAGTTTATAATCTATACTGTGTAATATTTCCCAATTGCTTGCAGTATTTAATTTAATCATTGAATGCTCAATACTAAAATTTAATTTTTTAATTCTTTTTCAGGATGCTGAAAAATCGAGGATATTGTACAGCATTGTCAGACATTTGCGTAAAAAACCACTCTTTTACAAAAACGTTTTTGGGTTGTACTATGCCCTAATTCCAATTATTAAATTTAAATTTGTTCTGCAAGGATGGCATTGTGATCTCAGTTTGTATAATGTCTTGGTAAGTTGTAATATGAACAAAAAATCAGATATTAAGTAATAAACCTGTACTTGCCTTAAATTTTATGCCTAGCAGTAAAATATATTTTATTACAGAGTAGCCACAGAACCGGGAAAACCTGGAAATCAGGGAAATGTCAGGGAGCTTTCTGATTCTGGAAAAAATCGGGGAAGTGTCAGGGAACTTTTTAAAATTTCATGAAAACCGGGGAAATTTTGTTTTGTTTAAGGCATGTTCATCTATATTTTGGCGCTATTTACATGGAGATTTGTAGTGGTAAGCCACTACAAATCTCCACTACTTAGAAGTTTAATGCTACAGAATGATTTAAACTTTTCATTATCAGCATAACTATTTTTTTAAAAATTGCATATTATCTCTTTAGAATACATGTTGTATTTGATCAGGGTGTCTAGACATCTGGAAAACCTAAGAAAATTGGAGAAATTTGGAAAAAAGTTTGCCCTAAAATTAGGGACTTTTCTAGAAATCAGTCAGGGAAATCAGGGAACTTTTTTTCCTGAATTTTGTGGCCACTTTGTATTACCTTTGTTTATAATTCTAATCATAATCTATCGTCAAAATAAATTACGGAGCCTTTGGGACCTAGTTAAACTGTTTATGAAATCCTAATTGAAGGATTAAGGACCCAATTGGACATTAATCCTTGCTTATATACCAAAACACAGGCCTTAGACTTTATCATAATGGGTGATTTTCTATGTTAAATATTTAGTAGCTTTGATACCCTCGTCTTGGCATTGCATAGTATGTGAGGTGTTGGATCAGGTGTTGAATATGTCAGCTGACGTAGGTCGAAATTACTATTTTATTTAGAAATGTTTTTACAATGTTTGTGCAGTGTGGGTCTTCTGTAGCCTTTGCACGAAGGATGCTTTCAATGCTAAAAATTCTGTCAATAAATGTGGAAAAGATAATTAAAAAAAAAAAATTTAATGAAATTGATGGTGAAATACTCTTGTTAACATAGAAAGAGAACCACAAGTTTCCTATAAAATCTTTACCTGTCTAATATTTTATGCTTCATCTTTAGGGAGTTCATAATTCTACCCTTTTATCTAAGTATGCTTTGATGGATGAGAGATGCCGCATTCTCGGATGTGCTTTGAAATTTTTGGCTAAAGTATGTATTCTTCTGTAATAATTCTTTTAATTTTGTAATATATTATTTATAAAAACCTAAAAATTAAGTACTTTAAAAGAAATAACAGGGTTCCTACGGTCATTGAAAGTCATCAAAAGTGCTTAGTATTTTTGAACTTGTTTTCAAGGCCTTGAAAATGCTTAGAGGCTCTTAAAAGTTCTTAATTTTTGCTGATGTTGTGTATCCAACTGCAAAATTTATAAAATACAACTCAGATTTGCTATCCCCACTTGACCACCACTTATCGAAATTACCTGACATATTTGTAATATGTATTCACCTACTTGTAACTTTTTTGGTAGAATATACTTTATTAAAAATTTATATAGAGACATGATGTCTGAAAAGAAATTCTCAAAGGTCCTTAAAAGTCATTTTCATTCTTTGATTTGAGTGGGAACACTGAATAAGCTCTGGGTCATTCTATACCAAACCAGCCTGTCACTCAACCTAACCATTTCAGATTTCAATAAAACCATCGGCAATTGTTCCCCCTAATGAAATTAATGAGAAAATAGTTTTTATTACATTTTTTTATCTCATTGGGTTGTATAAAATTAAGCTTTTAAATTAAAAAAAAAATTGGTTTTAGGCTTGTATCGACATATTTTATATGGAATTTCCCATGTTCTATATAAGTTCTACAGAACTGTTTGACCCTTCATTTTAATTAGAACAAGTTTTGATTTGTTATATAACTTGACTATTTGTGTTAAAACAAAAAAAATTCTTGAAATTTGGGGGGGGGGGGGGGAATTAAGTTTGTGTTTTTTAAAAATTTGAAAAAATATATTTTTTTGTTTTATTATAAGCTATAAATTCTGAAACTTTTAGACCTCAAAGGAACCAGGATTTATGGCAAAAAAATTGTTCATGTTCTCATTTTGCATCATCAGACAAGCATCTTCTGGCTGCTTGTGAATAGCAGATTATTTATACCCTTTAAATACAATTTATACTATAACTCCTGATTCCTTTGAGATCCCATATATCTCCATATATATGTAAGGTAAAGCCCTCACCACTCACTCATCACTAATTTTCCCACTTCCCATACAGTCACAACTATAAAAATTGGTACAAATATCAACAATGGGAATCATAGAAAAAGTAAGCTATTCCGATCCCGATTAACCCACTTTAAGGGGCCGAAAAAGGGTTAAAAATTCCAATCCAAGGATATTCGAATATCCCACTTCCCATTTGGTCACAACTCAACTCTGAAAATTTGTATAAATATCAACAATAGCAAACATAGAAAAATAAGCTGTTTCGATCTCGATTAACCAATTTTAAAGGGTTGAAAAGTGGCTAAACGTTCCAAACGAGGGATATTTGAATGTCTCACTTTCAACACAGTCACAACTCTATTTTTTTCAAATGTCAACAATGGCAAACATGGAAAAATTTAGCTACTCCAATCTCAATTAACCCATTTTAAGGGGTAGAAAAGGGGTTAAACATTCCAAACAAGGGATATTAGAATGTCCCACTTCCCATTTGGTCATAACTAAAAAATTGGTACAAATGTCAACAAAGACAAACATAGAAAATGTAAGCTATTCCTATCTAGATTAACCCTTTTTAAGGGGTTCAACGTTCCAAATGAGGAATATTCGAACGTACCACTTCCCATTTGGTCACAACTCTGAAAATTGGTGCAAATGTCAACAAAAACAAATAAAGAAAAAGTACGCTTGATTAACCCTGTAAAAGGGTTAAACGTTCCAAATGAGGGATATTTAAATGCCTCACTTCCAATGTAGTCACAACTCTGATATTTGGTGCAAATTTAAAGAAGTGCAAATATAGAAAAATAAGTTATTCCAATATTGATTAATGAATTTATAAGGGATGAAAAGTTGACATAACATTCAAACTATACGAGGAATATCTTAATGTCCCACTTTCAATACAGTTACAACTTTGAAATTTAGAACTAAGAGCAAACATAAACACAATAAACTATAACAATCCAATTAAATAATTAAAAAGGGGCTAAAGGGGGTTTAATGTTCTAAACGAGGGATTTTCAAATGTCTCATTTCCAACATATTCACAACTATACATTTTTAACAAAGGTAAGCATAGATAAAGTATTGTATTCCTATACAGTTATTCCGATTTTGATTAATCAATTTTTAAGGATCAAACATCTGAAATGTGGAATACATGAATGTCTTAAGAGATTAATTCCTGAAAGTTGCTTTGAAATATGAGATGGTCAGTTTGAATATGAAAAAGTTTTGGCTGGTTTGGTGCGCAATGGCCCCTTTGTCAAAATTAACTATTTTTATACATACTTACCAATTAAAAGTGACATATAATACTAAAATTTCATGCATTAAAAAAATTTCGTGAATTTAAATAGCTATTATTTCTTAAGAATTGCTTGATATCAACAGGATCAAACAACAATATTTTAAAAGAAACTTAAACGTTTCAAGGATAAAATATTCATTAAATTTAAAACAAACAATATATTTTGATTCAGATATAAATTTTAGTTAAAAAAATTCAGCTTGTTGATGTAAAATGTTCTTATTATCAAAAAAAAGTATTAACTGTTTTCAATAATCCTACTTTATATGTGATGCTATAAAAAAGATTATGCAATGGAAGTCTTTTTAACCAGCCTCCGTTTAACTGGATATCTGGTTTGACCAGCAGAAATATTTTTAAGTATGAAACATAAAAAAAAAAAAAAAAAAATAGTATAAATTTAAAACTTTTTAGAAAATAAATACTTTTCCCTATTAGTGGTATGGTATTATACAGGCTTTTCAATTCAATTATTCAATAAACCTTTTGGAATATTCTACAAACTGCTTTGTATCAACATTTAAAGCAAAGCCATCGATGGGGAAACTGGCTCTAAGACTGTGTCATATATACCTAACGAGTTTTATCTTGAAATTACAGCAAAAATTTATTGCAATTTCAGGTACTCAATCATATAAATATTTTAATTTGTATAATGATGAATCAGATGTATTAATTTTATACATAGTTTCCTGTATAATAATAAATAACCTGTTTTTTATTTTTAGAAAGCAAGTATCAATGATACTGCTTTGCACACTTTATCATCTTACTCATACATATTAATGGCTATACATTATCTTCAACAAGTGGAACCACCAGTTCTGCCTATCCTACCAATAGAAAATAAAGAGGTACATATTCTTCATTTGTCTCAATTAGTTAACTACTACGAGAAATAGTTATTCTAATTATGTATGCTTGTTTCTACAGTCAGTTTAGAAGTATGTTCACATTTATTAAAAGGACTGTGTTTTTCTTTTTTCCCCCCATTTAAAAAAAAAAAAAAAAAAACTATATTTAAAATTTGGAAAGTAAATTATAAAATATGGTAGCTATTAATCAAAATGTATGACAGAGAATTTCAAAATTGTATTCATGTGTACGATAGTTACGAAAAACGGAAATCTAACTGCTGGAAAGGGTTTTGTTGTTAATTTGCAGTTCCTCATATTTCTCAGTTTTAGGTGAAATATGCCTGTTTCCAAGCTGAATATTGATCTGTAAATTTATATTAAGGGGACTTGGTACCCTTCAAACTTTTTTTTTTTATTTAAGCCTTTAAAATTATAACTTTTACATATTTGGAAGTATTACTAAGTAAAAACTAAATTTTATTAAAAAAAAGTTCACACAGTGCTCTATATTTTCAAAAAAAAAAAAAAAAAAAAAAAAAAAACATAAAATTTCAAATTCTATCTTTTTTATTTTTCAATAGTTTTTCTTGATTTTTTAAAAAAAGTTTCTTGTAATATACTCTTAACTTTTTAGGCATCAGATTTAGAAAAAGTAAAATAGTTTTTGAGAAAAACGATAATTACTGTACCTACAGATAAAAAAAAAATGTAAAAAATTAGTATTTTTCAACATTTAAAATTGTAAAGAGAAAGTTTATATTTTACAAAAAAAATCCATGCTTATTTTTGTCAAATAGATCTTTAGAATGACACAAAAAAAATCCAGTCAATTCATTCATATTAGCTGAAGTTTTAGCATTTTGAGTGAGATGGGAATTTCAAAAGTCACTAATGAAAAAATACGCTCAAAACATTGAAGGAACTAATGCAGCAATGCCTGATTCCTTGATAAAAATGTAATTTTTCTGCAAAACATGCAAAAAATAAAAAATTTATAATTTTATTTTTGCAAATTTATGTTTGCAAATCATTTATTAATCCAATTAACATTCATCTAATGATTAGAGGTTGTTTTGTAGCCTGTATCAAGCAACTCTGAATTCAACATGGCAAACTTGATAGTCTTGGTCCGTTCCCCATTTCCCCCATGCTTTGATATGAAGGGTGTCTCTCAAAATCCACATGATCTGCATTTTATTGGAAATTTGTGTATAACACTGATGTCTAAGTATATATGCCTTTGACTGCTATCAGTCAGTGGCAATCCGATACATCTTTTCTGGGGAGGGGGTACCGCTGAAAGTACCGACTATAAATGAAAGTTTGTCGACTTATTTTATTAATCTGTAATAATGAAACAGAGTCTATCTGTGGGTCTGTAGAAAGTGATTTCCAATAGATGTAGTGCTTTGAAATTTTCTCTGCAAGTAATCTTAGTCTTCTAATTGTATCTTTGATAAAAAAGAGTGTTAAAATTTTAATTAGTTTTTGATGAATTTTTTATAGAAAATTTTGTTTTTTTACCAAGCAACTTTTAATAGGTGGACTATTCTCTTGTTTTGGAAAATTAAAAATTAGGAAGAAAGAACAATTAGATTCACAAAAAAAGGAAGCAATTTTGTAAATTATTATTATAAACAAAAATTTAATGCATAGTTATCAATTTACATTTCATTGGGGTTCTCATTTTTGAAAAATCAAGCTTTAAATAACAAGGGATGTGGAAAATCGCACAACTTTCAATTACTCTTAATAATGGTCACTGCATTCAAGTTTGTCATTTTCGTTTTCTTAATTTCATTGTTTAAAAAAAAATTCCAGTTGGGAGATATTTTACCAATTATTACACTCATGTCCATAAATTAAGAATAATTCAGTTTTTTCCTAATAACTTCTCAGTGGATCAGCATAGACACATGAAATTCACATCAAAGCGACATCTTTATGTAACATATCTATAAGTAAAACAACTCATTCACAAATTGAAATGCAAAATGTACAGTGGGGACATATGCAAAAGAATGGAGTCAGCATAGACTCAAGAAATTCTTACCAAATAGACATCTTTATGTAACATATTTATAAATAAAACAACTCAGTCGCAAATTGAGATGCAAAGTGTGCAGTAGAATGGAGTACCATTAGTGTGCGGTTGGTACAGATGCATATATATTAAAAATCATGCAACTTATGGAGTTGACTTTTTGTGTGAGATATGATCTCTCCTGTCATCAGTGTTTACTTGGCACTGTATTCTCATACTTAACATGAGTTTCTTGATGAATTATAGTGTAAAAATTGCTCGTAATACCTTTTGAACTCTTGGTTAAGTGATGGAAAGTTCCCAATACATTAAATCTTTACACAATGCATATCGTAGAAGCGTCCACACACATTTGGATTACAGAAATGATCTGACTTATTTATAGGGGCAATATTCATATTTTTTAATTGTTTATCCAAAGCAAAAGTGGGATAAAATTTGCCACAAATATTAATAAACACGATTTAGAAACTGATGTTTCACAATTTAAGACTTCTCTAGATCAAGTTAACGTAATTACAATGAAAAAGTGGATTTTAATGATCTTTTGCACTCTTTGGGAGCTTATTAAACAAATTCAACGTATTGAACCTAAAGACCAAAACTCTTTTCCCACCAAATCTTTATCTTGAATTGGCATTTACCATGAAACATCATGTTCCCACCTTTCTACAGATCCTCTGATGTCCAATATTACTCATGAGACTGAAAATATTATTTTTTGTAAACAGTATCTGATGTTAAAAAGATTTGGTCTTTGGGTGCAGTGTGTTGAATTGGTTTAATAAGCTCCCCAAAAAGGCAAAAGGTAATTAAATTTGACTTTTTCACTGGAATTATGTTAACTTATATCAAGGCAAGTCTTAAATATTGAAATATCGGTTTTTAAATCATGTTTATTGATACTTATGGCCAATTTTATTCCACTTTTGCCTTGGATAAACGATTAAAAAGATGAATATCGCCCCTATAAGAAAGCCAGATCACTCCTCTCATCCAAATTTCATCAAGCATGTGTGGGACACTTCTACAATATGCATTATGCACAGATTTAATGTATTGGGAACTTTTCATCACTTGCAAACTATTCAAAAGGTGTGACGAGCAACTTAGCCTCTAGAATTTATCAAAAACTTATGTTAAGTATAATACAGTGCCAAGTAAATACTGATGACAGGGGCGATCATATTTCACACTAAAAGTCAACTCCATGAGTTACATGATTTTTTATGTAAATGCATCTGTACAACCACACACTAATGGTACTTCATTCTTTTGCATATGCCCCCACTGTACACTTTGCATTTCAATTTGTGGTTGAGTTGTTGTTTTACTTATAGATATGTTTCATAAAGATGCCTCTTTGATGTGAATTTCATGTGTCTATGCTGCTCCACTGAGAAATTATTAGGGAAAACTGAATTATCCTTAATTTATGGACATGAGTGTATTACATAAGCAAAAAAAAATGTTTGTATTGTATTTTCTTATCTTTTTATTATGATTTACCATTCTACTTGCAAATAAATATGTTACAACCAGAATTATATTTTAGGTATTTGAAGACTATTTAAAAGTACCATCCGAAGTGTTGAATGGTCACAATTATTGGTTTTCGGAAGATGTCAACGCATTGGTGAGTTATTACAGTTTTAGTCATTAAAAATCATTCTGAAAATTTAATGTTTTTGAATTCGTGGTTTAATGAGTCTTAGCCATCTTTTTTCTAAATAAAAGTATTTGTTACCAAGTTATTTTTTTTTAAGAAGTATAATAAATGTTACATTGCCTTTCAAATTACTTTATACTTGTCATGGCTCCATCACTGGTACTTGTATTTGTAAACTATCCTTTTAAGTATATTCTACTTTGTACTAAAACAAATCTAAATTATTCCACTGATTTTCAAATAGTCACTTTTTATTGAGGTAGATGTAGATTGCACCCCTCATCTACAGTTTTCCCGATTTCAAGCCACTAAAGTATGACTTATGACTTGACTTGTGAATGGGGGTGACTCTATCGAGTACCAACACCGCGACTGAAGTCTATTGTACTGAAACCCCCTATTTGATCTAAAGAAGACCGGTTGCTGAAATAAATTTCAGTATAGACCTGATTGGAACATTTGATAATTCCCAGGGGTCGATACAATGGTATCCCAGATGTTCAAATCTTTGGGCAGAATAGTAGTTACAATTGCATAACACATGTGTAGAGCTCTCCTCTGTCATACGACAGCCTCTGCATAGTGGGTCATCTATAACACCTATCAGATTAAGATGTCTATTTAAGGTGCAGTGTCCAGTTAAAAGGCCTACAGCAACCTTGATCTCTTTTCTGCTCAATTTTACTAGCTCCCTCGATCTATTCCAGGGTGACTGTTGATTGAGCTCTTTGGCTTGTCTTTGATCTTTAAATTCAAGCCATGCTTGATAGGATTCAGTCAATAAAAAGCTTTTGATAGTTTTCCTGACCGCATTGTGGGGCAGACCCAAAACAGGTTCTTTACCAACAAAGGATAATTCAGATCCTTGTTTAGCTAATTGGTCTGCCATTTCATTACCTTCAATGTCACAGTGACTAGGGACCCAGAGAAGAGAAACCTTGTTACCCTCAGCTAGGTCTTCAAGTGCATTGTGGCATTCCCACACTGCTTTAGAGGTAAAGCAGTGACTCTTTAAAGCCATTAGTGTAGACTGGCTGTCAGAGAAAATATTTATGACCCTCTTAACAACCCCCCTATCTGGCAATTGTAGGCACATGCCGTAATTGCAAGAACCTCAGCCTGAAATACAGTAGCCAACTTGCCCAGAGAGAAAGATAGCTTTATTTTTCTGTTAGGACAGAAGACACCTGAACCAGTGCCATAAGATGTCTTTGAACCATCTGTATACCAAATTTCATCTCCTCTCCTAGTCAGATTGGAGGGAAATCTCCAGTCCTCTATGGTCGGGAAGATGATATTGTATTTGGCTCTAAAGCAATATTGCTTTAACATCCAGTCAGATCTCATAGTTAGACAGGGATGTTCTTTTACCTGTGTCTGAATATTTTTAAAAAAAGGTAATTCATAGGATGTTTTCCATAAACCCATGAGTTTTAGCCGTCGTGAACACAAAACAGCCTCTAATTCCACTTGTTTGTGTAGTGGTAGAAAATCTAGGAGAATTTCTAGACTCCTTGAGGGAGTAGTTCTCATTGCATTTGTAATTGCAATAGTTGCCATTTTTTGTAAACTAGTGAGTTCTTTTTTTCACAGTTTCATTATGGGTTCTATTTCCCCAGGCAATGTCCCCATAAGATATCATTGGAGTAATCACTCCTGTATATATCCAGAGCACCATTTTTGGTAACAAACCCCAGTTATTTCCAATAGCACGTCTGCAGGCCCAGAACACTTGTTTGGCTTTGCTGGTGCTGTATTGGAGATGTGGCTTCCATGTCAAGGTTTTGTCAAAGATAACTCCTAAATACTTAACCTCATCTGAATATGCAAGTGGTTTCCCAAAGAATTTTATGGTTTGCATATCATGTATTCTTTTCCTAGTGAACACTGTTAGGTTGGTCTTGCTGGGGTTAACCGACAATCCTACCTCTTTGCACCATTTTTCTACCTTTTTTAGAGCAGTGCTCATGAGGTCAGTTACAGTATTCTGGAATTTATCGCTTACGACCAGTGTTATGTCATCAGCATAACCTAGACAATGCAGGCCCAAAAAATTTGATCCTGTTTAAGAGTTTGTCAACCACCAGACTCCATAGTAGTGGTGACAGCACTCCTCCTTGTGGGCATCCTTTACAATTCTCCACAGTGAGCGAGTCTCCCAAAAGGGAGGCTTGAGCCAATCTGGTTTCAAGCATATTTTTAATCCAGGTACATACGCTTGAATTAACATTTCTTTTGAGAAGGGCATTATTGATTACATTCGTTGGAACTTTATCAAAAGCCCCCTCAATATCCAGAAAGATCGCCATGGCTATTTCCTTTCCATTGACTGCCCCATCTAGTACTGTAACAAGGTCGTATAGGGCAGTTTCTGTAGATTTCCCAGGTTGATATGCGTGTTGAAATCTCGATAAGGGTTTAGCTTTTAAAACCTCATCTCTGATATACCTGTCAATCAATTTCTCCAGAGTCTTGAGGAGAAAAGATGTCAGGCTAATAGGTCTGAAGGCTTTGGCTTCATTGTAGCATGACTTTCCTGGTTTGGGTATAAAGATAACTTTACAGGTTCTCCATGCATGTGGTATATAACCATATACTATACATGATCTAAAGATTCTGCATAGGTGTGGCATAATAATATCTTTGCCATGTTGGAGTAGAGCTGGTATAATATCGTCAGCTCCAGGTGATTTGAAGGGCTTGAACGAATTAATAGCCCATGCAATTCTATTTGGAGTAATTATACTCTTAGCCATAACCCAGTCCTCTTTTTTACTACGTGATAGTGCAAGATTGGGAATGGCAGGCATGTCACTTGATTTTGCGACTGTGATGTCAGGAAAGTGTACTCTAAGCATTTCCGCTAGTGTACTTTTGCCATCTTCCGTGTATGTGCCATCATCCTTCCTGATGGAACCCAGTTGGCACTGACTGTCCTTTGACAGTATTTTGGTCAGTCTAGCTGAACTGGACATATTGTCCGCCTGGCCACAGAAGTCTCTCCACGATTCTTCTTTACTTTTCCTAATGGCCTTATTATAACTGGTGAGTGCATCTTTATACTTTGACCACTCACCTGTTTTTTTGGCTCTGTTAAAGAGCTTTCTACAGTTTTTGCATAATATACTGAGGTTTTTGTTCCACCAAGGAACTCGCCTTGGTATCCCAGTTGTGACAGCTTTACAATTTAACTGGTAGGCTAGGAGGATGGACCGTTGTACAGAGTCAACCGCCAGCTCCAGGTCCACCAGTGAAGGAAAATTAAAGCTCTTACCTTCTAGGAGAAGCCGAAGGTCCTCCCGATAGGAATCCCACTTGGTGTGTCTGGGATTCGCGTTTTTCCTGCTGATTTATTAGTGCAGGGCCTGAAATGGACATTTGGATTAGTTTATGGTCTGATAGTGTAATACATTCAGAGACATGCCAATCCTGTATGCAGTTAACTGCTTTATTATTACAGAAGGTTATGTCAATAACCTCCTTTCTATTGCTAGTAACAAATGTTGGTTTATTACCAGTATTGAGGATATATAGATTGTTGCTTAAGAAAAATTCTATTAGATCCTCACCTCTTTTGTTGCAATTAGTACTGCCCCAAATGGTGTGGTGTGCATTAGCATCGCAACCCACAATGACCTTCATCCCAGACTGTGAGCAACGCTCAACAAAGCTTCTAGCTGAAGTTGTTAGCGGAATTTCATCCTCATATGGAAGATATACTGACATAATATAAGTAATATATCCATTTTTGCTGATTAACTTGATAGCTACATTATCACTATCCAGTGGGTCGGCTATAAGAAGAGCTTTAATATTTTTATTTGTAATTATACAAGCTCTCGGTTTACTACTTGAGCGATCAAAGAATAGGTTCCCACAGTTGCCTAGACCTAGGATTTTACCCTTGTTGACCCAGAGTTCCTGTATCAAGGCAATGTCTATCCTTCCTTCAACCAGTCTTTTATTGACTAAAGCAGTAGCTGACTGGCTATGATGAAGATTGATTTGAGCAACCTTGATGGTTTTGCTCGTCTTCTTTTGGGTTTCGGACATAAATTAAGAATAAAATAGCTGTCACCCTAATCAGAAGATTCCTTCTCTTTTAGTGCTGTGTCCTCCTTAGTGGGGGAGATAGGCACAACTGTAATATCGGATCCCGAATCTGAGAAGTCGAGATCACCAAAAACTTTATATAGTGATCCAGAAGAATTACTAATAGGACTAGAAAGAGTCAGTGTTTCTTGAATCTCTGCTCTGATACTTACTGATGGGGTCGATTCCTCTTGATCCGGAACGACCTCCATAGCTTCTGTGGTGGGCATCACTGGAGTTACCCGTGCGTCCTTCTCTGAAGGTGCCAATGATTCCTCCATAGCATCATCCGATGCGGGCCTTACGACCACACCATCAGATTCAGTAGGAGGTTTCATTACGGCGGTCTCCAACGCGGGCTGTTGGGCCGCTTCACTGGATTCCGCCAGTGGTTTACCCACAGCAGCAAACGGAGGAGACACACGAGCAACATTGGGGTCGCTAATGATCTTCAGGAATCCTTTCCCAAAGCTCCCCGTGAAGATCTCAAAGTTTTTCTCCTTTATAAACTTTGAGGACTTGAGATCCATCTCGATGATCCACCGGATGTAAGCGTGGTCACCGACGACTTTTCTTTCCCGGATTTTCCACTCAGCAGTGTTGAGGCCTGGATTCAAGCGGGCAATTCACCTGAGCAGGACCTCCCCATCTGTGGTGAGTATATCCCGGGATTTGAGTTTCTCAAATCCCGGGATATACTCACCACAGATGGGGAGGTCCTGCTCAGGTGAATTGCCCGCTTCTTCACTGGTCTCGGTAGGTCCGATGCTTTCCTCACCTGAACTTTTAGATCTTGGTCTACAATCCTACCATTGTAGTTCTTCGTTAACCAAGCAACAGTGTAGTCATTGGCACAGTGGATCATCAAAGCACCGTTCAGCACACCCGTATTTAAAATCTGGGGGGCCTCCCGGGCGACATCCTCTGAGTCAATGACTTTGTTGATGTCACCTTGAATAGTCAGGGCATCATCGGGTGACAGTGAACCATCTGGGAAGTTATCTTGGACGATTGCCATCTTTACTCCGGTGGCAGCTTGGCTATAGGATGGGGACTCAGCCGTCCTCGCCCGTTTAGCCTGTGCACCTGTGGATGGGGAAGGGGTGGTATCACTGACCCTACCTCTTTTCCCTGCTGGAGTTGTGCTACGATGTTGAGCAGCGTTGTCTCCAGTTTCAGCGTTAAGACGCTGACGAGCCATTTGCCTCCTATGCTTGTTCTTTTGAGAACGCGTCATAGTTGACCTTTCTTTTAGAGAGCTAAGGAAACCTCCGGTTGGATTAGTCGCGGGCCCCGAGGGACCACTATCGACAGATGTTTGTTTGCTTATAGCGGGCCCCGAGGGACCACTATCGACAGATGTTTGTTTGCTTGTCGCGGGCCCCGAGGGACCACTATCGACAGACGTTTTGGTGCTCGGAACAACTTCGCCACATACCTCAGTTGTTGACTCAGAAGAGCCAGGTCCACTTTGGCCGGGTTTGAGTTGCTCCAAACTTGTTTTGCTGTTTGACCCGTCGTTTTTTTTATTTTTTTTATTTCCCATGTGTTATCAAGGACTGAGGGTAAGTTTGAGTCACCACCTGTATGGACCCTCAGTGCAAGCGGAAGGCTAAATACAACGTGATTCACCACTTCACGAGGTGAACCGTTAGAGACAACCTTTAACCCTGGTTGCCATGTGACATTCACATTCTCTTAAGCACTGTATCCACACCTTGGATTTTGGTTTCCGTTCATCTGTCACATCCGTCTTATCTACCTAGGTCTTACGACCATCAGCAGATCGTCAGGGTAGTAACAGACTATGCCATGGCAGCTTTTAGGCACCCTCCTCCTTTTTCAACCGAGCTTGGGACCGGCTTAGGCTGAGTTAGCCACTAAAGTATACAGGCCATCATTAATAGGGCTTCCAGCTAACAGACAATGGGTACTAATCTCTCCATTAAAATGTTCTTGCTTTACGTGTTTGACCAGTGTGTTTGTTTGTTGCATGCGTGTATGTATGTAATAATCTTTCTTGCTACGTATATCCTAAATGGCCTTATAAATGTTTTTATATGTGCTATGAAATGAAGTCCTTTGAAATTCGTTCTGCATGAATGATAGCATCTAAAGGTATTCTCAATTTATATTTGGTGCAAGTTGTAATTGTTGGATAATCATATTGTTGCAGTATCCATCCATTTCATATCAAACGGATTTCCCTAAAAGCATTTGTCCTTAAGTGGATGTTTAGTGTATCTTTTGTGCGCATGTCTCTTTGTGTTGTCTTTAAACTCAAACCCGATCCAGTTATATCTGTCTGTGTAGTGTTCCATTGTTAACCATCTTCTTAACATCCTTTTCAAGGAAGTATAATTATTCCTAAATAATGTTTCTTTTTAATTTTTCTACACTTTAAAATAACCTGCACTCGTATAGAAAAATAGAGCTTGACGAGTCATTAAAATATACAGCTAAATTTTCAACTCTGCTGTTGATTCTGTGCCAAAATGATAAATTCCAACAAATGCTAGAAATAATGTTTGTTAACTATTAAACAAAACATTGATTATTTCGTAAAAATAATTATGTAATTGAGTTTTTGTACATGGTGTCACATCTTGGCAAAAGGATGATTAAAATCGAAAATCTTTGGCTTTTTGGGCATAGGTTCACTATTTATTCAAATATTGTTTAATAAACAAAAAGTAAACAATGACTGATTAATTGATTGAATATTCCTGACTCTTTGAAACTCTATATTGTGGAATGATGTCACAAGTAATGTTCAACAAATAGTTATGTTAAGTGGTTTATTTTAACTTAACTGTTTTCAAGTCAATGATTTTTATAATGATTCAAACAATTTCAGTTACATTGCAGAGTGGCCACAGAACCGAGAAAACCTGAAAATCGGGGAACTGTCGGGGAATTTTTTTAAATTTCATGAAAATCAAGAATATTTTTTATTGTTTAAGGCACGTTCATCAATACTTTATGCTATTTACCCAGAGATTTGTGGTGGTAATCGTAAGAAGTTTAATGTTACAGAATAATCTAAACTTTTTGTTACTAGCAAAACTATTTTTAAAAAATTTACACATTATCTCTTTAGCATATATGTTCTGGCTGATCAGGTTGTCTCGACATTTGGAAAACTTAAGAAAATTGGGGAAATTTGAAAAAAAGTTTGCCTAAAATCAAGGAATTTTTAAAAAATCGGTCAGGGAAATCAGTGAACTTTTTTTCCTGAATTGTGTGGCCACCTTGCATTAGTTCTCACAATATTTAATTTTTATGCAAATTCTTGGAAGTGATATTGTTGTTTGAGGAATTGTTCTTAAAATGGTCTATTTTAAAATTTTCTTATTTACATTTCATTTGTCAATAGTATACTACATGTTTTTAATTTTGATTTAATTGTTTAACACGTTGACTGCCACAGAATTTTGCATGATTCCTGTCTAAAGTCAATTTGATTTAACCTTTAACTGCTGTATGCAGTCTGACAGACCGCGAGTCATTTTTTGTGGAATGCTTCCACCCACTAGAATATTTCGATTTTGACTTTTATGTTAATTTTTCCTATACTTTGTTAAATTTTAAATTAATGCTCACAAATTTCTTTGGCGCAGTATGAACCACGTGTTGCCCTTGCTCCAACATTATCAAACCACCCAACCACAGCACTCATCAATGCATTGATTGGAGAAGAGATTGAGTTGAATGCAACTCGTGTCAGTCAACGTATTAACTTCCACACTTGGACTTGAGGCTAGAAATTCCACAAATGGTTGTGGTACTCTTTGAAGACACAAAGCCTCTAATGTCAGAAACTTAAATTGCATATAAGTACATGCTAATATTTTGATTATCAACATTACTGATGAATCTAAGAGCAATATTCCATGTACAGGGGTCGCAGACGTCCTATATGTCCTATAAATCCTATATTTTTTAAAAAATCGGTAAAAACGTCCTATATTGTCCTATATTTTACAATTGTCCTATATATCCTATATTTCTACATTGATTCGATCTATATTTTCTTCGAATTCGTAATAACGGCGCCGTTTGTTGCCATTTTTAAATATTTCGGATTCTTTGGCGCGATCGTAGGTGAAAAAGACCTGACAAAAACGATGTTTGTAACGACGGCACGGCGTTTTATCTCTTGTGACGTCACGTGCTGCATAACCTACAACTCAACTCTATTGGACCGGTGGGAGTTGTAAAGATGTGAACATTTCCATAACAATCGGTCTTGAATTTCTGATTTGATTTTTCCTCCAACGTAATAAATTAATTGGCCATAATGCAGAGAGAGATGCAACAACAAAACTCTGCCTCGGGAAAAACGGATAAAAACAACTTTGGATTAATTTGCAGGACTACTAAAGAACATTTTGAGTGCTCAGTCAATAATTGATGAAGGAAACAAAAGGGTTATGATTTATTGTATGATGTCGGATGGCGATTTTTTTATTCCGAATCCTGTACGAATTCTTCACCACGAATTGTTTACATCAAACCACTCCAAAATATGGCAACCACAGGCAGTTAGATATCTTGCTCTTAAAAAATGGCAGGGCTGCCATTTTTTGGCGAAAAACGCCTTGGCGCAGAATTCGTACCGGATTCGGAATATTAGCCACGATTTTTTCATACAAGTCGCCAAAATTGAAAATTACGGCAATACGTTGTGTTGTCAAATCCAAACGATCACTAGGGTTGCTTTAAAACCAAGTGCCAGGTTCGCCACATTCGGCGATAAATCTCCCACTTTTCGTCGCTAATCCAGCCGACACTGAATAGTACATCTGAATCAACAAAAGACTGCAAACAGGGATAAAAAGAAAATACTTTAAGAAATTGGAACAGTTAAAAATGCTGGAAGCAAAAGACTCATGATTGCAAATAATGTAATCAATAAAACTTGATTTAGGGATGGAATATTGAGGCAATAACGGATCACGTATTCAGGATCAGGCGATTTCTTTTTTTTTTTAAGGTGTGTTTTTTATTCTCTTAAATTCAATATAACGAGTATATAAATGTATAACGAGTTAATTTTGAAGTTCAGTAGCAACTGTGTGCAGTTATTTGATGTTTTATATTGTCCTATATTTTTTTTGAAAAAATCCTATATTTTCTTATTTTGTCACTTTGACCCCTGCATGTATTATATAGTCAAAATTACCATTATACACTTACTTCCAAAAGTTAATCACAGAGAGGAAAATGTTAATTTCCGTATGCCAATGAAATTTGCTGCAAAAGGTAGAAGGAAGTATGCAAATATGTTAGGTAACAGTCAATCATAATTTTGCGTCGAGAAATAGGCAAAACAGATTTGTATAAGAAGCCAGCATTGAGAAGGGTTACAAGAGTTGCATGTTAGTGCTGATGAAAGGTGTTAAGAACATTCGTATGATTTGTTTTCAAGCTAGACGTGTTTCTATGGATTCCAGAAGTCAAATGGAAGATTCTGAGCGCTGGTGGGCTGTTGGACACATTGAAGCAGGACAGTCTATCACAAATGTTGCTCTTCGTCATTCATCATTCCGTCATTTCACGGTTATGGAAACAATTTCAAACCAGCCAAACAGTTGTCCGAAGACCATTAGCAGGTCGTCCAAGGATTATGACCCCCATAGAAGATCGAAATGTTGCTGTTGTAGCCAAGTGGAATCGAAGATCGACCTCCACACGTGTTACATCCATGGTTGCAGCGGCCATTGGCAAGACAATATCTGCCACTACTGTTTTCTGAAGGCTACACATGAATGGTCTGTACGCCCGGGTACCACAAGCTTGTGTTTATCTGTCCAATCCAAAGGGGCATGATTAAAGTGGTGCCGCCTTCATGTTTATTGGATTGAGGCAACGTTATGTTCACAGATGAGTTCAGAGTTGTCCTACAACCCAATGATAAGCTTGTAAGGGTCTGGAGGGAACAAGACTCATTCCGCAGAACGCCACTCATTCCACTGTAGAAGCATCATGGTCTAGGCAAGGATTTCGTTGGGAAATCGCACCGACCTGCACATCTTCAGGCGAGGTTTTGTGATGACTGTACGGTATCAAGATGAAGTCTTAGACCCCATTATGAAACTGTACGCTTCAGCAGTTGGTCTTTCTTTCGTTTTAATGGACGATAATGCGCGTCCCCATAGAGTTGCCATCGTTCACGATTTTCTGGAGAGAGGGGATTGCGCGTATGAAGTGACCGGCTTATTCGCTTGACTTTAATCTAATTGAAAATCTTTGGGATGCCCTCTGCCGTGCTGTATGTAGATATTTCCCTCCTCCAGAAACTCTCAGAGATTTAGAAACTGCCTTACAGGAAGAATGGCAATTACTGGATTCTTTGGTGGTTGATCACCTCTTAATAATCATAGAAACAAAAGGATCACTTGACGTCATAGCTTTAAAGTTGTGTTAATTAGAAAGCAATCGGACAAGGTTTTCGGGCAGTTTTTTTTTTCTTAATTTTTAAATAACTAATTTTTTAAAGAACTTTTGTTCGCATATTTGTTATCAGAAAGAAATTCTTCTTAAATATAAACTAATTGCACTCGTTTTAAAAAAATGCAGGAATCGTCCATTCGACTCAATTTGCATAAGTATTCTATTGTGTGTCCTTCCAGGGTAATAAAATAAAATAAGCATTTTCTTTCAAATTATTTATGTTTACACTTCTTATAGTTCTGTAACAGATACTTATATTTATAAGTTTTATCATTTTAAATCTATTTTACTTTTTGTATAAAAAATCTAAACTATTTGAAGGATTTTCATATAGTCGCTTTTGTTGAGGTAAATTATACCCCTTATCCACAGTTGTTTTCCTGATTTCAAAGCTTACAAATACAGGTTATCATTAAAAGGGGCGTCAGGACAAAACCAAAAAGTACTGACCTAGCCATTAAATTATTGTTGGTATTTGTTTTGACCAGTATGTTTGTTGCATGTGTGTATTTAATATTCTTTCTTCCAAAATGTAGTGTCTAAATAGCACAATACTTCTTTCTATACATCACATATAATCAAGTCCTCTGAAATTGTCATTTTGCTAAGATATTAAGAAATACTCAATGTATTTGGAACAATTTTTAATTTTCTTCAGCAAAATTATAGGGGATGAGTAAGTATTAGTAAATAACATTGTGTTACTTAATCCTTTAAATGGCCCTTTAGTTTACTGAATATAGATATTTAAAAAGAAAGTCTTAGCTCAGTGTTAATTGATAGTGTAATATTTTTTTTTGCTTGCTTGTGAGCAATAATTTTTAATTAGTTTTATAAAGATTTTTTTAGTTAGATTGGTACATTTTTCAAGAACCGTATACCACCCAGTAATTCCAAAAAAATTATATCTAGCCATGTCCCAATTACGGCTTTACTACAGTAACCATGTTTATTTTATTTTATTTGAAAAGTACAAAATGTAATTTTCAATCTTTGTTTTCAGAAAAGGAGGTACTTACCTCAACCAAAGAACAACTCATCTGTTGGCGAATTGTGGCTGGGTCTTATTGATTTTCTCACAAGATATGATGGCACCAATGCCATTACAATCACTCAAAAAGAACCTCTGCCTTCTGCGTCCCTTCAGAGATGTGCCCGATTGTTTAACATTGAAGGTAAAAAAAAACTAAATATCTATTAATTAAAACTTCATTATCGCAGTTTTCATCTGGTCTTTGGAAGTCCTTATGAACTGCTTATTCCCCTTGGGTCCTTATCAATTTGTTAGAAACTACTTATTTTTTGTATAAAGGACTTCTGAAATAAGTTTTCCTTAAAAAGTCCTGTGACAAACCGCATTAATATTTTTCTAATTTACTATTTTTACTTAGTATTTACAGGGGTCGCAGACGTCCTATATATCCTATAAATCCTATATTTTTTAAAAAATCGGTAAAAACGTCCTATATTTTACAATTGTCCTATATATCCTATATTTCTACATTGATTCGATCTATATTTTCTTCGAATTCGTAATAACGGCGCCGTTTTTTGCCATTTTTTTATATTTCGGATTCCCTGGCTCGATCGTAGGTGAAAAAGACCTCACAAAAACGATGTTTGTAACGGCGGCGCGGCTTTTTATCTCTTGTGACGTCACGTGCTGTATAACCTACAACTCAACTCTACTGGACCGGCGGGAGGCGGGAGTTGTAAACATGTGAACATTTCCATAACAATCAGTCTTGAATTTCTGATCTGTTTTCTCCTCCAACGTAATAAATTAATTGGCCATAATGCAGATGGAGATGCAACAACAAAACTCTGCCTCGGGAAAAACGGATAAAAACAACTTGGGATTAACTTGCAGGACTACTAAAGAACATTTTGAGTGCTCAGTCAATAATTGATGAAGGAAACAAAAGCAGGGGTGGGAATTCTGCGCCAATTGCGCCAGCGCGCGCCAAAAGTTGTATCCTGCGCCAACCTGCTACAAAACCACATTTAAGTGCAATTCTGCGCCAATTTTGCTTTAAATCTTCATTTAAACGCTCACGCTAAAGCGCCAAACCATCTCGCACATGCCAAATCTATGTGGACACGAAATTACGGCAACCTCAATGGCCGTTTTCGCACGAATTTCCATAACATTCGATTTTTCCCCCAACAGAATGCAATGTGTGAATTATCTCTCTGAAATCGGCATTCACGCATGCGCATTCATGTTCAAACGCGTCTTGGACCGGGACAAACTGAAATCGCCGAATGCTGATATCATGTGCGTCATTGCTAAATAAAATTTGGGGCTAAGCATTTAAAAAGAATATTTCCGCTCGGACACTGATGATGCCTTCTATCAAATTTAGGGTTGTTTTTTTGTAATTTACTTGTTGGCTGTTGGGTAAGTAACTTTTAAACGTCCGTTTAAATTTGAAATTAAGTATCACAGAAATATAATCAAAATCCCGGAATGTTTCCGATTTAAAAAAATAAAAAATTATAAGTTTTATAGAACGGCATGAAGGGTAAAATCGGCGTTTTGCCGTAGAATTTGACCCGATTTGGAAAATAAAAAAAATTTACAGAAATTTAGAAACATTCTTATTTTAATTTTATGTATTGCTATTTTTGCTGTAAGAATTGCTATTTTTATACAAATGAGTCTTATAATAATAATAAAACAAAGAGTCAGTAGATCTGTTGAAAGCTACTTAAAATAGGTGTAGAACTTGACAATTTTTTACATAAGTAGTTTTGGCCATCTGATTGTACCTTTGACAAACGGAATGTTAAAATTTTAATTAGTTCATTTTTAATTAATTTTTTTCCCAACCGACTTCAAATAGAGGTACAGCTCTGAAATTTTCTACATAAGTAGTTTTGGCCTTTTTTTAATTAGACTTTTTAAAAACAGAATGTTAAAATTTAAATTAGTTTTTTTTTAACTAATTTTTTAATTAAAAAAAAGTCTTTTAATTAGGCTACAGCTCAGAAATTTTCAACATAAGTAGTTTTTACCTTCAAATTGTACATTTGACAAACAGAATGTTAAAATTTTATTTTTTATTTACTTTTTTAATTAATTTTTTTTTTTACGTAGCGACTTTAAATATAGGTACACCTCTGAAATTTTCAACCTAAGTAGGTTTGGACTTCTAATTAGACTTTTGAAACACAGAATTTTAAAACTTTAATTGGTTTTTTAATTAATATTTTTACAAAGCAACTTCTACTAGATTTAGAGCTCTGAAATTTTCAACATAAGTAGTTTTGGCCTTCTAATTTTGCTTTTCATAAACATTTGTTAAAATAATTCAGAGAGGTGAGGGGGTTGAGTTATTGTATTAACGGGCACATTTTTTGGTTCTCAGTGGGGAGGGGGTTCTGATATTAAGGGTTTACGTTGCAATTAAATACTTAGCGAGTCAAGTGAACCTGTCCTTGCGTAGCAATAAATTTTCAGCTAGCTTGTGCTTGCATATCAATTAAACTTTTCAGAGAGCTAAGCGAGCTGTGTTTGTGTTACAATGAAACTTTTAGCCAGCAAAGAGAGCTTGATTTTGCATAGCAAACCCGTTCGTAAAGTGTCAAAAGCTAAAAAATATAAATGTTTTTTTTTTTTTTTTATTGTTTTTTTTTTTTACAATTTATATATTTTAAATTTACAAATAAAAATAAAATTTATACAAGTTCAAATTTTAATTATCGTAATTGTAGTTTAATCAGCTACAATTTATTATATTTCTGCTACTAATTTTCTAATTTTGCTGCTACAGTTTCTCTTATTCTGCTCCAAAAGTTAAATTTTGCTGCTCCAATTTTTCGCGAATCTGCTCCAAATGTTAAATTTTGCTGCTCCAAAATTGCTCCAAACTGGGCTTTCGCACTTCCCACGCCTGCAAAAGGGTTAAGATTTACTGTATGATGTCGGATGGCGATTTTTTTATTCCGAATCCTGTACGGATTCTGCGCCACGAATTGTTTACATCAAACCACTCCAAATTATGGCAACCATAGGCAGTTAGTTATCTTGCTCTTAAAAATGGCAAGGCTGCCATTTTTTGGCGAAAATCGCTTTGGCGCAGAATTCGTACCGGATTCGGAATATTAGCCACGATTTTTTCATAAAAGTCGACAAAATTGAAAATTACGTCAATACGTTGTGTTGTCAAATCCAAACGATCACTAAGGTTGCTTTAAAACCAAGTGCCAGGTTCGCCACATTCGGCGATAAATCTCCCACTTTTCGCCGCCAATCCAGCCGACACTGAACAGTAAATCTGAATCCACAAAAGACTGCAAACAGGGATAAAAAGAAAATACTTAAAGAAATTGGAACTGTTAAAAATGCTGGAAGCAAAAGACTCATGATTGCAAATAATGTAATTAATGAAACTTGATTTAGGGATGGAATATTGTGGCAATAACGGATCACGTATTCAGGATCAGGCGATTTCTTTTTTTTAAAGGTGTGTTTTCTATTCTCTTAAATTCAATATAACGAGTTTATAAATGTATAACGAGTTAATTTTGAAGTTCAGTAGCAACTGTGTGCAGTTATTTGATGTTTTATATTGTCCTATATTTTTTTGGAAAAAATCCTATATATTCTTATTTTGTCACTTTGACCCCTGTATTTACTAATTTAAGTTAAATTAGAGCATATTTAAACTTTTTAATATTGTTAAAATATTTCTTTTAGCTTTAAAAAAAAATACATGTTTTTAATGAGTATTAATATGATTGAATTTTGCTTAAATTTAGTCCCTTCATTGAAATAATTTGTAATTAATATATTAATTTGCCTTCATCTTTTATAAACCTATTGTTTAAAATTCCCTTTTATACAAGAAATTCAGGAGATGTGCTCATTTAAATTGATGAAATAAAATAGTTGTAGGTAATTATTTTAATTGAGCATGCTTGTTTATAAACTAAGCCATTATAATTAACACAGAAAAACAACATTTTATTGGCTAACCTTTACTTAACTTTTTTTTTTCATTTTTAGATCCCTTTTTAACAAAAAGAAATTTGGGGTGTATTCTTAATAACACAGGTGAGTATCCACAAATAGCCTCTGTAAAAAATAACTATGATTGTATTTATCATATCAACTTGCTGTATAAATGATTTAATTTCTTAATCTTTTAATATTATTAGCAAAACGAAATACCAAAAGCATTATCATATAAACTTGCTGTATAAATTATTTAATTTCTTAACCTTTTAATATTATTAGCAAAATGAAATACCAACAGCACAAAAGCACATATTTTAGACATTTTGATTAGCTAAATTAAATTTTGTAATTTTAGCTTATAGGAAAACTCTTAAGAATTTAGCTGAAAAAAGCACCCACAGCTTAATCCCTTCAGACAATACATTTTTAAACACACTAGTTAAATAATTTATATAAATATTATGTAATATATAAATTTGGGAAAATATTTTTATTTTAAAATTAATCTAATGATTATTCACACAAAGTCAATGTGTTAAAATGTCATTCATATTTTGTTTTTGATTAGTATATACAGGGTAGCCATAATTAAACTAACTTAATATAGGGACATGCAGGACCTGTTCCAATGAACTTTTCTTCATAAAATTTGTTGCACATTGTATTAAGACCATTGGAAAAATATATACAAAAGAAGAAAAAATAACTTAACATTTTTGCTTCATGGTGGAAATTGACACTTGAAGGACTTTTAAGGAAATTATTTATCGACTAAACTGCTGTGAAAGAATTTTTAAACCAAAAAGAAAGGCATCTTTTAAAGTTTTGTATAGCTGTCATACACTCATGTCTAAATTTTAGAATAATTCATAAAATACCTTAAAGAAGGTGTGTTCTCAATGGTATGTATCCTAAATTTTATAAAGGTCCTTTGATTTCTACAACTTACTGATTGCTCTAAACAATACAAATTTAATTATGGCCACCCTATACTAATAATATTTAAATGTAAATATGCGTAATACTCAAGTGTAATATTTTTCTGATGTCGTTTTTAGAGAGGTAGACAGTTAAAAAATGCTGTGTCTTTATTCCACTCGCATTTATTTACTGTCAACTCTGCAACATCCATGCTTATGGAAGAATTGCGCGTGTGATGTCCAGCCAATATATGCACAGCCAATTATAGCACCAGCCAATCCAGTCCCATTTCACTCAATACAAATGATACCCTATTGGTTGAAATCATGTAACTTCTAGAGAACATATAAGTTTACATGACATTTCATAGATAGGTACACTTTTTGTTTAATATTTCCAGTACCAAAGATATTTGGATACATGTTGCAACAACAATTGATAAAAAAAAAATAAAAAAAAAAATAAAAAAAAATAAAATAACATATTAAATTATTTTAAAAGACACTTTACTCTCAGTGCAGTTTTAAAAGTATATAAAATGTTTCTTATAATGTAGATGTAAATTTAATGAAAAATTGCAAGTGTAAATGTCATTCGACATCATTGGCCTCAAATAAGTTGAGCATTCAATTTTTTTTTTTACTATAATTTTATTCAGAACCCAACTTTTTAAATGCTTCAAAATAAAATATTGTATTAAAGATCATATTAAAACCTTAAAATGAATTTTATCTGTAATAAAAATTTAAATCTAATATTAAACTTCATTAATTATCATATTCTCATGTTGTTAGTTAGGATATTAATGTGAAGTTTTTTTTGTTTTTTTTTCCTTTTTTTCTTTCTTTAACTTGCTTCTTTGAATATTTACTAAAATACTGATGTTGTATATGAACAGAAATGAATTCACTTTTCCTAAAAAATATTTGCTGCAAACTATCTGATATGTGGTTAGTTAACATGTTAAATAATTAATATTTTAAGAAAATAGAAATTGTACAGTAAAATTTTAATTTTACCATTAATATTATTCTAAATTTATACAGGTGATTTGGCTTTTAGTCTTAAATTATTCCGTTTTGCTCTAAATGAGGCATGATGAAGCTAAAAAAATTGCCATTAGAATATTTTGGCAATTAAATGAGTTTATTAATAATATATATTGTACACAAGATTGTACAATTAGTTATTAAAATATATGCATAGTATAATTTTGCATTCTTGTGATTAGATATATTCTTTATGTAATTTTTACTATTCCACTGCTTTAAATTATTTCTGACTTAGTTTCAGTTTAATTATTCCTAACCTAAACAGTTTTTAATTTCGGTTCTATAACTTTTGTAAATTAAAATACATATTTTTTTTCTAAGAGCAGTGTCTTGAAACATCAGTACAAGGTAACACAATTAAAATGATGATGCTTAAAAACATAAATTGCATGAATGGAATTCATATATTTTCCTGACAGTATTTCAATTTGAATGATGAACCACAAGTTGTGATAAACTGGTATTCATAGACAAAATAATAATAATAATAAACTATTTTATTAATTATATAAATCTTGTATAGAGTGTTAAGTGAAAACTTTTATAGAAATTGAACATTTGTTATTCAGGAGCATCAACCACTTTGAAAGTACTTGGTCGTGCTAGGCTCTTATTTGGAAAAGAAATACCAGAGGAGCGACGTTGTGATCCTAAGGTTAGTATATTTTGTTCTTTTTCTTCTTTTTTTTTCATATTATTTACTTAGGACAAAGGTTTTCCTTTAGTGATCATATATGTATTACTCTAGACAAAGTTTATTATTTGTTAATTTTAAAAGCTGAAATCGATGTACTTGCTTTTTTTAATTGGGGTATGGTATTGCATTTCTTAACTCGGTGTTCCCACAGTCATTGAAAGTCATGAAAAGTGCTTAATATTTTTAACTTATTTTCAAAGCCTTGAAAATGCCTAGAGGTGCTTAAAAGTCATTGAAAATGCTTAGAGGTTCTTAAAAATCCTTAATTTTTACGGATGTTGTGTGCCCAACTGCAAAAGTTATAAAAATACAACTCAGACTTGCTATCCCCTCGTGACCGCCACTTATATGCTCCATATCGGAATTCTCTGCTATATTTGTATTGCGTATCTACCAACTTATAACTTTTTTGGTAGAATATACTTTATTAAAAAATTATATATAGACATGATGCCTGAAAATAAATTTTCCGAGGTCCTTAAAAACATTATTTAGGTCCTTAAAAGTCATTGATATTCATTCTATGATTTGAGTGGGAACCCTGTAACTATATATAAATACGGTCAGGCATAAAAGTTAATACAAAAAAATTAATAAAATAAATTCATTTCAAAATACACTTTAACCTTACAAAAACCTAGTAGAATATTCTTTTAACTTTGAACCCTTTAATATTTAAAAAAATTATTCTCTTTTTTTTATGGCTAAAAAACTAATATTATCAAATTTGCTAAAAAAATTACTATTTAAAAATTTGTTTATCAGGACCAAATATATTTGCAAAACCATGGGTGTTACGTATGATATTGTTTATGTTCTAAGAAATAAAATACAAAAGCAATTCTCCTTAGCTTCTTACAATCTAGTGAGAAGCTTATTCAAAGTCTGTTAAGTCAACATTCCCAAACAGAATTACATAGTGACATGTGGTATGGAAAATAAAAGATCTCATTGAGAGGGTTTTCCTTCATAAATTTTGACTTGAAATCCATATGCAATTTATATATTTTAAACTATAGGGTATCATAAAAACGACTGGCCTATTTAAGGATAGTTTTAAAAAATGGGAAGATATTGAAAAGCAGTGTTTAAGGCAATATGTGCCGTTTTCCCTAATGCCTCAGAAAGATAAGTAGGTTTATGTAATTTTCAAAATGAATTTCTGTTTTTAGTTTTAACTTCACAGGAAATTCTGCTCTTGGCTCTAAATTGTGATATTGACTTTGAATTTTGCATTTGAAAACTTGTTGCCTAAATTATTGCAAATTTCTTCAATTTGGTGTCAGATTCATTTACAGAAATACTTAATATTCCTAGGGATTCAGGTCTGTTAACCTTAGCTGAGGGAGATTTCAATAATTTAATTTCACCAAATCATATATGCTTGTTGTCTCTGCTGCTAATTAACTTGAAATGTATTTATACAATTGGTTACTAATTTATACGGTATTCCTGTGTGAAATCATTGGAAGTTATGGGCAGATGCACTACAATAGAAACATGTGTTGTAACAGCAGCCTTATAGTAGTAGTGAGTGTCATAATCCAACATTATTAAGCAAAAAACTTTTTGTTTTTTCATGTACCTTTTTTGCACATGAGAATAAACATCTCATTTTAAAATTCAGCTGCAATTTATAATGACGACCGAAAGTCAGTTTAAAAGTAGTTGTCAAACCCATAAATAATATGAATGTGTTGTATAACCAATTGAATACCATAAAAATAAATGTTACTTATTTTATAGATGGTGTTAATAAAATGAGTTGGATTGCATAAAATTCAACCAGAAATTATATAATACTCAATCAAAATAATGATAATTAGTAACTATATGAAGTTTGCGTTTTAGCTGCACATAAAAGTATCAGATTAGAACTTCAATAATCTGAGGCAAGTTTGTCTTCAGTTTGCAACATTTTTATTTGTAAAAAAAAAAAATTCTGTTGGGTTTTTCTTTGTTTGATATTGTCAACATTGACAGGGTTGGATTTCACTCCTTAGATTCTCCAAATGGACCAAATATGCTACAAAAGAAATGTATAAAATCTGCCTTTTAGGGACAGTCACTGTTTCAATTCAACATCTTTCAGTAATATTAAACATTTGTTAATTTGATGACAGTGATTGGGTGTTGTAATGAGGTAGAAATCACCAAAAGTGAGAGGACAACCAGCAAAATTAACATTTTGCTAATAAAATAATTAAACTTTAAAAAAATGACAGGGCAAATGTTGCCCCTTATCCCAGTCTCTGTATTGACTTATTTGCTTCTTTTTAATCTATTATTTTTGTTCATGTGGTATTTTTAGATGTTAAGACCGTTTGATTAATTTTTTAGTATCTGTATTAACTTATTTGCATCTTTTTAATCTATTATTTTTTTCATGCGGTATTTTTAAATGTTAAAACCGTTTGATTATTTTTTTTTTTTTTCCTTATATTTAAAACCAGCTAAAGTGTTTTAAAATAATTTCAGCAATACTTATTTTCCTCGAGTAACTTAACTGGACAGTTTGTTAAAGAAATGGAATGTCTTTCATGTGGAGGATTTGGACATGAAAAGGCTGACTGTGAAAAAGACAATCCTTTTAAACGGTGCCACAAGTTAGGAAAACCAAGACCTCCTTACAAACGCAAAGTATAAAGGAATACTTATGTAAATATTTTGTTGATAATTGAACAATAACTGCATTTTACCTTGAATTCTTAACAATGTGATTGGTATAAAGTTTTTCTTTGAGTGAAAAATGTGTTTTGTAAACTAAATATATATGTATCTTTCTAATCAAAAATAATTTTGTCTGTCTCTTAGACATTGTTTATGGTTTTAATAAGTATAAACAATGTTTTTATTGTTGCTTACTTATTAGTGAATTCTCTTTTGAAATGAATATTAATATGTATATACTTTTATTATGTCAATTTTATTCATATTTTGTTTATAAATGTTTTATTTTTCTTATTTTCAAATCTCCAAGTAAAATAATTAATTTTTAAAATGAAATAGAGTTATACTATTGACATTTTTATGCTAATAGTCATTATTTGTAAAATGGGTGTTTTTAAAAAGTAAATCCCCATTTTTAAAAGAAAAAAAAAAGTTACGATGTTTTATCCTTTTCAAAAATTTATTCGATGTTTATAAAATACTAATTTACTGTGCTCAAGATACACTTTTAATATTTTTGTTTTATCTGTGTTTTGCTCTATAAATTCACATTTTGGTAATCATACCAAATGTTTTCCAATAGTTAAAATACAAAAATTTTATTATAAGCTTTAAAAATTTAATTTTTAGTTCAAAAACATAGAATTTTTACACAAAATAAATTAATTTTACTCAAATGTTTTACTTTAAAACTGCACTTTTAATATATTGTTTTGATTGAACAAATCCAGATGTTTCGTCTACATTTTCATTATATTTGGGCGGATAATCCATACAAATCAAAGTCAACCCTGCAGTTCCCTATAGTTTTTTAAGTGAATAAAAAATCCTGAAAGTGACAAAATTGTTAATAGTAGACTCTAACAAACCATAAACTGAAAGAATATTTTGAACTCTAGAAAAATTATAAGTACCCCTCATTAGTACCCAACTATTTTTGACCATTGATGCTCATAAATTTAATCACCTTCTGTATTGTAAATAATGAATGGTGATGCATCAAATATAACTGACAAACTTAACATTGCTTTTTGTTTCTATGGATTTTTAATTTATTGCATATTATTATTTGACTGACTCCACTGAAAGACTTACAGTATTTCCCAAATTTTATCTCTACATTACACTAAAATGGACCACAACATATTTTTTTTTACAATTCTAACTATTCAAGTTTGTAAATATATATTTAATTTTACAAAAAATAAAATATTCAATAATTACACATTAATTTGAATTAATACTAAAGATTCAAGAATTAATGCTAAAAATTCAAATCTTCTCATTTTTATTTTATTTTTACATGAAAGACAGAGAAAACTATTGTTTTCATCAATGCATAATTGATGTTTATACAAATATTCAAGAATTAATGCTAAAAATTCAAATCTTCTCATTTTTATTTTATTTTTACATGAAAGACAGAGAAAACTATCGTTTTCATCAATGCATAATTGATGTTTATACAAATATAAGGAACAAATGTCTGCATAAAATATACATCACATGATCTTTTCCCACCTACTTCGAACATTTACTGGTTATAAAACCATTGCAAAGACTATTTCTGTAATTTTTCTGTTTATCTGTATTGATATAGAATTGAAATTTGGGGAAGTCTGATCCAAGTGAAAGAATGCTTTTATTTATTAAACATATTTTGATACTATGAGACACAACAACGATGATCTGGATATTGCTCAAAAGTTTGCGCTTCATTCTTTCTTTCATCTTAACCGCACAAACTACTAATATAGCCATATTGTGAAATTCAACTCTTCCAGGTGCGAGGCTATTTGGATACAAATTTGTTTATTATTTTGCAAGCAAACCATCAAATAACGTCCCTAGTAATAGGGACCGACACTTTTTCTCAATATAGTTATTAAAATATTTCAAAAGCAATTAGATATGAAAAATTCATGCAAAGTTAGATAAAAACATTTAGCATCACTGAATCCGAAAGGGTTAACTTTTAATTACTGATAAATAATTATTAGGTGGTAATATTTCTTTTGGAAAATATGTACTACTTTTATTGCATTTTCTTTTTACAATATGCATTATAATGCATACAAATTAAGTGTTTTAATTTAAAAACTTGTAAATATTTATCAAAATGCAACATTATAAACATGCTATACTACAAGACAACATAAGCTGAACTCACCGAATACGCCGTAGGAACCAGTTCATCCATCACTGTAGGGTATTCAATGAGCTCAGGGCATGTTTTCTCTAGTATAGTTTTAGTCTGATATTGCTTCGCCTACATGCAATTATCATTCCACTTATTCTTTCCCTAAGAGTTATACTAATAGACTGAGAGGCGACTGCAAGTTTTGGACCCCATTGAACATCATTCTGAATTTTTTTTTATAGAAATTGGAGAAAAGTGGGTAGATTATGAATCCACTGGTCTGCCGTGGCAAATATGGCCGAAACTATTCAAAAATCGACTTTTAATAAGTTGAACTAAATCCAATTGCCAAATGTGCCATAACTTACCAAATAATGAGCACTTTTTTTATGTGGTAACTCTCACTCTTTAATTTTCAATTAAGAAGTTTGCAGACTATTCAGATATCTGGTGACGGTCTACTTGCATCTATTAAAAGGAAGCCAAGTTGGCAATAAACATTACGTCACTGATAACGTAACTAATGTCACCAATTTGGCTTACTTTTAAAAGATAAAGTTTTCCGAGCCAAAGATCAGAAATTGTTTGCGCTTTTTCTCATTGAAAATCAAAATGCTGTGGGTTGCCAGACGAAAAAGTTTGTTCTCTTTTTGGCAAGTTATGACATATTTGGCAATCGGATTTTAGTTCACTTATTTCAAGTTGATTTTTGATCAATTTCGGCCATTTTTGCCACGGCAGACCAGTGGATTCGTAATCTACTCACTTTTCTCCAATTTCTATGAAAAATTCAGAATGATGTTCGATGGGGTCCAAAAATTGCAGTCGCCTTTCGGACTATAAGTAAAATTCTTGAAAACTTAAATGATGTAATGTAAAATCAATTCAAGTGTTTTTATAATAACTTATGCTTTTATTCTTTTAAGAATAATATTTTGTAGATCACTTCTAAGATAAATTTTTATTCTACTTATTGCACTACAAGGTGGAAACTATTACTATTAATGCTCAATAGCTCTTTGAATATCAATAGTAATTGTGTCAAAAATCTTTTCCAGTTCTTTGGCAGTGCATATCTATTGCTTCTAAAAATCAGTTTATCTTTTAAGAAACAAAAAATGTGTTTATTCTCTAAATTTTTTTAAGAAATCGTGATGTATATACCCACCAATCAGTTAGGAAAAAAAAATGTTAAAAAGTTATTGTACACGCTTTCTAATTGGTTTTCCGATAGCGAATTCTCTTAAGAGCTTTCATGAATTATCTATTCAATGGGAACTATGTGATGTTTGCAATGTATTTGTAATAAAAAATATGTACTGAATAACTTTTGTGTATGAATTGCAATAAAAATGTTGGCTTTTCTCAAATCATACTTTTTAGTTATTTGACACAAAGTATCGATTACTAAGCATTGAATTTTTAAAAATATTTTTTAAAAATAATTATCAATTTCTTTTTTCCCCGCTTATACACAATTTTTTTTTTTTTTTACGTAAAGGTTTTTCAAAATCTTGTGTTTGCAAGGGGATATCTATAATAACAAAAGTTATGTATCTGCCTGTCTGTGGATCTATAGAAACCTACTTAAAATTGGAGTAGAGCTCTGAAATTTTCAACGCAAGAAGTTTTGGCCTTCTAATTTTATGTTTGTCAAAATTTAAAAAGTTCTTTTTTAATTAATTTTTTACTTAATTTTTTTTTTAACAAAGTGACTTTAAATAGATATACAGCTCCGAAATTTTCCACATAAGTAGTTTTAGCCTTCTAATTGTAGTTTTGAAAAACAGAATTTTAAAATTTTGATTAGTTTTTTTTTTTTAATTTTTCTTAATTAACAAATTTTTTTACAAAATGATTTCTAATAGGGCTACAGCTCTGAAATATTCAGCATAAGTAGTTTTGACCTTCTTATTAGACTTTTGAAAAACAGAATTTTAAATTTTTAGTTTTTTTTTAATTAATCTTTTTAATTAATAAATATGTTAAATAATGATTTCTAATAATGCTATAGCTCTGAAATTTTCAACATAAGTAGTTTTGCCCTTTTAATAAGACTTTTGAAAAACAAAATTTTAAATTTTTATTTTGTTCTTTTTTAATTAATTAGTAAACATTTTGCTAAACGACTACTAATTGGGCTACAGCTCTGAAATTCTCAACATAAGTAGTTTTGGCTTTTTAATTGGACTTTTGAAAAACAGAATTTAAAATTTTTTTTTAGTTTTTGTTAATAAATATTTTATTGAACGATTTCTAATAGAACTACAGCTCTGAAATTTTCAACATAAGTACTTTTGCCCTTCTGATTAGACTTCTGAGAAACAGAATTTTAAATTTTTATATACTTTTTTAATTGATTAACAAATATTTTACAAAACGATTTCTACTTGTGCTACAGTTTTGAAATTTTCAACACAAGTAGTTTTGGCATTCTAATTGGACTTTTGACAAAAAGAATGTTAATATTTTAATTTGTTTTTTAATTAATTTTTTCACGACTTCTAATAGGCCAAAGTTTCAACATAAGTAGTTTCGACCTTCTAATTTTGCTTTCCTCAAACACGTGTTAAAATAATCTTAAAGGGGTGTTGTATTATTGTATTAACAGGAATTTTTTTCCTCGCCCAGGGAGAGGCTTTTATCTTAAGGCTTTACGTAGCAAATAGATTTTAGTGAGTGAAGCAAGCTTATGCTTACGCAGCAATGAACCTTTCAGTGAGAGAAGTGAGCCTGTTCTTGCATAGTAATGAACCTTTCAACAAGTGAAGTAAGCGAGTGCTTATGTGTCAATGAACTTTTCAGCGAACAAAGCGATTTCGATTTTGCGTAGCGATTGAACCTTCCTGAAAGCGAAGCGCCAAAAACTAGGACATATATACCAATGACGGATTTCCGCAACTCGAAGCCTCACAGCTAGCTAAAATATTGCTCATGTTAAAATTTCGTAGCTAAGCATGGGTATTCCGCTAGTAAATCATAAAAGGGGATGAAAGTTTACTACTTAAAATAAAAATTAACCATTATATAGCTGCTTAATCTAAGTGTTTTTTTGTGTGAATTATTATGTTATGTTTAAAACTAAATTGTTACCTCCAAATTTAAAGAAAATTAGGTGCAATAACTCACCTTTAAGTTATAATAAATTCATAAGTTTACAAACGGATTGCCAAGCCTATTATTATACCAACAGAGTGCAAATTCAAGGTGTCTTGGTAAACAAATAAAATTTCCCTGACGATCAAATCCGCCATGCTTTTAAAGTAATGTAGATCAAAATGACGAAAAACTAAATTTAAGGAAATTTATTGTACAAAAAGTTAACTTACAAATTTGCTAAAAATATTAAATTATGAAAAATGTGTTTTCTTATACTTCTGGAATGTTTTTTTATTGAATGGAAATTAAGTGAATGGAAAAACAAAATTTCCCTTATTTAATTGCCATTTGTGAAAAATTCAATGATATTTGCTGTTGTGGGAAATCTTGCAATCATGCATTTTCCCATGGTTGGCAGTCAACAATGTTAAAAAGAATGTTTTTTGCAGCATAGCTAATATATTTTGGCCATTAAGCATAAGAACCCAACTATTAAAATTATGTATGATCGTTTATTTAATAACAATAATTCGATATTGAAATATTATTGTTAGAATAAAATAAAACTGAGCAAGTAATATAGATTCATGGAAGTATTCCTTTGGGGTCCAAAAATAAATATAATTTTTTTTTTTTCATCTTGTATGGTATGTCTGTAAGTTGTAGTTAGCATAACTCCAGAAATAAATCGAGTCAATGCAGAATATTAGAATTTGGTTTACATTAGTAACCAAATAGTACCAAAGAGATGTTGAAATAAGGTTTCTGCAATAAAAAAATAATTTTATTGATGGCAAAAAACGTCTAGTAATGGCTTTTAAATTCTGTACACCCCCACCTGGAAAATTTCTGTAAAAATGCACTGAAGTTTAAAAGAGAATGGCTTTTAACTTCAAAAATTATCATAGTCAATATCTTTGCCAACAATGAAATAGTCAAGTCACCTACACCAAAACAAATGAAAGGATGCAAGAGAAACTGTTCGAATTTAATTTTTATTCTTCAAATCAAAATACATAATTTTAAATCTCAACTTCTCCATTATATTTGGGTAAATTATTACTTCAAATTTCTTATTTTTTTATTTTACTGAAAATATAAATAGTAATTTATGCCAATCCATATCAAAGTACATACTACGATTTTTCAAAAGTACACTTTATTGTTAAACCTATGTAAGATGGAGATTAATTTATAAAATAATCTGACAGCAATAAACACTCAAAATGTATTACCTGACTTACTAATTACAAAAAAATTATTTGAATCATTATAACTCCTACTCTGTAAAAATGTTAGTAGCAAATTCTATGCAAGATTGTATTGTGTTACTAGTGGTCCAGATACAAAGCATGTTCAATTTGGTGGTATTTTATGACTGAAACCTCCAACTGTTAAAGTTGAAAATAAATGAAAACAAAACACTGCCAATTTGAAATTTTTCTAAAATTTATAGTTTATGATTTTCACATTGACTTTTGATTTTTCTGGAAATGTTGACCTTAGACTGAGCCTTTGTTATAACCCATTAAAGACGATTTTGAAATGAATAAACAGTCATTGTTTTGAACTTTTACCTTGTTTATTTAATATCATTTCAGGTATATTTTGAATTTTTGGAAAATTACTTTTATGATTTTTTAAAAAACACTAAATTTATTTTGATAGGCAAGTTTTCTTGCCAGCCATCATTAATGGGTTCGTTACTGTAGTGTAAAAACTGCCAAAACAAATTTAGGTAACTATTTTTTGGTAGATGCAAAACAGTTGCAAATATTTAAAAAAGCTATATTTTAAGAGTTTCAAACCTAATTTTTTTTTAAATAAAAATTATACTGTTTAAGTTTACTTCCAATCCTATTAATCCTTGAATATTTATTATTTTTTTATGCTACTTAAAGTTAAGAAATCTTAACGAAAGTACGAAAAAAAAAGACAAATTCTTGAGGGATGTCTAATGAAAATGGTTTTTAATCAACAATTCTAAATTAATACAAGCATTGCATGATATTTGTATAACTTTTTATAAAAAGAATACATAATCAGTGTCTACAACATTAAAGAATGTTAATTTCAATACATATCCATTACTTTAAACATATCTATTTACCATTTGAAACATTGTGTCATAATGATTTATTTATTCAAAGTGATAACCAAAGAACCAACATTTCTATTAAGAAGAGTGTTTAAACAAACCACTAACAATATATACTGCAGTAGGCAGTAGACATAAAGTGTACATTTGAAGTTTTAAGAACTAAACTACTTCTAAAAATAAAATTCATTGGTGTAAAAATGAACAAAAAGCACCAGTTATTATAAAACCTCCTAACATAATAGAATCCTTAAGTCAATAAAATCGGATAATATGTACTGGTCCAGTATCTTATGGACAAAGGCAACATTTAATAATGAAAGCGTAAGCAAGGACACACTAAAATTACAAATCGAATACCATTAACATAATTATACAACATATTTTTACAAAACCGTACAAGTTACCTGCAACATCTAGTCTATTATTAGTATAACCACATATAAACAGAAAGAAAATTATTGAATTATGTAAAAAAGATTTCAATGAATTTACCAATATCTAATTAATGTAATTAAAAAATTTTGAGTTGATATTAAATTTAAAATCTTTTAAGTTCTAACATCAAATGAACACAAATACTAAATGAATAATCAATAAAAGAAAACATAGGTATAAATATAAGATTTACTTGGTTTGAAAATACTTCACAGTATATAAACCTAATCCATAACCAGATTTATACATAAAAAATGATACAATTGAAACATAAATTCACACAATTACATTTTGTGACATGCTATATGAAAATAAAAGATAAGTTTTTGTAAAATGTAAATAACGAAAACAATTTAAGACTTTCTGATTTAAAAGAACCAGTAAAAAAGCTTAAAAACAAATATCTATGTATATAGTCAACCAAAAAATATACATTATTTAAAGGCTGAATTCTTCATAAAATATTACACTTTAACATAAGCCATTTTCAGGCTTTGGCACAAAAGATAAAGGGGGAAAAAAAAAAAATCAACGAGACTAAAATTGATGACCATTGTAAACTAAATAGGATTTTCAAGTTTGCTTCCAAAGTGGTATAAAATAAAGTAAATAAAATATCTGATATGTACATTCTACTTTCATAGAAGAATCTGAAGTGTATAGGATTATATGAAGGACTTGCTACCTTCTTGGTTCGTAATGGAAGGAGAGAAATAAAATAACTTAAACTTAAAAATGTAAGCTTGCAATGACTTCTTGTAAATGTTTTTCGCACAATGGATGAATGGAGATTGTAAATTTAACTTCACAATTATAGGGGTCCAAAAAGAATACAATATGAATTTTTACGATAATTCTTGGGCAACAATGCATAAAGCTAACGTAAACCTTTAGAACTAAATTCAAGCAATTGAAGACTAAAAATGAAAAACAACCTAAGTACCAAAAAAATTTAAAACCTTTTTTTTTTAATGGAAAAATGTCCTCAAGACCAAGCTAAATAAAGTGGAGAACGCCTAAAGTGTGAACTCCAGTAGCAATAGTTCAAATTCAATCTGGTTCTCAATCATAGCCTTAAGAACCAATGCGAGTGTTTTTCATTTTTCGGCTCTTCTGAAAATTTTTCTTTTTTGGACTTGGATCGTTTTTCATTTCTAGTAATCAATTAATTTAAAGTGAGATTTTCTCCTTTTATGAAACTTTTTTTTAAACTTAAAAGACAAAAATTAAATTCACTGGTTTAACAGTGATTCTTCAAAAATCATCTGAAATTTTCCCTTTAATATATTTTTTAATGTTGGACACCCTGTACTAAACAAATTTTTAAATTTTATAGCTATTTTGGTGTTTAACTTTTGCTGTACAAATATCAACAAATAAAAAGAAAGTTTTTATTATAAAGCTTTTATAAACATTGCAACTTTTATATGGAATTGCAACTTGTTTAAGCGATTTTGAGTTTGGATTGAGTTTTCACAATGTTTGACCACTCACAACAAAACCTGTGATTTCACATACCATTGATTTTCCCCTTCCAAAAAAAATAAAAAATAATAGAATTCATTGTCATTGACAATGAGTTTAACTGACAAGTTTCAGATTGATTAGTTCACAGCAAGTGGATAAATTATAGAGCTCCAAAGATTTTGCTCACCGGAAACCAAATCGAAGCTAATATACAAGATTTAAAAATAATAAACATTTTAAATCACCCTACTACCATGAATAGCTTTCCTATTTTCAATGGATACAAGTTAAATGCATATAGTATACATATTTCTCGAATTGAATAGTATACTCTAATAGCTGCATAGAAAATAGAGAAAATAGCTTCTATACTGTGATAAAACAAATTCCACAGTAAGAAAACATTTATATGAAACAAAATACGATATGACTGGACTAATAAAATATCCAGAATATACATTTTCCAATCACAATTAAATTCCCGATTTTCAGGAGTGTCAGATTAATTATATCAAAATTATTCTAAATATGCGATAGTGTTACATCAAAATGAATATATTTGACTAATGAATGTAATATAATACTTTGAATTCAACAAAGTTTCTGAAATATTTATTTACTTCAATATTTCAATATAAGCAAACTATTTTCTTTATAAGCATGCAATTACTTTTAGTTAGAGTAAAATAAACTAAAATCCATTAACGAAATATAGAAAAAAAAGAACAATATAAGTGTGTTTCATCTATCTAATGAACTTTAACCATACATTAAAGGTTTCTCATATACAAGCTCTAACACCAGTTTTATGCATGTACTCAATGATAAAATTTTACTTAGTATAATAATTCTAATTCGATTTGTGAAGAAGACCAGGAGAAGAAAATTTAACAAAACAATTTTTTTAAAAATATATTAAAAAAAATAAATAACTATGGCAAATCAATATGATATAACTAATACAATTTTGAATTATTTGTAAGAAAAAAAAAAAGGAATATTGTGTCTACAAAAATTACATACAATGCTATTCCCATTAATAAATTGGAGACATTTCATTTTGCTACAAAATCCCCTTTACTGCCACAGTGCTAAAAATTAACATTTCTTGCATAAAAAAAAAACAAGCAGAGGTCCTAAAGCAACATTTACAAGTTTCCTTTTATAATAAAGTAATATTATATAGTACAATTCCTATGTTAACAGTGTCAAAAATCTACACTAAACATTTTTACACATTAGTACTATCTACATTAAACATGTCAACATTGCATTTAAAACATCATTTAGTAACAATTAAAAGCGACATTGTTTGAAGATCATAGAAAACACTAAGCACTTTTTCATTAGTACATACATGCGCAAGAGCATATAATATTAAAATATTAACAAAATTTGAACTCATCTTGCATGGCAAGGTGTAGATTCTATTATTGTTTTAGATTGCAACAATTTTTTAATGTGCTGGAAGATTCATAAATGGTAATGCTTGCAGCAAGATTCAAATAGAGCAAAAAGGAAACAAATAACAGTTACAAGCTACTACCCATTAATATGAATTAACAATATATATATACCCTGTTTTTTAAAATAAATAATAAAACCATTAATAAGATGACTCAGATTTATTTATTGGATTTTTTGGTTTGGTTACTTAACAGCCATCTAATTCACAGCAAGAACTAACAGAGTGGCACAAGTTAAGCAGATTCCAAACGACACAGCGACAATAAGAACTTGAAATCAGCACCTTTGGCATACAGATATATTCTTAAATATGACCTTTTTTAAAGTAAACAGATACATTTACAAGAAAAAAAAGGGAACATTATTTAAAAGTTTCTTGATTAATCTTATTTAAATCCTTGCTTTCAAATGTTATATTTTGTGATTACAGCAATACATTTAATTTTCAAGCGATAGAGTTCATAACATTTTAATAAAGTACCCAGCTTTAACACAAAACATTCTCAGAAGTTGTATTTTAGAAGAAAAAATTATTTTACAGTGAAAATAAATGCTATTCTACCGATTCCTTCAATAAAAAGGTTTTGACAGAAATAATAAACGTCTACTAGATTTATAAAATATGAATATGAAACAGTCATTAAAACTTTTATTATGATATGCCTTTTTTCCATGACAGTTCACAACAACAAATATTATTTTTTGTTTTTCGACACTGAGATCGAGTCAAGGGAATGGATGACTTTGGATCTGAAGACAATCTTTTTGCTTTGGAGGTTACATCTGTAGCTGAAGACAACGGTCGTTTGAAAGAAACAGCTGTAGCTCTTTTAGGAGACCCTTTCGAGGAAATCCTTTTCAGAAGACTCCTTTTTCTTTCAATAGCTGGAGGTTGAACCTTTTGTCATCTTGATGAGGAACTTGCATTTGCATTTTTAGGAGGTCTGAAAATTTAATAGGTTGTTTATAATAAAGTGAATAAAAACAAAGTAGGAAAACACTGATTTTTTAAAAAAAATCATTGTAACAGTATTTAAATTCTGCAAAAAGAAAGATAAGAATACAAAATATTGATTCCAATTACTCAATATGAAAGGGATAAAAAAAATAATGAATTTTTTGGTAATCTCCATATGTTACAATAACCCCCCCCCCCCCAAAAAAAAAACTTAAAAAAAAAAAGCAAAGCTTATTTCCGGAAGGGAATTAGCAATGATGTTCAAATTTAGAATCCAATTAATGTAACTATTTTTTGTGATATTAATGTAATCAAAATTGTATTTGCGATACAATTTCAGGAGTTTTCAACATCCACACTAACGAAATTCCTGATTAAATTTACTAAAAGTTGTGCAACACGAACCACTAAAAGTTATACGACACTCATTTCCATCAGTCACACATTTTAACAAAAGAATGCAAATTCTTTACTATATGTGAACAGAAATAAATTAATATACGGCTTAATACAGTTTTATGCAATTTATATACTGCATGTGATTAATATTTATTTTTATATGTATTAATTATATATATAAATATAATTTTAGATTTGTTTTAGTTGCGATAAGCTTTTACAAGGGAATTGAAATAGCATATTGTTTCACATACCCCAGTTACATTTGTAAATAGTATTGAAGGAAGCTACTTATAAGAAGCATTTAAGTAAATTTTAATTAAAAGTAAACCTACTTCATTATTTTAGATTGTCAGAAATTAAATGAAATATATGAGGAATTCGTCTTAGCCAATGAATAGAAGATAATTGAATAAGTAAATAAATAAAAAAGCGATAGAGTTATTGCGTAGTTCCCTTGAAGACAGTTGAAAATGCTTGAATTTGTGGGACTCCACTTTGTCGACTGGTAAAGCAAGATATAGTAAAGAAGGTTTAAGGTACCAGTACCCAATGAAAAAAAAAATCTTTAATTTTTTTAACTTGACTTTCAATATTTTTTGTGCTGAACAAGTGTTAGAACAGTAGCATACCTGCATAAGAAAGTTTTTTCATTGGATATTCAATTAAATTAAATCGCCTAGTTAAGGTCTAATCCAGCTTCAAAATTCTAATAATTCAGACAGGGTAACCACAAAATTCAGGAATAAAAAGTTTCCCGATAGATTTAAATTCCCTGATTTTAAGGCAATTTTTGTTTAAAAATTCCCCAACTTTTCCGGATGTGTTGACACTCGGATCAAATAGATATGTATGCTAAAGGCAATATGGCAAATTTTTAAAAATAGTTTTGGCAGTAATGAAAAGTTTAAATTATTCTGTAACATTACACTTCTAATGATTACCACCACAATTTTCCGGGAAAATAGCGCCAAAATATGGATGAACAGGGAAACATGCCTTCAGAATAAAGAAAATGTTCCCAATTTTCCTGAAATTTAAAAAAAAAGAATCCCTGACATTTCCTAAAATCAGGAAGCTCCCTGACATTTCACTGATTTCCAGGTTCTGTGGCCACTTTTTTAGAATTTTAATTGCCAAAGAAACAATTTAACAATTCTTAGTTACAGAGAACCTACTAGAATTGTAAATAAAAATAAAATAGCTTTTTTGCTTTTTTTTTATATCAAATTTTGTTTTGAAAATATGTATTTAAAATTACACACTTTTTATAAAAACATCAAAACTTGGAAAATTATTACATGGATATATTAGATCCTAGTAGATTCTATGCACTGTGTTATCCTCATAAAATTACATTACGTTTTTTTTTATTGGTTGATTCAAACTGAAGTTATCTCTGGTGAAAAAAAGTTTTACCTTGACAAAAACTAGTTCCTCTCAAATCAAGTTTAAAGTAGGGATCTTTTAACACAGTGTACCTGCATAAAATTTGCATATCTTAATAAGTATTATGAATATCATAAAAAAATGGATATTTTAAAGCTACCAAGCTCGAGAATATTTTAGAGTAAAAAAACCAAAAATGGCTATTTTTACCAAATTTCCCAATGTAAACTGGAACTTTAAATTTTTGGTAAATGCATTTTGTTTAATGCTAATGTTTGTTATCTGGTTTGTATGTCCAGTAAAGTATGGTTATATTTTGACAAAAAATATTTTACTGTTCCTAAAGAAGTTATCTAGTAGCAATTCAGAGTACCCATTCAAATCACAGAATGAAAATCGATGACTTTTAAAGACCTAATTAATGTTTTTAAAGACTTTTGAAAAATTGTTTTCAGGCATTATGTAAATATATAAATTTTTAATAAAGTATATTCCACCAAAACAGTTACAAGTTGGTGCATGCATAATACAAATATGTCAGAGAATTCCAATACGGTGCGGATAAGTGGCAGTCAAGCGGAGTTAGCAAGTCTGAGTTGTATTTTTACATCCACACATGTACACAACATCCACAAAAATTAAGGACTTTTAAGCACCTTTAAGCATTTTCAAGGCCTTGAAAACAAGTTCAAAATTATTAAGCACTTTTAATGACTATGGGAACCATGTGATGGTACAGAGCAGGGTTGACATGGTTTAAACCAAGTGGTATTTTTAAAGAATAATTTAAAATTGTATGTTTATTCCCCAAAAAAATCCATTTTTTTTTAAAGAATAATTCAAAGTAGTAATTTTATGTGTTTATTTATAATTAGACACTTTAAATTATTTGATGTTGTAAATAACTTCTAGTTTTAACCAAAAGTTTCCGATTTCAAAGATAGCTTTTTGAAAATGAATTTAATGAAAATGTAATAGTTATAGAATGATAGTGAATGCAAGAAAATTATATATAAAAAGTTTAATGCTGATGTATTGAAGGAAGTTTAAGTAGTACTTATTTCAAAAGCAAATACAGCAAATGTTAAGAGAATTTTTTCTTCTTTTGGAGTTGCAGAATTGTTTCGTAACAAAAGACTGGGTTTAGAAAAAGCAGCAAAACATTTTTTAATTCAAAATCTTAAATCCTAACTGTTAAATCTTAAATTTGTTTTTCAATGGAAATAAAGAAATAAGAATCTAGTTTTTTTTTCTTCCTATTATTATGAAAAGTTTGTTTTGTAGAACTATTGTATGAAAAGCATGAAAGAAAAAACTCTTTCGTAAAAATACCATTTTAAGATTCTTGTCAAGTTTTTAGATGATATCCTTAAAAGTATACCACAAAAATGTATTCAATAAAAGTTGTAGAGCCCTAAATTTGCTACGTTTTATATGCAAAGTTATTTTATAGGACTAATAACAAAAGAGCTACTAGTAAGAAAATGTAGAAAAATAAGAATGTAGGTCAGAATTGATTGAGGAGCTGAATCCCTGGTGGTTGTAATAGGAAGAAGTCCTTTACTGTCCTTCTTCCACCCCCAGTCCAGAGGATCTTTCATTTGCCCCATCCATTTCTTTACTTGATGGTATGTGCGAAAGACATGGTGCATAGCAGCATATTGGGTCGGTGGTAGCTTTGACAGATTTAACTTGCTGCCAGTTGTTGATTTGGAAAATTGCTTATAAAGCAAAGCATTTAAAGTTGTTGCCCTGTCACCACCATAGAGAGCAACAAGAATGCTTGATACTGCTTCAGTGATGCTTGAAACACTTTCATTAGAATCTAGGAAGATCTTTGCAAATTCCTGTAATATTGGATACGACGAAGCCATTATTACAACGCATGTATTCCAATACTAAGTAACTACACTGAGTGGTTGATATTCTGTCGGGATGGTTAGTGGTGGGGAGGAGTGAGAAAGAAAGCACTAGAAACTTTTTTTTGGTTCTTCTAATTTTCTTCCCCGAATTCGGTAGTGACAAATCTCAATCAACAGTGTATGGTATTTTCAAGGAAACTGAGCCGTTAAAAGAATGAGGAACTTTCGCGTTGTTTGGTTTTATTTTTAAATAAAAGTAGAGAAAAAGTCATGAAAAACAAAACCATTCTTTCAAAAATTTGAACTCGGATAGATAGTTAAAAAAATATTTAGTATTTCACTTTGCGATTTGGCGGGAAAAAGCCACTTTTGCGTGTGACGTCAACGTGCAGATGATGAACCAGTCTAAAACCTGTTTTAAACGAGGAATGAGTGAGGTTTTTCCTGCGATTTTCGACTTTACCTATGCGTAACCACGTCACTGTTTTTTATGCATTTTTGGTCATGTGACTTATACTTTGATTTCACCTAATTTAAAACTCAATTTTTGATTAATTGAAAGCATAAAGATAAAAAATAATTGCACTGCTCAAATATATTCGTTGGATAACACTAGAAAGAAAATACAAAAAATATTCATTTTCCTCACTTCTGCGAGTTCCTCATTCCTTTACATGTCACTTATGCCACCTGACTTAAGAGATTTTTCTATTCTATCTAAAAAAATCTGTACCCCAGGTGGTTTAGAATTAGCCACTTGAATGCAGCTTATTTCTCATTTTTATTTCCGAAAGCAGAAATTTTTGGAGCACCACACCCAAAATTGTAAATTTTTTTACCTATAGATATATATTATTTAATATATTTCCACTTTTTATTTTTCATTATCATTAGTATTATATCTATATTGTTTTATTTTTCTATTAAAATTGTCAGACTATGCAGTAAGAAGCTATTTTTACACCCCTACCTATACATAAAATATTATAGGTTATCATCCCGTAAACCTCCAAAGAAGAGTAGCTCCTTAGTTATTATTCCTAGATAGTAACTTATTAAAACATAGTAAATTTATAGTTCTAGAACTTTTGTATCATATATTTTTCTGTACGACTTACTGTTATGAAGATATAATTGAAAAACTCGGCAAAAAACTAAAAAAAGCAGCATTTTTATGAAAAAGTTTTTACTTTGATGCTACTTAACTCTTTGCATAATAGCTTTACATAAACTAATTGCATACAAAAGTTGTTAAAAATTTAATATTTTACAACTTCTAAATTTAATATTTGCTTTTAAAATGCATTGCAAAATAGTTATGATCTATAAACTGAAAAACGTATTTTTTTTGGTGCACCACGAAAAATATACAAAGCAGAGTAGTTCCTTTGTTATTAGTCATAAAAAATAAGTTAATACATAAAACTTGTAGAAAATTTATTGTTCTACAACTTTTATTCAAATTTTTTTCTCTAAGACGTACCATTATGGAGGTATAAAAAAAAAAACTTGACACAAATCTTAAAAAAGTAGCATTTTTACGAAAAAGTTTTGACTTTGATGCAACATAACTATTTACATATAGGTCTACAAAACAACTTTGTATACAAAAGTTGTAGAAAATTTAATGTTCTACAACTTTCGAAAATAAAGTTTGTTTCTAAGATGCATTGGCAAAGAGTTATGACGTATAAACTGAAAAATTGTTAAGTTTTTTGTGCACCACGAAGAACACACAAGGGTTAGGAGGTCGAAAACTTGGTTTATAAACCATGGGACCGACCTTTATTACATATTAAAAAATCAGAACTACATAATCTTTTGCAAGGTAAGACCCCTTTTTCAGTCTCTATTTCCCGTATTATTAGGAATTACATGATGGCCATAAAATTCATGGAAAAAAAATCCCTTATAGATTTCTAAAAAATTCCCCGATTTTACAGCACTTTTTCCAAATTTCCCCAACTTTTTCAGATGTGTAGACACCTTGATCAAATAGAACATGTATGATAAATGGACATTACAGCAATTTTTTTCAAAATAGCTTTGGTGATAATGAAAAGTTTAAATCATTCCGTAGCATTAATTTCTAACGATAACCACCACAATTTTTCGGGAAAATGGTGCCAAAATATGGATGAACGGGGAAACGAGCCTTCAGAACAAAGAAAATTTCCCTGCTTTTCGTGAAATTTATAAAAAAAACTCCATGACATTTCTCCGATTTTTTACAGAATCAGAAAGCTCGTGGACATTTCCAGGTTCTGTGGCCACTGGGTAAAACAAAGCCTTTTTGTGAAATTTAAAACTTCGACATTTCTCTGACTTTTTATAGAATCGGAAAGCTCCTGGGTAAAACTGGGCCACTGGGTAAAACAAAGCCTTGGGCTCCTCATGAAGAGTGCATAGACTGCGAGAAAATCTTCTCTTGTGGTTTAAGGGTAAGAGACTCATTTCATTTTGACATTCCTGTAATGTGGTGTGAACAGTAAGACCACACTACCGGCTGCTTTTCTGATTGGTAGTAATAAATAAAACATCTTCCCCAAACCTTAATTCAGTTATTTGTCCAGTGCCTTATAGCTCTGAAATACCATTTCCACATCCACCTTCCAGTTTGAATGATATACTGCCTGATTCTGAGGACGAAAACATATTACCACCCCAGTTTAAATCTGGTTTAGATTTTTTTTTTGTGTTGATGAGGGACACCACTTTTTTTTCTCTCAGAGCGAGCTCAATAACATCATTGGAGAGTTAGGCCTTTGAAAAGATGTTGCTAAATTTCTGGGGTCAAGACTAAAAAAATAAACTAATTCGCCTATTTTTCCGAAAACTTAGAAGAATTCTATGACAAGCAGGGCAGGAGGTTCACCAGGATATCCTTGATATCGAGAGACGGTACATAGGAAGATGAGGCGTCAATATACTAACTGACTATTGTTGGATGCACAAGCAGGACACAGAATAGAAAAGGTTTCATAGGCAAATATTTAATTCGTTAGGGTTACATTATTTTTATCCAAAGCAGTCAGTTTTTTTCCCCTTGCAGATCTGTGTAGTGAATCACTTATTTTTAATTTTAAGAAAATAAACAAAAATGAGTAAAAATGCATAGGAAGAACCAAATCACCCAACCGACAACTGAAAAACAGTTAAAAACAAAATTTATTAATGATATAAAAAGGGAATAAGAGAGGTCCATAACTCAAAATAAACAAAAATAAGACATTTATTTTAAAAATTAAAAAACGCTAGAAACACAAGGCATTTAAAAGTTCAGAAAGTGTTGAAGATGGCTGATAAATAGGTCTTTTTCTAGTGGCTAAAGTTTCAGACCTCACAGTTGAATGCTTCGCTTGAATATAGCTGTGATGGATGAAAAATAGTAAATATCGATATTAATAAATTAAGAATCACAAAATATTATCTACATTTGTCAGAGAACATTAAAAAAACAAACATATTCTTTGCATTAACATCGATCATTCATACATATATTAATAATAATAAATAATCATTGTTCACATGTCTTTAAACAGTCAGGAAATTTATAAGCTCCTGAGAATTGATGACATATAAATGATTCTTAAATGGGATGGTGGTTGGTAAAAAAACGCAGTCTAAATTAGACTGAGCATTCATGCACATTTAGGTAGACATATTTTTAGGAGTTTAAGAATATGAAGTCTTTCCGGGATGTATTTTTTAATAAGCTACACCTAAAGAAAAGCAAAATTTTAAAAAGAGACAAAACACTATTTTTCAACTAAAATATGTGATTGAAATACAAACTTCCAGAAAGCTATGAAAGTTATAGCCAAATAAATTCTATAGACTTACTGGAGAAACATGAAAAATAATATCTGAAAGGAGATTGAACCTTAATATAGAAATATTAAGTTTTGCTTTTTATTGATTCATAAGAAATCATGTCATTCATATTTTAATATTTAAAAACTTTGGGTACTCTTCTGTAAGCCAGGTACCAGTTGGTACCAACACCAAGCCGTTTACGCATTTAAGTGACGCATAAATGCATCACCAAACCTCAATATATATGGTTTTCTATAAGAATTATAAATAATTTAAAAGCTTCTAATTTGAATGAGTTAAGTCTGCAATTTGGAAGTTTTTATCTGCTACCTGGCTAACAGAATAGTGCCAAAATTTGTAAACCCTTTTCCGTTTTACATTAAGACAACCGATCATTTCTAACCATACAGTTCTATATAGGAGAGACCAGACTCTGGGCAATAGATATTAACAGGGTAAGGAAAAGCCACCCAATGCATCTGCTATTAAATTAACTTTTTCTCTTATTAGCTGAAAGAAAAATGTTGTAACCAAGTGCCTGCACAAATACAGTTGTGATTTTTATCTCCAAATAATAATTCAGTGACATATCTAAGTTGTTCGGTGAAAGAAATTTTGCTAATGGTAATTTCTCCAAATTGGAAGGCATATTCAAAGATGGCTCTGATATGCCACCTAAAATAACTTCTCATAATAGAACATAGTATTTGTTGAGTCAAGTCTCTATACTATATAAAATTCTGAGGCTCTAACCACCAATAGTACAGTTACTTACGGGTGCGGAGCACTACCATGACGCATATCATCATTTCCAGTCAGAACAGATGCCCTCAACTGCTGAGTAGTGAAGAAGGAGCAAGGGGCTGAGACAGGCGCATTGTTAGCGTTGTTGTTCACAGCTGCAGAAGTGTTAGAAGAAGTTGAAAAGTTACCAGCACTGTTGTTGGTGCTGAGGAAAGTGTTAATGTCCCACTTGGGGGCAGAGGGGTGTTGAGAAGAGTTTCCAGGAGAGGAAATAAGATGGCGCCAGGTACGCCTACAACAAGTTAGACAGAAGAAAGGGTGTTTAATATATTTTAATAGAAAGGACAAGCAAAAGAAAGGGCGCAAAAAAAAAAAAGCTAAGTTGGGCTTTGTAAAAGTCCCAATTTAATAAATTTAGCAAAATGAAATGGGAATGTAGTAGGTAAAGAACAGAAAAATTAAATTAGGAAAAGTGGAAAACTAGTGAAAGTTTAGGGTTTTCAATAGAGGAGTGGTGCTTATTTTGAACAATATTTTATTGTTTTAAAAGTGACTACAGGGTTCCCACTCTTTTTTCAAACTGAAAATTAAGGAGTTTTTAAGGACCCAGAAATATTTATTAAGGACCTTAAAAAACACGACAAAAATTATATTACACTTTCACAGTAAATCACGTTGGGAGAAAATTAAGTCAAATATAATAAACGACTTTATCTACGACCCCGAAAGCAGAAAGTGCCAAAAACTGTGACGTACGTCGCAGAACAATTTTAAGTTTGGAACAAATGCCCGCGAGTGAGGACCTGGACACAAATCTTTATGAAAACATCTTAAAGCAGCCCTTATTTCTTTGCATGGACCAACTTTCCACAAACATTTTATACATAGCGGTTCTGTATCAATGTCTAAATATTTAACTTCCAAAGTCATTGATAAAGTTACAAATTTTGAATGTATGCCTTGGCTTGAAAACTAATTTTTTTCGTCATTATCATTTTGTAATAAATGTGCAGTATTAATTTTATGGTTTTCTTCTTTTATATCATACTGGAAATTTTGAAAAAATGTCTGCAGAACATTTGCAACTGTCAAAAGTCCCGTTGCAGAACATTATGTATTATTCTGCTTCTGGGTCTACGACTATCTTTTTTGGCTTATTACGAAAAGTATGGTTGTCACCCATGGTGTCTACTAAATTTCTGGTCCATTTAGACTTTTTTGGGTTGGTTCGTTTGTTGAAATTTACTGGCACAAGGGCAACACTAGGGTCAAGCTGCACCAAGACTTTTTCGGGACTTTCGAAATAAATTTATGATACGACTTTACTCAATTATGTGAGTCAATTAGATACAATAATACTTAAAAAACCCACTTTTGTCATTGCTTTTAGTCTAATCTCGATTACTCTAGTATCAAATTTCAGCTTTAAAAAACTGTTTTCTAAATAATTTTTTTAAAAATAAAGACAAAGCATAAATCATGTCAAAGTAGAACATTAAACAAATACTTTATACTATATTCATTCTCTTAGTTTTCTGAATACTTGAAATTTTAATAAAAAAATGAGGAAATCAACAATTTACTTTAAAAACATATCGTAAAGTAATTTTTATTTTTATGCATGAAATGCAGTTGGTAAAAAAAATTATAAATCAATTTGCATATTTAAAAAAAACTGTCTCCGAACGTGGTTGGATTGGAGGAGTTTCCCTATTTTCCATTTCTTTTCAGTTTACGTTATTTCTTTATCTAATTGTTCAATTTCTGATATGCACTTTCCTTTAACCTTTTAGCTGTTCAGTTATTTAGATGATTTGGGTACCTAAATTGTTCACTTTTTTTATTGCAAAAAACAAATGTTTAATACAAAATAAAATATACTTAGCAGTTAAAAATTAATATTTTTAATTATATACATAAAAATTTTAAGGTTTTGTGGCGGCTGCCACTCAGCGTGGCAGTGGTAAAGTTCGCATCCAGTGGAGCATTATTTTCTAAAAATTAAAAAAAAAATCAATTCAATTATTTTCTAAATAAATAAATAAAAATGAATACCTATTAGTAGTTCAGTTTTGTATATAACTATAATATCTATATATAATTTTGTAATATCTATATAACGTTTACGGGATGCCATTTTGCAACAAAAAAATGCCGCGCACTTTGACTTTGACCTTTGGCCTCTACCCTTTGGCATCTAACCTTTGAAACTTGCAGTATAGTGCTGTCATCTATTGCATTGAGCGCAAATAAATTCCTCCCGAGATATATTCGGGTATAACAACACGAAGCAATCAAAAAAAAATTACCCCGAGTAATACTCGGGCGTGACATTTTGGAACACCAGTGCTGTGCCCGAGATTACCTCGGGCAGAACAGTTAAAAGGTTAATTATATTTTCAGGGTGGCTACAAAATTCAGAAAAAAAAAACGTTCCCCGATAGATTTCTAAAAAAATTCCTGATTTTACAATAAACTTTTTTTAAAATTTCCACAACTTTTCCAGATGTGTAGACACCCTAATCAAATAGAACATGTATGCTAAAGGGATAATATGCAAAAAAAATTTTTAATAGTTTTGGTGGTAATGAAAAGTTTAAATTATTTCGTAGTATTACACTTCTAACCATAATCTTCCGGGAAAATTGTGCCAAAATATGGATGAACGAGGAAACATGCCTTCAAAACAAAGAACATTTCCCTGATTTTCGTGAAATTTTAAAAAACTCTCTGACATTTCCCTGATTTCCAGGTTCTGTAGCCATTCCGATTTTTCTCTTTTTCATTTGGTTAAGTTCAGCTGCAGCCACCGTTCAGTTACGGTATCCAAGAAAAAATCTTCAAATTTTCACAAAATTGCGTTAGCAATTAATTTGAAACAATTATATTAAAAATATTGCTTTCCATAGCATTTTTTTTATCTATACAGCATACAAATTGACATTGATAACGAAAATGCAAAATTGTTTTCAAGCTAAAATAATCTATTTTGCATACAATAGCAGTTAAAATTTTAAATAAGGATACATAGTGAAATTAGACTATTTGGACTAATTTCTTGAATAAAATTAAATTTTAATAATTCTGCATCAATTGAAACCAAAGGCAAAACCGATCCTCACACACACATTAATCACGGACATAACGGCTATCACATCAGCGGAAACCCAGGTGAATGACACTAAAACGGCATGGCAAATCTCAGAAATAGCTGCGATTAAAGGCTTAAAATTATCACTACTCCAACGTAAATATCAGAGATAGCGGCCACTTTACTCAGCAATTACATTAAAGCAACAATCTGCAAAAATTACCATCACACCAAAGTAAACACTGGGGATGCGTAGCGCAGTCGGGAAAGGCGTCGAGAGTTCGATGCTGGTTTAGTGCTCAAATACTGAAGGTGGCGAGTTCAGGTTCAAGAGACTGACTAAAGACTGCCGAGTTTGCTAATGATGACTGGGTCACGTTAAATCAGTCACGGCCGCAAAGTCCTCCAAGTTCCTATACAAATCAATACCTCTGGGGGTGGCATAACCAAGCCTTCTGCTTGGTATTGCCTATAAATTAAGAAGTTTCACATACGGTTGGTAGTGCTGTCCTCTATCGGGAAGCTACTGAAAAGAGGAAGAAATGAACTCTTCGGTGGTTATAGGTAGTCTAGCGCACTCCCTCTCACGATCAAGTCTGTGCTAACATCCTGTGCAGTACTACCCACTATCGACCTTCAGGAAATGGGGTTGGTACAAAATAATTGAAAAGTAGAGGTACCTTAGTCCCCATAAAACTTGATAAGAAGAGAAGAACGTCAATAGTATTAGCGTTAGCGGCCAAATCTCAGCAATAAAGGCAACTATTTCAATGTAACTCTATGAAATTAACTATAACAACCACGTAAATCTCAGAGGCAGCGACAACTAAAGATATGCAAACCTTCGGAATATTAGTACTTATATCGGTGTAACATTCACTGAAAATGAACATCACAACAAGGTAAATCTCGACGATAGTCATCATCTAAGCAACATAAATCTCAGCAATAATAGCCCTCACATTAGCGTAAAATTCAGCGAAACTAACCACACACATTAACGTAAATAATAGCGATAGAGCTGATATTCTATAACAAAAGTGGTCATTACATTGGAGTTTTGGGGAAGTCTGAACATATGCAGACTCCATGGTTGTCAGACTTGCAAGCAAGCCCAATAAAATTGTATTGCAGATTTGTATGAATCTACAGAAACTGAAATCCGCATTTCAGTTGAAATGTACCATTTCTGACAGGTGCAATCTCTTGCAATAGCGTTAGTAAATGTTATATCGGCACAACAATCGACGAAAATGAACATCATGCAACAACGTAATTCTAGGATAGCGCCCACCTTAAAACGGAAAGCTCAGCAAAATGACCATCACATACCAATATAAATAATGCCGATAGATGCTATAATATAAGAGAGAAAAGTAGTCATTCCATCCATGACTTAGGGCGATCTGAACATAAGCAGGTTCCGTGGTTGACAGAAAATTTATATTGATCTCACACAAGATCAAAATTTTAGTCAAAGAACCTGAAAATTTCGAAATTGAACCATGTATGAAGAGAAAGAAAGGAGAAACTACTCTCTATCAGCAAGATCAATGGGAAATTTATAGAATAACGCTGATTTTCTTAGAAATTTGTAAAAAAAGCGGAAAAATTAAAAAAAGGGTGGAAATTCGGAATCGCATCCCCGGAGTAGATAAATATACGGGACAAAATTTATGATTTCGGTACTTTTTCGGGACCAGTTTTCCATTTTCGCATGGCATTCGGGACCCTGTCATGAAATTTAAGTTTTTCCTCCTATCTTTTACCATTTGTCTAGGATTTCGACATGATGAATTATGAACAATTGTGTCGTTTAATGGTGATTTAATCACGAGAGTTTGCAACATTTTTACAATAAAACTAAGACAATCTTTTTTTAAATTGAGGGTTTACTCTGCACTTACATCATTTGTCTACAATTTTTCTTTTAATAGTTTATTAGCAACAAACCCCATGCAAATTTCAAATGATAGACAAGTAACAATTATAATCCTCTAAGTCAAACTTACAAAGTTTTAATACTATTTCGAGTTTAGTTTTATACTCTTGCTTTAGAACATGGAAATAGTTCATGCTCTTTATGACGAGTTTTGACTGTCCATCTCCAAAAAAGAGTAGGAGAAGAAGAGCTTGAAGAAAGGTTGCAATAATTTAGCAACAGCTAAAACAAAATTAAATTTGGTCATATCAATTGCCATTTTTCATCACTGCTGGATTTTGAATCACCCGCCATAATGAATTGGTGACGTTTTGACCTTGTTGCCAACTTTTCAAAAAAAGCGCCAATCCATACACATAGACTAGGAATTTATCAGGAGAGCTCATCCTAGAATGTGGACTCACATTTAAACACCCCTCAGTTGGCAAAAAAAAAACTGATTTAGAAGAGGGGTTTAGTGTTCCGATTACTATATTTTGAGTTTTAGCGACCAATTAGCTTTATTTAATATTTCGCTAATGCAGTTTCGAAAACCAGCAGCAAATTGCGATTTCGGACAGTTTTAGGGGGAAATTAAGGAGTTTTTAAGACCTGATTTATCAAAAATAAGGAGTTCTTAAGGACCCTTAAAAAGGAAAACTAAAATTAAGGACCCGTGGGAACCCTGGACTAAAGGGAAGGATTTTCTTTTTGTGAAAAAAATTAAGTATTGTAACAGCAGAAAATATATGCATTTTATGCACTTCTACTTTTATTGCACTTCACAATGACATTTTAAACAACTCTAACCGACGAGCAAAACATGCTTCTTCACAACAATTACACACATCAAATAAGTTCAATCAATGAACCAGTTTTCAATTTCACCAGACTTTCACATAACAGTGTTTAAAAACAAACACCACACATACAAAACACAATAATTTCACTTCTTAGATTAACAGCAGTCTTTTTTTAAATTCAATCTACAAATAAAAGTTTCAATGGCAGATTACAAGAAATCAGGCTTCAATGCCAAACTTGCTGTTGCATTGGCATGTTTCAATATCTAACTCAAGCAATCCTTGGATCATACAGCCAAACTAAATAATAATTAAACACTCAAATCCATACTTTCTTTCAATACCACACTTTCAGCAAACATAAAAGTAGCAGAAACTTACCGCTTTGAGGGTGATCCAATGATAGGCGCAGTCTGCTTAACTGGACGACGAATAGGAGACAGCTGAGCTGCATTGCTTGATCCCTCGTTAGAAGGTGACTGAGGACCACCGCCAGAATTTCTTAGGGGTTTGAGTGGGGAGACATATGTAGAATGAGCAGAACTGGCAGTCATGGATTTGAAAGGCTGTGATGAGGATCTTGGATGGGGTTTCAGATTATCCAGACTAAAATGAGAGGATTTGTTATTTTGATCATATTATAGAAAAGATAGCTTGATTGAAAAAGAGATATGGTCAGTGTTTTTGTAAGAAAGAAAGGATATTTTTTCTGATTTGGTTCTTAAAAAAATTTACTTTTAAGGTTTTATAATTGAATAGAATGTTGCAATAAGAGCTCAACTCTGAGAGAGAAGGCACATCACATGATAAAAGCTCTCTGGGTTTTTATGCTTTAATATATTTTTAGTTGTGCTTTAAATATAGATATAGTAACCTACTTTTAACAATACATACATTCACATTACAGGGTGTCCACAGAAAAGTTATTTTAAAATTCCCTGATATTTCCCTGATTATTCCCTGTAACACCCAATTTTTTTCCCTGATTATAAGTTATCGACAAAATATATATAAATTATAAACTTTCAAGTAAAAGAACATTCAAATTCACCACCATAAAGAAAATTATGATGCATGTACTGTTTATCTTTACACATTTATGACACAAATACCAAATTGCTTCATTTAGTGTAGTGTATGTATAATGTACCTGCACTGTGCATGTGCAATTATACTTTAAAATCACACTTTTTTTTCATTACAATCTAATCTCAAGAAAAGAGGACTCTAGTATTAAATTTCAGATTTAATAAGCTGTTTTCTTAAGTAAAATTTTAAAAATAAAGACAAACCATAAATCATGTCAAAATGGATCAAACACACACACACATTTAACAAATATTCTATATATTATATTAACTATTTTTGTTTTCTGAATACTTGAAATTGTAATTAAATTTTAAAAATCAATAATTACTTTAAAATATTTTCGTAAAGTAAAATTTTTATATTTTACTAATTATATATGAATTTGTGTATTAAAAAAAAAAAAAAAAAAAAAAAAAAAAAAAAAAAAAAACTGTCTTCAAATGTAGTTGGATTGAGGGAGTTACACCATTTTCATTGGCTTTTTAGTTTGCATAATTTCGTTGTCCAAATTGTTCAATTTCATTATATGCATTATTTGAAATTTTCTTTTTTGTTTAAGTACAATACCCAAGCAAAATTTTTACAAAATAAACACATTTTCCCCAGACAATTAATTTTAAACAATTATACATACAAAAATTCCTTTAACTTTATACTATTATTTATATCTATAAGTAAAATGCAAAATTGTTTTCCAAGTTAAAATAAACAATTTTACATTCAATAGCACTTAAAATGACAATTTTAAATAAGGATACATAATAAAAACTGGGAAGATTTGGATTAATTTCTTGTGCAAAATTAAATTAAAATTCTAATCAAACGGTGAAAAAATTCAAACCAAACGGTGAAAACGATCCTCACATACACACTAATAACGTATATAGCGGCTTTCACATCAGCGGAAGTCTAGGCGAATGACACCAAAACGACGTAGTGAATCTCGCCAATAACTTCAGGTAAAATGGCTTAAATCTAAGTGAAAATTACAGCTACTTCAACGTAAATATCGGTGATAGCGGCCGCCGTACGGGCGCAAGTCTCGGCAATTATATTAAACCAACAATCGGCAAAAATGCCCAGTAAGAAGATTCTGTGATTGTCAGACTTGTAAGTCCAACAAAATTGTAAAGCAGATTTGTATCGATCTCAGGAATGATCAAAATTTCAATTAAAAGAAAAAGTCGAAATTCGCGTTTTAGCTTAACTGTACTATGTCCGACAGATGAAAACCTCTGCAATAACGTCAGTAACTATTATTTTGGAGTAAAACTCGACGAAAATGAGTATCACACAGCAACGTAATAACGGCGATAACGCTCGCCATAATTACAGGAATAACTGCCATTTCATCAGCGTAACATTCTGCAAAATGGCTCTAACATACCAATGTAAATAATTCCGATAGAGTCTAACATTACAGAAAAATAAGGTGGGAGGGAATAATAATTCCATCGGTGGTTTGGGGAAGACTGAACGCATGCAGGTTCCATGATTTTCAGGAAATTTTAATCTCCGCGAGATCAATGAGAAATTTGTGGGAGAAAAGTTGGTTGTTTTCAGATTATCTGGCTCTGTCAGCAACACGAGGGCTGTAATGAGCCGGAACATTCGTCATTTGACAAGCCAACATACATTTACAAACACCCATGCCATACGCGGGACTCGAACCCGCAACCTCGAGGTCTAGAAGCTAGCACGCTAACCACTATACCGTTTGGTCGGCTGTGGGAGGAAAACTTTGATAGGTGGAAAAATAAGAAAAATTCAGGAAAGCGGAAAGATCAACGGAAGTAATCACATCCCTGCATTAAGGCAACAATCGGCAAAAATGACCATCACACCAACGTAAATATCAACATTAGCATCCAATATATCGATGAAAATCGTTGAAATAGACGCGATTCTATCGACGTCACAATCTACGAAATTGACAATCACAAGCGTAAATCTCGGCGATATAGACAACTATTGAGGCGCAAACCTTAGAATAGTGATTAATAGGGACTAAAATGAACATCACAAGAATGTTAATCTCGGTGAAAGCTCCCTTCTTAGCAGCGAAAATCTTGGCAATAACAAGCTTAACATCAGAGTAACGTTCCGCGAAACTAACCACCACACACCAGCATAAATAACAGCGATACATGCTGACAATCAGCAAGAAAAATGGTCATTGCATCACAAGTTTGGGGAAGTCTGAAAGTATGTAAGTTCCTTGGTTGTCAGACAAGCAAGTAAACCCAATGAAATTGTAATGCAGTTTTGAATCCGTCTCAGGAATGATCGAAATTTCACAATAAAAACGCTGAAATCTAAAAAAGCAGAACTGTACCATGGCTGACAGGTGCAATCTCTGAAATAGCGTCAGGGACACATCACGAAAATGAGCAGCATGCAAGAACGTGTTTCTTGCCCTCTATAATCACGAAAATATCGGCCATTTTAACATCGTAACGTTCAGAAAAATGACCATCAAATACCAACGTAAATAATGCCGATAGACTATTATAATATGAGAGAAAAATGAGAAAGAAATGTAGTCATTCCATCGGCGATTTGAGGCAAATCTGAAAGCAAGCAGGTTCAGTGATTGTCAGGAAATTTTAATGCGAACTTTTTTTTTTAATTTTTTCTAATTTTTTTTTCAAATTGATTTTTGTATTTTTGGTAGCAGTGTATCTTTAATTGTCAAAATTAATAGTTTCATTTTAATTTCGAAAAATTCCTTTAAACTTTTTGACAAAATCCCTGATAATTCCCTGATTTTTCCCGAAATACCGAATTCCCTGACTTTTCCCGATATTCCCGGTTTTCCCGATCTGTGGACACCCTGCATTAGGGTGGTCCAAAATTTTTTTGTTGAAAAGTTTAACTCTCACCCTCCAGTTTGGTGACATTATGTGAGTTAATGCTCCTGTTAAAATATTAGATCATTTGAAGGTTATTTAGACGTAGCTCAAAGGCTTTGAAGTTTGCTAATATTTGTGTCAACCTTCATATTATAACAATAGTCGATACAGCAAATAAATATCAATAAATCAAAGGTAATAACAAATATAGACAAGTTTTTTAATGAATATTAGTTTAGATTTATTATGTTTAATCATGAAACAATACATATAAAAAAAAATGCATATCGTGGAGATCCCCAAGCAATCTAAAAAATTCACTGAAATTACTAATGAAACATAAATATAAAAAGAATATTACCTCATTCCTCCAGTAGTATGTGATCTAGGTTGACGTCTCATTGCTTTAATTCTATTCAGTTTGTCACCTTGAGTAACTGCTTCTTCATTGTCCTCATTATTGTTGTTATCATTGCTATTTCCATTTAACACTCCATTTTGTAAAGCCTAGAAAAGCATTTATAATTTTTTCAGAATACTTCTTATAGAAGAATTGTAACAATAAGAAATCCCCAAGACTGAATTGAGGAACTATTTTAAGATGAACAAAAATTAATATAAACAAATTAGCATATTTAATAAAACATGATCTAGCTGATTGCTCTTATTCTGTTAAAAAACTTTCGGCAAATTTAGGTTATTCAGAGGTAAATAGTATGAATTCCTCTGATGAATCCAAGGCACCTGCACTTTTACAATTATGATTAAAAAGTTATTAATGAAAAATGCAGTAGTTGAACTCATTTCTAGAAATAATTAAGAATTTGTCAAGTAATCAAAAAATCTAAGTAAAAATAACAAATACATGTTAACGAAACACAATGTAAAAATTTAGAAAGTAAAAATCAATATACATGATTGTAGTCAAACTCGGCTGCATTTTTGTTTTGAAATATAGCCCAATTAAAAGCTTTTTTTTTTCTTTTCACAATTCTTAAAATCTGGAAATGGTGCATTTGGAGCAAGTGCAATACTCCTGGAATAATATATTTTTATACCTTTTCTTTCCGACTCCGTGATTCATTTGTTCTAGATCGTTCTTCTAATCGAATCTGGTCCACTTTTGAAAGAATATGAGATACATCAGTATCTCGTCTGCGTACCGAAGACCTTGTTGACAGCTTAGATGGGGTGAAGTTGTTATTTTTGCAGTTTGCAGCCTTTTCGGCTCGGAATATATTACCTTGGTAACACAACAAACCTTGTTTTCTGAAATAAAACATGAAATATGCATAAGAAAACTCTTAGCAGTGAAAATTTAGATTTTTAGTTCGAAGAGATTTCATCAGACTTGAATTTTTAAAAATGTATTACTGGTGTGTAATAAAATATGTTACAGAAAAAATGCAAATATTTAAATATATATAAATGCAAACATGCAAAAGAGTTTTAAAACAAATTAATTTCACTGCAGAAAAATTATATGCAGATGAATACTTCTTGAACACAATATGACTAAAAAGGCATGTGATGGTACAGGACATGTGGTTTTCTGGAAACCAAAGTTCTATGTTAGTTGAATTAGAAATCAAAGTTTTACAAAACAAATTAAAGAGTCAAAGTTGGTTATGTTACAAACAGTGATAATAATGCAATAAATCTTGCTATATTACCAGTTCTAGAAAATTGGGCCATTGTCTTTCTCAAGCAAATGGGAAATATAGCTCTAATTACAATCCAAATTTACTTAAATTCATAACATTCACTGAAATATAAATTCTAAATATCATTTCAAGTAAAACTTACTCTTCCAGCCAATGTTGCTGGTGTCCAATAATAGAGCCAGGACGACAAATCCTTATCCATGCAATAGCTTCTGCGGCAGTGAAGTGATGATGCTTCATTATATAGCAAGCAATCAATGTTCCGGTTCTACCCAAGCCAGCTACAATTACAAAGATAATTCTCAATTATCAATCTTTGAACAAAAACAATATACTTGATCACATGAAGTTAAAATAAGAATTGCAAAACCCTTTTTAAGAGTTTAAGCAAAAAATGTAACAACTTTTACATTATAAATTAACAATATAACACAGAAAAGTAATAGTAAATGATAAAAGGAATTAGTAATGTTAAGTTTGGAATTTTATATAAATGGTGGGTAAAGATTATACAAGTATGTGGCTAGTCAAACTTGTGATTGTTTAATTATCTTAGTACTTTTAGTAAATAAGTAACTTAAACCAAATTTGAGGATAAATTCATATAAATGATTTTAGACAATCCAGTTTATATATAAACCAAAAAAATATTTTTAGAATTAACCAAAACAAAAAATGAATACAAGACTGCAGAAAAAAGCAATTAAAATCTACTAAACTTACTCTAGTTAAAAATTTGCATTAAGTAATAAACCACAGTCTAAGAAAAAACTACAACATACCTTTGCAATGAACAGCTATAGCTCCTTTAGTGTTTTCAGCAATTTCCAAAAACTCTTGCATAATCTTGTCACTCGGGGTGCTGCCATCAACAAAAAACAAGTCTTTATGTATAAACCCATGATTTGAAAACCGATGGGAATCGTAAACCTTCTTATTTAACCTTATAACAGTGGTTACATTGTGTTTCCGAAAGTAAGAGATGTAAGACTCAGGTGAATGCAATGGATAACCTGAAAAACAAAAAATACAACTTGAAAAGATCGCATAGAAATTTTGTTTTAAAAATGAAGTTTTTGATTTATCATAAGGCAACAAAAAATACATATAACTAAAAAATTAAAATTGCACATTTTTGAAAATCACTTGCATTTTACACTCTGTATCTTGAAAGTGAATTATATTACTAAAGCAATGAAAAATTATGGGACAAGGATTGGCACAAACACTTAATAAAAAGCACCATCAGCAATCACAGAAAAAAATTCTTTAAATCACGAAAAGGGTGCAGGGTTGAAAGACAGGGCTCTCTCTGAACTGTTCAAACCCCAAAGAAACAAAAGTTAACTTCTGTTGCAGGTACAAGATATTCCCATGATTTATTTAGGGTAACCTTTTTATAAAAAGCATTTAATTTACCATGTTTAACAGTATATTCTTACCCTAAATTTAGTTTTGAGTAACACATTATCATTAAATTCTAAAAATATTTATTTTATTATGTGTTGCAATTTTAATCAGATAAATTTGATAGCATACTGCTCTCAGTTAAGAAATAAATAAACTTACTAACCTTTAAAAAAAAAAGTTATATAGCCCAGAATTTTGTTTTTGTTCCTGTTACAAACAATTGCTGATTGTAATTATGTTATATTGTATACTGTTTCTTCACAACTGGGTGCAGGGGAAAAAATATTTAAAACCCTAATTTAGAAGAGAAAAAATACTCGCAATACTTCTTGACTTTTTATTAATATACAATGGACTAACCATTTTCACTCTTGCTTTTTGCATGTGGTCCGCAGAAGGCCAAAAATTTGTTTGGGACTATCCAGTTGAAGTCACCATTTTCCACTTTCTGTTAAGAGAGAATAGTTGTACATTAAATTGTAAAAGTAGGCTATCATGTGTAAAAAGATATTTTATTAACAAAATTATAAAAGGGTCAATAGATTTCTAGAGCAAATGCAGATTGTTGAATTAATAATACCCATGGTTCGTACACTTGAAGGAGTAAAAAATTCAAGGACTATTCAAGCATTTTTCAAGGATACATTATCAATTCAAGCAATAAAAAAAAAATTCCAACTTTTTTTATTGGCAAACGGTGCATGTTCAAATTGAGTAAATAAAAAAAATAAAAAAAAATGTTTTTTAAGTTTCAATAAAAGAAAATGTTAAGGTTACAATAGGAAGAAAAAAAAACATTCCAATCTATCAGAAGCAGTACCATGCCCTATAAAAAGTACACCAGAAGTAAAGTAGCTAGTACTCACTTGGTAATTACGCCAATATCGGATATGGACATCCATTTGACCATCGTCAAATAATAAAAAAAAAAAGTCTAATTGATTAAACTGTCTTCCAATTTACTCTGAAGGTTTGAATCCAAATACAGCATAACATGCACTTTTTTTTCTCCACATGAAAATTTACGAGAGCCGTGATTATTTATGGTTTTCAATATCCATTGTATTTCAATATCTAACACTACATTTTCAGTTACATGTGCCACCATCGGGCTGACGATGTGGATTGTTGTGAAAAATATACGATTTTGGGGTACTTTTTATTATTAGAAATAGTTTGAACAATCCTCATCAAATTTCTTATAGAAAATAAATCCATAATATGCTCTTTGTTCTTCGGATGGCTTTTTAAAGCACTTTCTCCCAAAGTGACATTTTTGGCACCTAAGTACGAATCCAAGACATAGGCTTCAAACCATGATATTATATTTTGGCTTTTCAAATCAAAAATGCATTCAACTGCAATGCATCAAAAATTGAAAATGCATTTCCCCGCCATTTTAAAACAGTGAGCAAAAAATTAGCACACACAATACAAAAACAAAAATCATGTGACTTGATCGGATATTCCAAATGGGCAACACTGTATTCATCAAATGAGGGAATGACAAAATCTTTGTATGTTCAACTATGCTGTTTTCCTAGTTGATGATTGGTTTAACTAAAATCAAAAGATTTTGCTCACTTTTTGAATTTTTTTTTTTAAGATGCTATATTTTTAGAAAATAAAATAAAATTCAAGCACTTTAAACGTATTTTTACAGAATTCAAGGTTTTCAAGCACTTGAAAATGAAAGATTTTTTTCAAGCACTTTTCAAGGTTTTTTAAAAACGTACGAACCATGATACCAATTTAAAAATATTTTTTAAATTGGAATGAAACTACACAATATTTTGTATGATCATAAGAAAAAAAGTGAACAAAAAATTTACTTCATAATGTTCATATTCCTCCATATCAAATGTCTCCAAATCCAAAAATCCATTTTCTAGTGCCTGTAAAATAAACTTTTGTCAGTATATTTTGCATTCAAATAATGTTCAATATTAAGCAGAAAATAAAAATTTATAATTAATAACAACTTTATTACTGAATATACTAGCATGCAAGATGAAAAATTCAAGTTCAAAATAACAATTGAAAGGTAGGTTGTTCGGCTTTTGCTCTAAAATTACAATAAAAGATGCTCAAAAGGAAAGAAATATTTGAATTGCCACCACCAATATGGATAGCCATGATAATGCTACTGGACAGTAATTTGAAATTAAAAATAGCTAACATTCAAAAATGAATAGCATAAAAATAAATCAGAATAGCATTGGAATTCTCCTTTGAATGGATACTATTGAATTCAGACTTAATATGTGTTAAACAGGAGTTTTAAGGCTTGAAACCAACTGCAAGCATAGAAGGACATTATCATTAAATATTATTGAACCTTACCATATTGTTTATCTATACCGCTGCAACAAATTTGTTCCAGAGAAATTTCTTTCCCTAAATTTTACAACAGTCAAGTGAAATATCGAATGGTAGGGGTGAACATACTTTAATTTGTGATTCTTAAATTTTTTTAAAAAGTTCAAAGCTATTTCAAATCAATTTTATACTATTTTTATGATATAGTTCATTATAATTAAAAAAAGAATATGATTTGTTTTTATAAATATTTTTAGTTTCACTAAAAATAAATGTTAAATTTACAATAGTCAACTTTAAATTACACTACCAGTCACTGCTAAGAAATTTAAATTGAATTGGGTTAATTTTCCATTTGTGTTTCACTTTTGTAAAAGGAAAAAAAAAAAAGGAAAGGTAGATTTGATAATGATTCTTTTTTATAAATCCCACCAAGTTGGTGAATTTGGTGGCAAAAGTAGTAAACAATTTCTAGTTTGATTGTGAAAACTGACCCTAAACAAACAGAAAGAACATAAGCTTATCAAAAAGGGTAGTACAGAACAGGGTTTAAACTGAGTAATTTTTTTTAGCAAAATTGCTAACACCGGAAAAAATGTTTTAGCAGAATGCTAAAATACAAGATTACTTACTTAGACTTTGGTCGACTTCCTATAATTATAAAAAATTAACTTGTTGAAATTTTATTTTAACTACTAATACAAAAAATAAATTTAAGATATAAATTCATTTTTATGAGCAATGTACTAAAATACAGATTGAGGCGATAAAATTTTTGTTGTGCATGCACAAAATCATTCCAGGGTTCCCACTCTTTTTACAAACTGAAAATTAAGGAGCTTTTAAGGACTTTTTAAGGACCCACAAATATTTATTAAGGACCTTTATAAATAGACAAAATTTACATGACACCTTCACAGTAAACCATCTAGGATTGTCCAGGATTTAGACATGATGAATTATAAACAATTGTATCATTTAATGGTGATTTAGTCATTAGAATTTGCAACAATTTTACAATAAAACTAGAACAATCTCTTTTTAAATTGAAGCCTTCCTCTGCAAATACATAATTTGTCTTCAATTTTTCTTTTAATAGTTTATTAGCAACAAACCCCATGCTAATTTAGTCGGTAGACAAGTAACAATTATAATCCTCAAAGTCAAACTTACAAAGTTTTAATACTATTGCGTGTCTAATTTTATGGTCTTGCTTTAGAACATGGAAATAGTTCATGCACTCTACGACGAGTTTTGACTATTTATCTTCATAAAAGGGCAAATGGAGTTTATCATTTTGAAAGAATTGGAGGAAAAGGCGTAGTAATTTAGCAACAGCTAAAACAAAATTGAATTTCACAACTGTTTTGTCTTTAGTTGCTTCACGAATAGTCTGATAAGACTTGCAACTTGGGTTTGCTTAAATCCCCCTTTACATTTTCCATCTCCTCAGTATATTTTCAAATGCAAGTTCGGATATTGTGTCGTATTTTCTAGATTATTTTCGTATTCATTCGGTTTTTAGTCATTGTTTAGCATTAACGGCCATTTTTCATTACTGGTGGATTTTGAATCACCCGCCATAATGAATTGGTGATGTTCTGACCTTGTTGCCAATTTTTCAAAAACGCGCCAACCCATACACGTAGACTAGGAATTTATCAGCGGAGCTTGTTTTCAGAATGTGGAATAACATTTAACACCACTCAGTTGGCAAAAAAACTGGTTTAGAAGAGGGGTTTAGTGTTCTGATCACTATATTTTGAGCTTTAGCGACAGATTGGCTCTACTTAATATTTTGCTAATGCAGTTCAGTTTCGAAAACCAGCAGAAAATTGTTATCTTGGACAGTTTTAGGGAAAAATTAAGGAGTTTTTAAGGACCTCATTTATCAAAAATAAGGAGTTCTTAAGGGCCCTTAAAAAGGAAAACCAAAATTACGGAGTTCTTAAGGACTTTTAAGGACCCGTGGGAACCCTGCATTCAACACGGTTGTGTTCAAAACAGTAGGATCCTCAGAAAAGAGTACATGCGTTACAACTGACAAAATGAACAATTTATTTACATTAGAGATGTAAATAGTTTACTTCATACAAACATGCTATAGTTCACTAGCAAAAAAACTTTAAAATTCACAGGAAACAGCAATTTTGAGGACTTGTATCAATTACAGTAATAACCAAAGTTCATGTCAAAAAGCAAGCTGTAGCATGTTTATTTATATCTTTTTTAAGTGACAAATTGCTGCAGGCAATAAAAATAACTTTCAATTACTAAAAGAAATATTGAATCTCAGGGCTGCCAGACTATAAGCTTTGAAAATAGTTACTTTAGTAGCCCCAGATGTTAAAAATTGTAGCCAAAATAGTAGTCTCAGACGTTGAAAATAGTAGTCTCAGAAATTGAAAATAACAGTCCCTTTTTACAAGTCGACAATAGTCTTGCTTTGAAGGTTTAAGTCAGTGATTCTCAACCACTGTGCCGTGGCACTTTTGTGTGCCGCCAAATTCTTAAAATGTGCCGCCAAATTTTAGAAATGTATATAGTAAAAATTATAATGCTTTTTTTTTATTACGAGTAAAGTTTAAATTAAAGAAAAGTACTTATATATATATGAATATTGTAACGAAGATTTTTCACTTTCACCGCTTCGTTACATATTTCTCTGTGTCTCGTTTTTGACCTATTTTTAATATTAGATATAAAAAAATTTTGATTGGGTTCGTAATCCATTTATGATAACGAATACTTCTGTATTTGAACTTTGAATGAAGAGGAAGAACTAATTTCGCTTTCTAATAATCGAGATTTAATTTTAAAATATTCAGAAGAATCAATTAATTCATTTTGGATTAACATTAGATGCAATATATCCCATGATAGCCAAAAAAGCTTTAAAAATATTATTACAATTTTTTGCATCTTATTTGTGTGAATTCGGATTTTCAGTATTAACCAACATAAAAACGAAAAAAAGATCGAGACTGTTAAATGTAGAAGACGATATGATAGTAGCATTGTCATTTTTACGACCAAATATAAATGAAATTATTAAAAAACATCAAGCTAAAATTTCTCATTAAAAGTATTCTTATTATTCATTTGTAATTAATCCCTTAATAAACGTACTGTTATTTTTGTAGTACATAGTGTATTATTTTATTTTACATTCCAAATTATTATCATAAACTATTTTACACAGTGTATTATAGGTAAGTAAACAACTTTTAAACTTATCTTTTTCTTTGTGTGCCGCCAAATTTTGAAATCGTTAAAAGTGTGCCGCGACAAAAAAAAAGGTTGAGAATCACTGGTTTAAGTGTTCAACAAGATAGGAATAAAACTATTGATTAACATAAAACACGAAAACCTAGAGACACTCCCCATTATATATATGGTCTTTTGATTCAAAATAGTGTCTTATTACGAAGTAAACACGACATCCCATACGATAAGGCCAATGTGTCGTAACACTCTTAGCGATACTTTATTCGGTAAACCTTCAAAAGAATCGAATATCCAAACTCTTTTTCATGCCTTTTTTTATTAAAAAAAAAAAACTTTTTTTTAAACCTTTAAAGCAAAAAAAAGTTAATCTTCACCCAAAAGCGACAATAAAAATTGACTGGCAAAAAAACACATATATATTTTTTTTTATATTTTCCAAAGTCAATCAACTTTTTGATAAAAAAAAGTTTAATGTTTAAACAATTATACTGTATAGACAATAACAGGCGGATTCTAAATTTTTTAAGCGACTTTCTAGGTAATTAAATAAGCAGCTGTTAAATACTTAAATCAGCGTAACCTTTGCCGAAAATGACTATCACTTCATTGTAAATATAAACGATAATGCCTTCCACACTGATGCAAATCTCGCAATGGGTCTATTACAGGGTGTTTAGCAGCTTGGAACTTCAAAAAAAAGGGACTAAGGGACCAAAAATATTAAAAAAAGGGACTTGTAAAAAAAAAAGGGACTTTTAAACAAAATTTGTTTTCATAGCATAGAAAAAAAATGCCTAGTATTCAGTACCTTCAGGGGTTGAATTAAAAATTATTTGTCCAAGAGCAAACTTTGCACTTCAAACATTCATCTGGAGTGCACATTAAAAAGAAAAGAATTAATTATTGACTGTATATTACTAAAAAAACACTGAAAATTATGATTAAAACATTTTTAAAATTGTAAACAGACAGAACGCAAATAAGAATTTTGGAGTGCAAATTTCACCTTTGCATCGGATTATTTCAACACATGATTGAACACTAGAGTTCTTAGGATCTGCAGATTTTTTCAATCCCGAGAGGATATTTAGGCGGGCATTTAAACCCCTCTGTCATTGAAGTTTTGTTAGAAGTCAAAACATTGCCACTGCACTGCCATGTGACAAGGCTAACATGGCCTTCACTACTTTGGCAACTACTGGGAATTTGATTTCATTAGATGCATTATTTATGGAAAAAATTGCAGACCAATTCTGGTCGATAGAACTTTCTTTCAATGATTCAATATTTTCAAATTTCAAAACCCTTCATTCGTCTACCATCGGCAAATGTCCACGTTGAAGGGTAGAGCTTTCCATAAAGCGATAATTTGTGACTCGCTGGTAGTCAATTTGATGCTTTCCTTCGCTAAACATAGCAAATTCGACAGTAAACTACCATGCATTTTTAACTGCCCTTTGAGGTAGGAATATTCTGCGATATAAAACTTTTGAGTGGCTAAACGGAACTGTTTCTCATCCTTGTCTTTCATTTTTATCAGTTCATTACTCAACTCTAAGCTGTAATTTATATCACCTAATGGAAATTTTTCAACTTCCTTTTCAGTCGTATCTTCAGGAATTACATATATTTTACTTTTAAGCTGCAACAGCAGATCATTTCCTTCCTCATACAATTTATGAACCATAGGTTCCTCATTTTGAAAAATCTTTTAAATAATTGGAAAAAAAAATTGGCAGTATCGAGAACAAAAATTAATTCAGCCTTAATGCTAGATTTAAGGAGTCTTGCAATTGTTTGATACTGACTAGATTGTAGTTGAGCTGATGTGGCATGAGAAGGAAAAAATTTTAGGAAATATTTAAGGACTAGTGGCCACTGTTCAAGTATTCTTGCAACAGCTAGTCCTACAGTCAGCCATCTAGAGGGTGAATGTTTGATAAATCGATGACTTTTAACATTAAATTCTTTTTGCAACTTGCAATAATCCTCCCATCTTGCTGGCCAGCAGTCAAAATAATAGTAAATGGATATTACTAGCTGCGTCACTTTATCACCCATCGCTTCTATACCTTTTTGAAAGGCATTGTGAACTTAATGTAAGCTGCATGTCCAAATATCAATTAAAGATTTCTCCCGAACTGCCAAAAGACTCTTGTTAATCAATCTCAGGATAGTTTTGTTCACATTTGGGCCATCACAGATTAACTTAAGCATATTTTTAAGAGCTAAATTAGCATTTGATAATGCTAACAAAATTTTATCATGAATATCTTTTCCAGTAGCAAGGCCTGAAAAAAATGTTTCAATGTGTTTTTGGACAATTTTGTTTTCTGTCTCCGACCAGCAATGAATTGCAATTTGCAACTCTTTCTTGCCACACTCGTTCGTTGTTTCATCAAAACATAGACTATAAGCTGAGCCAGCTATATCTTTTCCTACATTTTCATAGAAATAGGGTCCCAGTGCCTATGTAATCAAATACATAGTTTTGGCTGCAGACAAGCAGAAACCTTCAGGAACACTAGTGCCAAACATTGCACCAAATAAGTCTTTAATGTCCGTATTGGAATGATAGCATAGCATTGGAATGATAGAGCATAGTTAGAGATCACACACTTCATTGCCCAAAGAAGTTCAGCATTTAGTGCCTTTTCTTTAGTGGAACATAAATTGAGAAGTAACGGAGAAGATGTGGGTAACACAATTGGCGATACAGACGTTCCAGTAGAGGAATTAGCATCTGTAGTTCCCAAACGAAGCTCCGAGCTACCAAACGATTACATGACCTTTGACCTTGACGATTCGATATCGAACCAAACCAGTTCCGTAAACAGCATTCAACCAATCAACGCTAATTCATCGTAACTAGACGTGACAGGGATTTCTGGTCTGCTTTTCTTCCCTCTTGTGTTCGACAGAGGGAAAAAAGGGAAATGGTGCATGCTGGTTACGTGGTACAAATATATTTAAAAAAAAGGGACTAAAGGGACCAAATGTTAAAAAAAGGGGACAAAAGGGACCAAAATAAAAGGTACTTTAAGGGACTAACGCTAAACGACCTGCTATTACATCAGCGTAATACGCGACCAAAATGGCAGTCACAACAACGTAAATCTCGGCGATCACCCGACATATAAGCCTAAATATCGGCAATAGAGGCCATTATATTGGCTTAACAATAAATGAAATTAACAATCACACACTAACATATATATTGATGATAGAGAGAAACATTAAAGGAAGCCGTGACAAAAGTGGTCATTTTACCGGAGGTTTTGGGAATTCTGAATGCAGGCAAGGATCCATGGCGATCAGACTTGTAAGCAAGAGCATGACACACATGCATCCTCTAGAAATTTTAATATGGATTTGCATCGATCTCAGGAAATTTTGGTCAGACGCTGAAATTGGCATAACCGCAAAACTATATCATGTGTGATTTTTAGTGAGGATTTCATTCCTTGTATGTTAAGTTAAAGAAACAAAAGCTTGCTTTTCACAACCGTCTTGTTTCACACACAACAAATTATTTTCACTTCGGAGTTTTGCTTATAGTAATAAGAGACGTGTGGATGCAAAATGTCATACAATACGGTCCTCCTATTTCGAGATTTTCAGTGTACCTGGTGATTGACTCGGGAAAATAAAAAGGATTTCTTATACTTAAATACTACAACTACCTTGGCAAAGTTAGGTGACATTTTAAAAAGAGAAGAAAACGATTTAAGATGACGTTATCAGGCCATTTACTAAGTGGCAACCCTCAATCGTTCGGTAAATGTATAATTTAATCAGTATTTTTATCTAAAAATATAAATTTTCAAATGGAAAAACAAAGTTAAAAAAGCTGTCCACTGTACATACTAATGAAAACTGTCGATACTGATGGCTTTTTCTTCCAGCGTTCAAGGCAAATTCTACAAATTCATTTTTGTCAACTAAAGTAAATAAAGGTATAAAAATTTGATATTTGAGAATATATAGTGTATGTTGTTGAGCCTTGCACGACGAAAGATAAAACAAAGAGGACCCAAACAGGTAGACAAAAATAACAGCGCATTTGACTTTGAAAACAACAATCGCCCATGCGCGGTTACAAGGGAGATACTATCATTGAATTATAAAAGTGATCACACGATCCATAAATACAGCTCTAAAATTAACCCCTATTTCGACAATGTTCGCTCTTCTCACCTCCTTAAATGTATCACCATTTTAACAAAATTGCATTAGTACTCAATAGGCGATTTTTCCCCCCTTTCTACTATCGGACTGTAATTTCTTAAAAAATTAGTCGCCTTAGCCCAAAAATAGTTGATGGTTTTGCTTAAAATAGTCGTTTTGGGCCCTTTTTTCATTAAAATAGCAGTCATAGTCGCCTGGTCACTAAAATAGTCGCTTTAGTAGCCTTTTTAGTCGCCTGTGGCAGCCCTGGAATCTATAAAAGCAAAAATAAATTGTAGGTAAATTTTAAATATATTATTTTTGTTTACCTTACTAACAGCATGAAGACAATCTGAGAGTGTTAAATTATAGGTGCATTGACTAAATGAAGCATCCCTAAAAGAGATACAATTATTAAGATAAAAAAAAACTAATCATAATATAATCTTCTTAAGCAGTACTTTAATTGATATGTTCAAAATGATGCACTTTAACTAAATTGTACAAAATGAAACTGATTTAGAAAGGATTTTTTGTAAAGCTACATTTTACATGATGTTACAACGGGATGGTCCATCACACCCCACTGTGTGTGATTTACATAATCCATGATGAAATTAATAAAAAATAATAATAAAGGTACACAAAACTCAAAAGCATACACATAGCTAATTGACAAGAAATTGATAAATTAATGTGAACTTCAATTTTGAAAATAGTTGTACCAAAGTATTTTACTTTGAATTATAGTTGTAATGTTTTAATTATGCTGCAACAAAGTCCCAAAATATTTCAAATAAAGTATAACACAAACCAGATCATAATACATATTTAATTTAATAACTGCCATGTTTAGAATTATATTCATACAAGAAAATTTAGTAACAAATTTCAATCTCTTTTTTTTAAGCAATTAGTAAATAAAATTAAAATCATAATTTAAAATAACAAAATAGCTTTTTTAGTAGCAAAAAGCCAGAGGCACAAACGTTGAAAGTGTAAAATTTTCAAGTACCTGAATGGTATAAACAGAGGACTATTGCTGGTTACAAGAGGCTGATATGCTTCAACAGGAGACTTTTTCAGGTATATTATCTGTAAGATGCCAAGTTATAGGGAAAAAAAAAATTAAAAATTCAGTTTACCATTCATGATTGTGATAAATAAAAAAAAAAAAAAAAATTTACAAACTAAAAAAAAAAAAAAAAAAAAAAAAAATTACTACTATTGAAAACATTTAATATAAACATTTTATAAAATGGAAAAAAAAAAAAAAAAAAAAAAAAAAAAAACACACACATTTTAAAAGGCTACGAATCCACATGAAACATTAATAATAGACAAAAGTAAGAAGTAATTTAATAAGATAACCTACAGCATATGAACCAATTAAAAAAGCAGAATTCACTCTTTTCTTAGGATCTGAAGTCGTATAGTGGACTATCTTCTTCTTAGACAGTGAGTATGACTAGAAAGAAAAAATATTTTAGAATATACTTATTATCAAATATTTTTAATTCAATTTCCTTGATTTAAAAAGAGATTTTAATAAAAGTAAGTGCTGAAGCTCCCAAAAAGCTGCTTTTGATTGAAGCTATAATTTTTTATTAAAAATATAAGCTATTTTAAGAGATATAGCTAAACAAAAAATAAATCATTATTATTATATGTGAAAACCCTAGAGCAGAATTATTTTAAAACTTACTGGACAATCAATTAAACCCTAAAATTTTACTGCTAGGTTAGCACATGAATTTCAATGAAATCTTTACTTAGTCAACAAGAAAGGGATACACCAAATGCAAAAATGACAACATTGGTCCGTTTTTCTTCTTGGAATAAATTAAATATGTTGTGAAAAATTAAAACTGTGAATGAGTTGAAGAGGAGTATTATTCAAGCCATTTGTCTAATAACTCCCTAATATGGTACAAAAGAATTTTAGAGAAGGGATTACCGTTTACACGTAGCACGCTACAAAAAATGAACACATTGAAATCTATTGATATTAAAACTTTGTGCGATGTTCTTTCTACTCAAATATTTTTTCATTATAATGGGTAGCACCATAAAAATAAGCCACAACTTTTGGATACTTTAATATGCACACACCTTGTGCCATTTAGGTGCATTCCTAACTACACATTGACTTTAGATGCAACCTTTTCTTGTTTAAGAAATCTAGGAAGGGTATTCAATTCACAGAGAAGCAGTCTATTGTATTTTAATAGGTAGTTTTGCAATAGTAAGCCTTAACGGGAGTTGGTAACCAAAAATTTATAATAAATCAATTTTGAGTTTATTGTTGTTTATTAAAATTTGACTTTTTCCCTTTAAAATTATACCTCATTTAGAAGAATTTGTAATCATTTTTGGAAAAAAAAATTGAACTATAAGTGTAAGTAATGTTTTCTTTAAAATGCATTTTTCTCAAAACTACATTTTTCATTACTCATGTACATATTTCTAAGAAACTGCTCAAGCTATCTACCTAAAATTTTTATAACATATTTTATGTATCTGTATTTACTGAAGTAAGGTTAATAATAACATTTTTTGTTCTGGCTTATTTCAGTAAAAAAACTTGTGAATTTTAACAAATTTGAGAGATAAACACGATAATTCATTTAAAAAAAAAGTAAATGCATTATAATTAAAACTCAACTTCAGTAGAGTAACAAGTGTCTGCTAAATGAGATGAAAAAATAATTAGGCTTCTATATCAAATATTTTCTGAGAAAAAGGTACATGAGTAATGAAAAATGTCGTTTTGAGATAAATGCATTTTAAAGAAAAGCTTACTTACACGAATAGTTCATAATTTTATCTTCAAAAAAATATTAAAAATACTTTTAAATGAGGTATAATTTTAAAGGGAAGAATTTAAATATTAATAAACTATAATAATTTCAAAATAATTTTTTTATAAATTTTAGGGTACCAACTTCCCTTAACTTTTAGCCTGAACATCATTATAAAAGAGGCAGGAATGAGAGTGATCAGAGAACAATACCCAAAAGTTTGTCAAAAAAAAGTTTGCGGAAGAAATAATATACAAACATTTGACAAAGAAAGTATGCAGGAAGGATGATTCACCAATTTTAGGGATACAATAACATTTCTCATACTATGAAATAATTATATTTAAAATATTAGGGAAAAAATTAACATGTGACACATATTGTTCTCAAAACATAATACTCTAGTAATTCCAAAATTTAGTTTTAAAAAAATATGTCATTTGCAACCAATCACAATACGAAGTGTACCACGAGGAGCTAGTGAAGTAATCTGTGAGGAAAGGGGAGTGAAGAGGGAAAATCTTTTACTTAAGACAAGAGGAAAAGTATACTTTTTGTAGGAAAAACTGGTTCAGATCAGAAAAATATTTACCCTTGAAACAGGAACAAAAGGAAGAAAATTTAAGAGAAAAAAAAAAAAAAAAAAAAAGAGGAGGAAATCTTCTAAAAGGAGGCTGAAAAGATGGAAAACTGTACGTGTATCCATAATTCAATCCTAAACCTTCTAACTGATTTTCATACAGATATTTGTAACTTTCTTCTACACCCAGAAGTGTAAATGCACTGTCCTCTCTTTTCGGCTATCCTCATTTAAGTAGGTACCATAGAATAGGGTTTGTTAAACAGAATAAAATTTAAAAGAAAGATGCGCAACTGTTATTTTCCCCCATATAGTGTATTTTTTTACCATTCTTTCTTTTTCTTTGCAAACTTTTCCTTGTGCAGACGCAAAAAAAAAAAAGGAAAAAAAAAAGCAGATTGACAGAATTTTAACCAAAACACCAATGTTACAGTCTTTTTTGCATGGCGTGGAAATAAATAAGTTTTTAAAGTAACAAATAAAGCAAGATATAGAATTGCAAGAATATTGAAGACTTCAGCATAATAAACATGACTTACTTTTAACTTCTTATTCAACTTGCAACAGTATCGATAAAGCTTTGCAAGATTGAGTGGTCCAAAATCTGAGTAAAAACTAAAAAATAAAACAATCAAGGCATTAACTTTAAAACTAATTTGATACAATTAAATTTTAATGAAGTTTTTCCTAGTATGTTTATGATATGGTGAGTAAAGCGATTTTATTTAGGTTTAGACAGGCATTTAAAGTTTAATTTACCTTTCATACAGCAGTTCTGTATCAATCGAGAAGAAATGAGTACTCGAAGTAGAGCGTGGTTTTAATGGAGTATGTAAAGTAGCAAAATACAAACGGCCTGAAAAAAAAAAAACATTTTAGCAGAAAAGTTATTTTATGAATATACAATAATCGCTTACTGATAAGAAAATCAGTTATTCTGGTACTATAACATATACATAACTTAACCAAGGAAGACCTTTCTGAAAAAAAAAAAATTTCATTGAAGTATCGAAGTGTTTTTATTATATGTTTCTAATAACATTGAAGGGGCAGATTTAAAAATAATTACAACAGTCACTCATATCAGAGCATGTGTTTCATTTTTAAAATACAGTCTAGCCCTGTTAACTCGAAGTCGATGGGGCTGCCAAAAATTTTTCACATTAACCGAATTTCATGTTAAGAGAATAAATTAACATCAAGTTTTAAGTACGGAGAACTGCTTTTACTTTGTGTTAAATGAGATTTTATGTTAAGCGATTTCTTATTTAAGGGGTTTGACTATATTGACTTTGGTTTAGAATTAAAGCATTTCAAAGTTTTTATTGTGCTATTTGAAATACTACCATTCGCTGCAATGCATGACACAATGATTTGACAAGGTATTCGTTTTGAGCTGTACAACAATTATTGAAATTAAATATCAAAATTCATAAAATTAAAAGTATAGTACATTTACCGAAATCGCAAACATGTGGGTTCATGCTAGAGCAACTGTTTTCTGACTATTTTTAAATCCTTTGAATAGAAGTCAATGGAAGAAAATAAAAATTTTACCAGGCAGGTTAAAATTTTATTTTGAGTTATTTGTTGTTACTAACTAATCCATTTAATTTTTTACAGCTAAGCTGTTATTGGATGGTAAAAATAACTAGGCTACCACCATAGCTAAATTTCTTAGTAAAATATTTATACATTTTAAATTGATTCTATCAAACCGAAAGTTCAACCTAATGTTGCTAATTTAAGGTACACTTCATCTGGGATTCAATAACTTGTGAATTTAAAAAAACTATTGGATTTAAGCAAATTATTAGAAAAAAAACAGGGAAGGAAATTAAGAAAAAGATTTTTATATTAGGATGCAATCAAAAGACATTCAAGATAGCATCATACAAAAGAAGAAAATATTATATTTAAGATTTATTTTTCACAAACAAAATTGGCTGGATAGTATTTAAATACCAAAGTGAGTTTTTTACTTTGGTACTACTAAAGTCTTATAATTTCAACCGTTGGAAAACTTTTTGTTCGTGAAGAAAAATATAACCGACGCCTGTCCTCCTCAAAGGTTTGATTCAAACCAGTTCTTTCTTGAAGAATGCCTTGGAGGCACCAATTGGATAACCGTTCAAACTAACTGTTTCAATGGACTAAGGGAATCCGTTTGACAAACTTTTTGTCATGCCCACGGTCGACAGGATAATACGCAAGTCCTCTCCCTTTCCTATGTTATTTACCAATCAGAAATTTTTACTATTCTGTAACAGGAGCTACCTGTATTGGGTGACTACAAGAGTAACAGAATTTTAACCACCAAATTGCAGAATAGTACACTGAGGATTCGTTGAGAATCATAAGAAGCACAACCAAAAAAAATTCCTTGTCGAGTATGATTAATACTAATTCAGTAGTTTCCAGTATATGGAAGAAACCATCTTGCAGGAAAAACCGATTACAGTTAAAGTTCTCTTAACAGGCCATCACGTAAACTGGATCTCCCGTTTACCAGGCTAAAAAGTTTTAAGATACGAAATATATATAAAAAAAGTATGGTTTCAAAAAGGAACACATTTTTTCCTTTGTGCTGTAAAAGTATCATGTTTTTCAATCTACAAACCTTTCAAAGCATTTTACAGGCAATTTTATATTAACATTTAAAAACCTTAGAGCAGGCAAAACATCAATGGGGAAGACATGGAGCAGTGGCTGGGCCTTGAAAAAACACAAGATTCTAAGAGAATTTGTTGAATAACATCATCGAAAAAAGCCATCATTGAGATGGTGACACTGACATCAATGACTATGTCACATCCCTCATAGAACATATGGATAGGTTAAAAGTATTGCGAACCACTCTATGTTAGCATCAGATATCAGTTTCTTCTAGTTCATGTGATGCTTTCAGGGTTCCAACTTAAATCACAGAATGAAAATCAATGACTTTTAAGGACCTTTGAAAATTTGTTTTCAGACATCATGTCTCTATATAAATTTTTAATAAAGTATATTCTACCAAAAAGTTACAAGTTGGCGCGAACATAATACAAATGTGTCAGAGAATTCTAATACAATGCAGACAAGTAGCGGTCATGCGGGAATAGCAAGTCTGAGTTGCATTTTTATAAATTTTGCAGTTAGGCACACAACATCCACAAAAATTAAGGACTTCTATCTAAGGATCCAGGGTTCCCACTCAAATCGCAGAATGAAAATGAATGACTTTTAAGGACCTAAATAATGTTTTTTTAAAGAGCTTTGAAATTTTGTTTTCAGGCATCATGTTTATATATAAATATTTAATAAAGAATATTCTACCAAAAAAGTTACAAGTTGGCGCATGCATGATACAAATACGTCAGGGAATTCTGATACGGTGCGGATAAGTGGCGATCATGCGGGGATAGCAAGTCTTGCTTGAACTTTTATAAATTTAGCAGATGGGCACACAAAACATCCTAAGAAATTAAGGACCTCCAAGCATTTTCAAGGCCTTGAAAACAAGTTAAAAAATATCAAGAATGACTTTCAATGAAAGCGGGAACCTTGGGATCTCTAAGCATTTTCAAGGACTTTTGAAAACTCTAAGCATTTTCTAGTACTTTTAAGAACTTGAAAACAAGTTAAAAAATATTAAGCACTCTTAATGACAAAGGGAACCCTGTGCTTTTATAAAAATTGGCAAAAATAAGCTGCAAGTAATTGAATCTCTTGCCTTCAGCAGATAAAATCACCAATTTTTATTCAGATTCCTTTAAATTATATGCAATCAATAAAATTAAATTATTTGAAATAGAAGTTTGACACAATTGTTAAATTTTCATACAATTGCCTAAAAAACATGCATTTCTATCCAATAGACATTTTATTTTTTCAATTCTTTGCTTTAACCGGCTTATGCTATAGCCCAGTTAAACCAATAAAAGGGGAGTCTACTGAAATAAGATAGTAATTTGAAGTGAAAAATCATTCTAATTTTGGAATGGTATCCAATTTTGGGGACAAAAATATTTTGTACTATAGACAAGAAAACACTGATTCATAACACTTATTCTCAATGATAAGCAGCAACCTGTAAAAACAGAGAAATCTAGGGTTTTCATGTAACTACTTTAGCTTACTTTTAATGAACAATAACATTACTTATGCTATCAAGTGACTATAGTCCATACAATCTTATTATATCAGGTAAATTTCTATGTTTATCATATGAATCTTTTAAGGAACATTATTGTTCAGATATTCATTTACTGGATCGATTAATTTAAGCAAAAATGATTTTTAACAGGTTTATTTAGATATGTAACAAGGAAATTATGTTTTCACATCATGATTAAGGTATTACAAAACGTGTTAATATGAATGAATAAAATACCTTTGATGTATTCAGCAACGTGAAGAGAGATGTTTTCAATATCATCCATCGTTAAAATTTCTTTAGTAATGGATCATCTTAACACAAATGGAATGTAAATCACTAAGTATTTTAATAAGTTTCTTAATGAGTTATGATGCTGAGTCTAAAAATACATCATGAAAAGCTGCAATGTAATTAGCAAGCAACAATTTAAAAGATTATAAAATGTCTAAATAAACCTTAGTCATGAATAAATAAAATGTACAGAAATTATTTCAAAAATTTGGGAATTATGATTGATCCCGGCCAGATGTCAATCTACCGTTTTCTTCATTTTAAATTTTTGTTTAGTATTGTAGAGATTAGTAGTATAGATCTTTACCAGTAAAAAAAAAAATATTTGAAAAATAAAATTTGTTTTTTAAGAAATTCTAATATGGCATTATAAAATTATCAGTTTATTTTTATTGTAATATTAAAAACGTTTTTAATGATAATAACAAATACGTGGACCATAATGGACGTTGGGTAAGTTTGATATTTTTAATTATTATTTTTACTTAATTAAGTAATGACAAATGAATTCAAATGAAAATTGATATGGATATCTTTTAAAACTCTTTAAAATATATTCCTAAAAAGTTAATTTTAATGAAAAATGTACAAATGCGCATTCGAGTCTAGTTTTTCTACAGTTAATTGATCATAAACAAACCGCGACAGTTCAAAGATCGTGATTCGTGATGGCTGGATTTGTTGATTTTTTTGGTAAAAATAAAGTAAGTTTTTTTAATCATATATTTTGTGTTGAAACAGCAAAGTGTATAGTATTAAATCCAAAAATTTCCTGTTACATTTTTCTAAACTTTTGTACAAAATTGGAGTTTGCATTATCAGTTTTATTAGTACCAGTTCCTAGTTTTGAAATCGTTTTCATGTTGACTGTTTGTCAACTATCCCCCTGACTATTCAAATAAAAACCATTATGTTTTTTTTTTTTTTTTAATTCCAAAGTAGCACAAAATTATTGAATTCTGGTACTATGTTAGAATCGAATAAAACCTTGATTTTGTGGTTAAACTGTGCTATATGGTGGCACTTGGTGTTTTTTGAACTTTTCCGCAAAACGTAAACAATGGCGAACTCCGACGCTAAAGCAAACCCTAAACAGCGAAAAACACCATGATTCCAAATGAACTAGCAAACCCAAAACAACAGCGGAAAATGAAAAATTTAGAATCGAAACTGCTCCATGATTTGTGGTATAGGAAGGTTGAAGTCCAATGCCAAAGCCGTTCAGCTATGGTTGCGATGCAAGTTGTAGCAAGATTAAGTGTTTTCACTTTTCATTTCAATCACATTTATATTAAAACCGTACATCACGGAAAGAAATTAAAATGATTTGCGAAAGTTTATTCGATATCGGCGAAAATTCAAAGGCAATGAAGTTGCAAACGATAATTGAAAAAAAAAGAAAAAGATTAAGGATTTTATTTTTAAACTATAATTGAAAAATATTTTAAACAATTAAAATTTTATTTCAAATAATTTATGAGGGGTAAAATTTCATTAAACTTTTATATTAATGACAAATATTTAACCCCTTCCAGAATATTTATATAATTAATCACTTGTTAAAAACTAAGGTGTGCGCGCGCTTCGCGCTCTATAAAGAAAAATTGCAACTTATTTCGATGGCCTTACGGCCAATTGAATCTAAAAAAAATACCCCTACCTATTTCGGGCAGTCGTTAGTGGCATTTCACCCTCAAAATCACTTTTTTTTAATTACTTGGTATTGTAAAAATGTCTACAAAGTAATGTGTGTGCATGCTTCGCTCTCTAAAAGGAAAAATTGTAACCTATTTTGTTGGCTTTACGGCCAATTGAACCTAAAAAAAGTACCCCTACCTATTTCGGGCAGTCGTTTGTAGCATTTCATCTCCAAAATCGTTTTTTTTTTTTAGTTACTTGGTACTGTAAAACCCTCTAAAAAGTAAGGTGTGTGCGCTTCGTGCTCTAAAAGGAAAAGGGTAAAATCCTAGATGGGCCCACCTCTTGGCGACTTATTTGAAATCTCGCCAAGTTGACTACTAATTGAATATTTGTTATTATTATTATTTTTCAATTAAAAAACGATACTTGAAGGCCAGAAATAATAATAATATTTTTTTTAAAAATTAACTCTACCATAAATGTGTTTGCTAATCCTTTGCCGGCGGAGGGTACGTGTTAATGATTTGCCGAATAAAATCCATGTAGGCATCATTGGCCATCGAATTCTAGACAGTTCTCCTCCATAACCCGTCTAAGTTGCTACATTGGCGACGTTATCGCCACTCGTTTGGCGAGAATTCAAAAAGACGCCAAGAGGTGGGCTGTGCTAGGAGCCACCCAAGGAAAAGAGTTCAACATTCCAAAAATGACATTTTTAATCACTTTGCTGTTATAAAACTAATTGAAACTTTTGATACAAAAGAACATAATCAAAATCTATTTTAATGCCGTATATTTCATAAACTCTACTTTGGTGGCCTGACTGTCACCAAAATATAGTCATACGATAACAGTTTTAATCCTAAGGTTGAAATCGCTATAAATTAAAAGTTACGTTTAATGCAATATCTATATATTTAATAGGCAATACGTTTTTTGGGGTTAGTCCGTCCACCTAAACTGCTCAACCAATTTCAATGACCAAGGTGTCATTTTAAAGGAAATAAGCTGTAGATTTGCCAAAACGTGCCAAAATAATTTATTAACACTTTATTAATTAGTTAAATTTCAATATTTTTCATCATTAAGCTACTACAAAGCCTCAATGATTTTGAATATATGATTGGCAACATCCTTACGTATGTAAACAACAAACCCGCTGCTCGGGGGTTCAACCAACCAACCAACTGTTGCTAATTTTAAAGCTATCCTTACGTATGTAAACAACAAACCCGTTGCTAATTTTAAAGTTCTTTTTAAACTCTTCGTTTCAAAGTTGATTTTTTCTGTGTTTTTTTTAAGCATTTTTGTATTAGAGTAATTATTATTTTGAAGTATTTCTATCCAGAAAATACTTCGCGTTGGACGTCGTTCTCTAACGGGCGACTTATCAGAATAAATAAAAGATATTGGGACTTCAATGTAAGGGCATAGCTAATGAAGTTTTAAGTCAGAATGTTGGAGGATAGTATATCTAACTTTCTATTATGAAACTTGCGATTTGGGTGTTTTCTCTATTAAGCCTTACATTAAATTTATAAAAATTTGGTTAAATTTTTTATTGCTGGCAAACCTATTCGAGCGCAGCAAGATGTTTTAACCACAAATTCGAGCGGTAAAGCCGCTCAATCCGAGCGCAGCGAGGCGTTTGGGGGTTGGCGATCGTTAGCGAGCAGGGGGCGAAGCCCCCTAGTATACCTCAATCTACTATCGCATCAAAAATTTTAAATCAACAATTGAATCATACATCCCATACACACTTCCTTTCTTACTTACTTCAGAATTAGCCATCATCATTCACAAATTGGTGCTTAGCAAACTCAAAAACAAGCAGTGGAGTGCAGAAAAAAAACAAATTTTTCGTAAATAACAATCAAACAAACTCTTATCAGAACAATTCTAACTTGCCCAAAAATATGAAATTTATTCTTTTCTTAATAGTATTAAAGTTCTACGGTTAACAGGCAAAATCGTAAAATTAGCAAATGATTATTCAATTTCATATGTATTCAATAAATTGTTAAGAGTATACGCCTAAAAACATTTATTCTGCATTTCCACAACTAATAATACCCACAAATATATCTCAAATTCATGACGTAACAAGAATAAAGACAATATATTTCCAACAGATCAGCTTCCAACAAAAAATAAACACCGAAATGGAGAGAGAAACATAAATCATGCAGTTTACCTTATTTGTAACTATATCAATCGGCACCAGATGAAATTGAGCATTTTTTGGCAAGTTGACGTATTTGGCTTTAATCAACTAGCAGAAGTAATTCTAACCAATCACAACTCCGGAATACCACTGACGACATCGAAACAACAAATCTTGCCAGTTCCCTGGGATTGGCGAATTGTCTTTGCCACCATGTAACACATTTGAACTGTCGCCACCATGTAACACATTTGAACCATCTTAGTAACCTCGAACTAACTAATCAATCTAACTTAACTTAGTTCTAATCAATCTAACTTAACTTAGCATTAGTATTTGTGATTAAATAAATCCAATTCCGTTGGCTATATGTTTTTATTTTACACAAAAAGCACTCAATTTACAAAAGCGAACTTGTTTGCCGTTCTTGCAATGTTTCGTAACTGATAACAGTCGCTACTGCATCCTAATTTTTAATTTAGAAAATTATAGAAACTGCTAGTGCACTCTCTTCCATTAAGTATCAATTAATTTTTTTACAAAACAATCATTTCAATTTTAGACCTTTCGGCCAAAGAAGAAGTTCCAACAAGGTACCCTACGATATTCACTTCATAAACGAGCCCAAGCATCCTTGAACTCTGCTATCAATCTGCAGGAAGCTGTGAAATTACCCCCTGGGGAAAATTTGAATGATTGGCTAGCTGTCCATGGTATTTTATTTCTCCTCCTATCTAACTTTAATTAAATAAGTTATTTGTTTATATACCAGGGATCCGTCAAAAGGAAATTTGGGTACTTTTAAGATCCCTTCACAAAATTCTATGTCCGAAAAACGAACCCTTCACGAAATTCCATAACCAACAAATGGGCCTTTCAGAAAATTCCATGTTAAAATGTACATCGAAAGTTGAGATATGTAATCATCTCTGAGTAGAAAGATATCACTGTAAATATTTGTAAGTACTTACTCAACATTTAAAAAATTTAAAATTGTTTTTATTATTTCATGAAAGTTTGGTCTATTTGAGCGTGTGCAAATATCGCAAGCTGATTTGGCGCTTTTTTTAGGTGATAAAGTTCTAAATTTGACAACCTTTTTTTCAATCAATATTACTGCCGCCATATTGAATTGGCAATATTTTGGCCTTGTCGCCAACTTTTCAATGATATGTCGACCCATGCACTCAGACTGAGAATTTACCGAAAGTTTCATAAAAATACTATATAAAATTTGAAATTTTTCATAAAAAAAGGACCATGTTAAAAAAATCTGGATAAACACCTGTATACATTTTTAAGAAAAAGCCATCAAGCATACAAATTCAATGTAGCACACTTAAGTGCACTGTTAGACGAATAGCATTTAGCTCAGTTATAACCAAGCCTAAACTTCTTATTTAAATGACACATAAATGTATGCAATTTATAAGAAGTCATATCTTTAGTAGTATTTTAATATTTAAAAAATTTGGGTACTCTTCTGTTAGCCAGGTATCAGTTGGTGTCAAGCTAAAATATTTACACATTTAAATGATGCATAAATATTTCCATAAGCCTATATCCTTATGGTTTGTTTTAGGAATTATAAATGATTTGAAGATTATTATTATTATTTTGAATGAGTTATCTGTGCAATTTGAAATTTTTTATCTAATACTCATCTGACGAAATCTTACCCTTTAAGTGTTTTAGTAATTCTAACATTATTATGACACTAGGGAGCTTTGTCCTTAAAATATGCCTCATTGTGCTCGTCAACTGAAGCTTCGTTCTTTTATCAGGTTTGCCCAAAAGCATTTAATTACAAATCACATTCTATTTAACAATCTACAAAAAAATAATAATAATAATAATCATAAAAATGTGAAGGAAAAAGATAACTACCAAACTTTTCATTAACCAAAATAAATTAATTGGCTTGAGATTTACTCTTGATTAATTCTTGAGAGTGATCAAATGGGTTACCATCCATTCTTCCAGGGTGCTTTATACTCATATCTATAAGTATTTACAATTCCAAAAATATATAATTGAATAAATATATATATATTGACATATATATATATATATATATATATATATATATATATATATATATGGTGTTAAAAAAAATTCTTTTTATTTTCAAAATACTGTTGAACAGTTTTTATTTTAATCACAGATTTGGTTCTATAGCTTGGCAAAGCTAAATGATTGAATAAATAGAGCTGATCAGTCATTTATGTTTCATTATCATTCTGATTTATTATTTGCTGGCAGTTGCTTTTCAGCTGGTGTGAAATCCACGGATCTCTTTCACTCTAAAGTTTTTGTTTCTCTCTAACATTTTTAAAATTGTATTTCAATTTTTCAAAAAAGTTTTTTTACCTCACCCAGCTGGTATTCAAGCCTGCCATCCAACCACTGATCCCTATAGAGTTGCTGGATTGAATTTTCCCTTGTTTTTCCTCCATGTGGATCAACCTAAAAGTTGATGGTATAGGAGAGGTTGGTGAAATAGAAACCAATTGCTAAAGAGTGTAATTGATAGAAACACAACAGAAAGTTTCCTTTGTCATGCCTCATATGGTCTAGCAATTTTTCTGATAGTTCATCAGACATGATAAAGTTATGCTTTTTTGACCACAATTTTAAAAAAAGTCTTTCTTATGATCCAGACATATCCAGATTAAAATTTAATGTGTGTGTTTTTGAAGAAGGGGGAGGGGGTCATACTTTTGCTTACTTTTAAACAACCACTAACCTGCAGCGCACTTGAAGACTGTGGAGTTATGACTTATGACTTGTGAATGGGGGTGACTCAATCGGGTACCAGCACCGCGACTTAAGTCTATTGTACTGAAACCCCCTAATGATCTAAAGAAGACCGGTTGCTGAAATAAATTTCAGTATAGACCTGATTGGAACATTTGACAATTCCCAGGGGTCGATACAATGGTATCCTAGATGTTCAAATCTTTGGGCAGAGTAGTAGTCACAATTGCATAGCACATGTGTAGAGCTCTCCTCTGTCATACGACAGCCTCTGCATAGTGGGTCATCTATAACACCTATCAGATTAAGATGTCTATTTAAGGTGCAGTGTCCAGTTAAAAGGCCTACAGCAACCTTGATCTCTTTTTTGCTCAATTTTACTAGCTCCCTCGATCTATTCCAGGGTGACTGTTGATTGAGCTCTTTGGCTTGTCTTTGGTCTTTAGATTCAAGCCAAGCTTGATAGGATTCAGTCAATAAAAAGCTTTTGATAGTTTTCCTGACCGCATTATGGGGCAGACCCAAAACAGGTTCTGGACCAATAAAGGATAATTTAGATCCTTGTTTGGCTAATTGGTCTGCCATTTCATTACCTTCAATGTCACAGTGACCAGGAACCCAGAGAAGAGAAACCTTGTTACCCTCAGCTAGGTTTACAAGTGCATTGTGGCATTCCCACACTGCTTTAGAGGTAAAGCAGTGACTCTTTAAAGCCATTAGTGTAGCCTGGCTGTCAGAGAAAATCTTTATGACCTTCTTAACAACTCCTCTATCTAGGCAATTGTAGGCACATGCCGTAATTGCAAGAACCTCAGCCTGAAATACAGTAGCCAACTTGCCCAGAGAGAAAGAAAGCTTTATTTTTCTGTTAGGACAGAAGACACCTGAGCCAGTGCCATAAGATGTCTTTGAACCATCTGTATACCAAATTTCATCTCCTCTCCTAGTCAGATTGGAGGGAAATCTCCAGTTTTCTCTGGACGGGAAGATGATATTGTATTTGGCTCTAAAGCAATATTGCTTTAACATCCAGTCAGAACACATAGTTAAACATGGATGTTCTTTTACCTGTGTCTGAATATTTTTAAACAAAGGTAATTCATAGGATGTTTTCCATAAACCCATGAGTTTTAGCCGTCGTGAACACAAAACAGCCTCTAATTCCACTTGTTTGTGTAGTGGTAGAAAATCTAGGAGAATTTCTAGACTCTGTGAGGGAGTAGTTCTCATTGCATTTGTAATTGCAATGGTTGCCATTCTTTGTAAACTAGTGAGTTCTTTTTTCACAGTTTCATTATGGGTTCTATTTCCCCAGGCAATGTCCCCATAAGATATCATTGGAGTAATCACTCCTGTATATATCCAGAGCACCATTTTTGGTGACAAGCCCCAGTTGTTTCCAATAGCACGTCTGCAGGCCCAAAACACTCGTTTGGCTTTGTTGGTGCAGTATTGGAGATGAGGCTTCCATGTCAAGGTTTTATCAAAGATAACCCCTAAATACTTAACCTCTTCTGAATATGCAAGTGGTTTCCCAAAGAATTTTATGGTTTGCATATCGAGTATTCTTTTCCTAGTGAACACTGTTAGGTTGGTCTTGTTGGGGTTAACCGACAAACCTACCTCTTTGCACCATTTTTCTACCTTTTTTAGAGCAGTGCTCATGAGGTCAGTTACAGTATTCTGGAATTTACCTCTTACGACCAGTGTTATGTCATCAGCATAGCCTAGACAATGCAGGCCCAAAAAATTAATTATGTTTAAGAGTTCGTCAACCACCAGACTCCATAGTAGTGGTGACAACACTCCTCCTTGTGGACATCCTTTACAATTCTCCACAGTGAGCGAGTCTCCCAGAAGGGAGGCTTGAGCCAATCTGGTTTCAAGCATATTTTTAATCCAGGTACATACGCTTGAATTAACATTTCTTTTGAGAAGGGCATTGTTGATTACATTCGTTGGGACTCTATCAAAAGCCCCCTCAATATCCAGAAAGGTCGCCATGGCTATTTCCTTTCCATTGACTGCCCTATCTAGTACCGTAATAAGGTCGTATAGGGCAGTCTCTGTAGATTTCCCAGGTTGATATGCATGTTGAAATCTCGATAAGGGTTTAGCTTTTAAAACCTCATCTCTGATATACCTGTCAATCAATTTCTCCAGAGTCTTAAGGAGGAAAGAAGTCAGGCTAATAGGTCTGAAGGCTTTGGCTTCATTGTAGCATGACTTTCCTGGTTTGGGTATAAAGATAACTTTACAGGTTCTCCATGCATGTGGTATATAGCCATATACTATACATGATCTAAAGATTCTGCATAGGTGTGGCATAATAATATCTTTGCCATGTTGGAGTTGAGCTGGTATAATATCGTCAGCCCCAGGTGATTTGAAGGGCTTGAACGAATTAATAGCCCATTTAATTCTGTTTGGAGTAATTATACTCTTTGCCATAGCCCAGTCCTCTTTTTTACTACGTGATAGTGTAAGATTGGGAATGGCAGGCATGTCATTTGAGTTTGCGACTGTGGAGTCAGGAAAGTGTATTCTAAGCATTTCTGCTAGTGTACTTTTGCCATCTTCCGTGTATGTGCCATCATCCTTTCTGATGGAACCCAGTTGGCACTGACTGTCCTTTGACAGGATTTTGGTCAGTCTAGCTGCACTGGACATATTGTCCGCCTGGCCACAGAAGTCTCTCCACGATTCTTCTTTACTTTTTCTAATGGCCTTATTATAGCTGGTGAGTGCATCTTTATGCTTTGACCACTCGCCTGTTTTTTTGGCTCTGTTAAAGAGCTTTCTGCAGGTTTTACGCAATGCACTAAGGTTTTTGTTCCACCAAGGAACTCGCCTTGGTATCCCAGTCGTGACAGCTTTACAATTTAACTGGTAGGCTAGGAGGATGGACCGTTGTACAGAGTCAACCGCCAGCTCCAGGTCCACCAGTGAAGGAAAATTAAAGCTCTTACCTTCTAGGAGAAGCCGAAGGTCCTCCCGATAGGAATCCCAGTTGGTGTGTCTGGGATTCCGTTTTTCCTGCTGATTTATTAGTGCAGGGCCTGAAATGGACATTTGGATTAGTTTATGGTCTGATAGTGTAATACATTCAGAGACATGCCAATCCTGTATGCAGTTAACTGCTTTATTATTACAGAAGGTTATGTCAATAACCTCCTTTCTATTGCTAGTAACAAATGTTGGTTTATTACCAGTATTGAGGATATACAGATTATTGCTTAAGAAAAATTCAATTAGATCCTCACCTCTTTTGTTGCAGTTAGTACTGCCCCAAATGGTGTGGTGTGCATTAGCATCGCAACCCACAATGACCTTCATCCCAGAATGTGAGCAACGCTCAACAAAGCTTCTGGCTGAGGTTGTTAGAGGAATTTCATCCTCGTATGGAAGATAAACTGACATAATATAAGTAATATCTCCATTTTCGCTGATTAACTTGATAGCTACATTATTACTATCCAGTGGGTCGGCTATAAGAAGAGCATTAATATTTTTATTTGTAATTATACAAGCTCTCGGTTTACTACTTGAGCGATCAAAGAATAGGTTCCCACAGTTGCCTAGGCCTAGGATTTTACCCTTGTTGACCCAGGGTTCCTGTATCAAGGCAATATCTATCCTTCCTTCTACCAGTCTTTTATTGACTAAAGCAGTTGCTGACCGGCTATGATGAAGATTAATTTGAGCAACCTTGATGGTTTTGCTCGTCTTCTTTTGGGTTTCAGACATGAATTAAAATTAATAAAGCTGTTACCCTTCTCAGAAGATTCCTTCTCTTTTAGTACTGTGTCCTCCTTAGTGGGGGAAACAGACACAATTGTAATATCGGATCCCGAATCTGAGAAATCGAGATCGCCAAAAACTTTATATAGTGATCCAGAAGAATCACTAATAGGACTAGAAGGAGACGGGGTTTTTTGAACCTCCGCTCCAGTACTTACTGATGGGGTCGTTTCCGTTGGATCTTGAACGACCTCCATATCATCAGTGGCTAGTTGCATAGACGTTACCCGTACGTCCTTCTCCGAAGGTGCCAATGATTCCTCCATTGCGTCATCCGATGCGGGCCTTTCGACCACACCATCAGATTCAACAGGAGGTTTCATTACGGCGGTCTCCAACGCGGGCTGTTGGGCCACATCGCTGGATTCCGCCAGTGGTTTACCCACAGCAGCAGACGGAGGGGACACACGAGCAACATTAGGGTCGCTGATGATCTTTAATAATCCTTTACCGAAGCTCCCCGTAAAGATCTCAAAATTCTTCTCCCTGATGTACTTGGAGGATTTGAGGTCCATCTCGATGATCCATCTGATGTATGCATGATCACCGACGATTTTTCTCTCCCGGATTTTCCATTCAGCAGTGTTGAGGCCTGCATTCAGGCGGGCAATTCGCCTGAGCAGGACCTCCCCATCTGTGGTGAGTATATCCCGGGATTTGAGAGCCATCTTTACGGGTCTCGGTAGGTCCGATGCCTTCTTCACCTGGACCTTTAGATCTTTGCTTATAGCCCTACCTTCGTAGTTTTTGACCAGCCAAGCAACAGTGTAGTCATTGGCACAGAGGATCATCAAAGCACCGTTTAGCACACCCGAATTTAAAATCTGGGGGGCCTCCCGGGCGACATCCTCTGTGTCAATGACCTTATTGATGTCACCTTGTATAATCAGGGCATCATCGGGTGACAAGGTACCATCCGGGAAGTTATCACGGACGATTGCCATCTTCACTCCGGTAGCAGCTTGGCTATAGGATGGGGACTCAGCCGTCCTCGGTCGTTTAGCCTGTGCACCTGTGGATGGGGAAGGGGTGGTTTCGCTGACCCTACCTCTTTTACCCGCTGGAGTTGTACTGCGATGTTGAGCAGTGTTAACTCCAGTTTCAGCGTTAAGACGCTGACGAGCCACTTGCCTTCTATGTTTGTTCTTTTGGGAACGCGTCATAGATGACCATTCGGGTAGAGAGCTAAGGGAGTCTCCGGTTAGATTTGTCGCGGGCCCCGAGGGACCACTATCGACAGATGGTTGGTTACTTGTTGTGGGCCCCGAGGGACCACTATCGACAGTTGTTTTGGTGCTTGGAACAACTTTGCCACATACCTCAGTGGTTGACTCAGAAGAGCCAGGTCCACTTTGGCTGGGTTTGGGTTGCTCCAAACTTGTTTTGCGGTTTGACCCGCCGATTTTTTTTATTTTTTTATTTCCCATGTGTTATCAAGGACTGAGGGTAAGTTTGAGTCACCACCTGTATGGACCCTTAGTGCAGGCGGAAGGCTAAATACAACGTGATTCGCCACTTCACGAGGTGAACCGTTAGAGACAACCTTTAACCCTGGTTGCCATGTGACATTCACATTCTCTTAAGCACGGTGTCCACACCTTGGATTTTGGTTGCCGTTCATCTGTCACATCCGTCTTATCTACCTAGGTCTTTCGACCATCAGCAGATCGTCAGGGTAGTAACAGACTATGCCAAGGCAGCTTTTAGGCACCCTCCTCCTTTTTCAACCGGGCTTGGGACCGGCTTAGGCTGAGTTACTGTGGAGTTAACATTCTTGTCTTTACGTGCTGAGTTCGAATCCTGGAATATGCAAGGATATTTGTTGTGGTTCCGAATTCACATTAAGTTGTGGGTTCCTACCTGATTGTTTACAAAAATAGGTTGTTGAGTGTACAAATCATCCACCAAATAATGGAAATTTCGCTCCAAAACCTTCCAGTGTAATGATTATTTTGTACACAACTTCCTCTAGTGTGATAATTTGTTCTCACCGATATTTACATTAGCATGTGACAGTTATTTTCACTGTGAATTACGCTGATGTAAAAGCTGTTATGTCTGTGATTTGTGCTGTTGGAAATAAGCTAAGTTTTAAGAAATAAGCTATAACTCTTAATACTGCATAAGAAAAATATTTTCAAAATATCTTTTTTCTATATAAGCATTCACATAAAAGTTTGTGATTGTGGTCTTCTAAAAAGGCATACTTCCCTTATAATTATATTTGTTACCTAACATTTATGTAATATCGAAACAAAAAGATAATTTTGTACCAATCCTTTTAAAACTGAGATTTTTTAAATATAGTGCATGCTATAAATTTTTAAAAGCTAAAAAATTGTTTTTATCCTAAACTTATTAGCTGCATCCTAATTTTTTTCTTTTGTAGTTGTGGACTTTTTTAATCGAATAAATCTCATCTATGGCACTGTTATTGATTCCTGTACTGAAGATAGCTGTCCTACTATGTCAGGTGGACCAAGGTAGTTTCACAGCATTATAACAGTTTATCTTTTATAGAACAATTTTATTTTTAAGCTTCTTTTTGTCTTTCAAATGCCAGGTGTTTTGAGTTATTGAAAACCTGCGATGAGTTATCTGAGAAGCTTTTAATTAAATAAAGTATTTCGAGACGACTTTATATATATGGAGAGATTTAACATTGTGCTATTAAAAGTTTGGAAATTGCATATTTCTGTGTATAAAAAGTTTACCTTTTTTTTTAAACAACAGCAAAATTATATTTCATTTACATGCTTCTTATTTTATATAAGTTTTTTTTTTTCTAAGAAATCTCATTTTTCATGCAGTACCTCCTATGAATAATTAGTTAAAAATTGAATGGAAAGAGTTCTCAGAACTAAATCTTTGTGTTTTATTTTTAATTGAAAGGTTTGAGTATCTGTGGGCTGACGGAGCTCAGTACAAGCGACCAACACCTTTACCTGCCCATAAATACATATCATTACTAATGGATTGGGTTGAAAAGCAAATTAATAATGAAGAAATATTCCCAGTGACTGTTGGTGAGTCTACTTTCTATTTATTTTCTATTAAGTTATGACTGTTTGTTCAATTTCTATTAACTGATGTCTGTTTGTAATTTAATGGACATTGAATGGATTATTATAAAAATTGGAGGTGTTTTCAAACAATAACTCAACTCCATTCTTCATTCTACAACTTAAAATTTCGTCACTTTCTACAAATTTTTGTTACAGAATTAAAAGTTATATGTTATGCTAAAGGGAGTTTCTTCATATGATTTCAATTATTTATGTTCTGACTTGAACTTATTTTTTTGTTTGTATGTTTTTTCAAGTCCTATTGTACCCTATTAATTATGCATTTGGCATGGGCATCACCAGTTAATTTGGCTTTGGCATCAATTAAATCCAGAAAAGCGGTAAAATTAACAGGAACACTAAGTACGATATGGGTTTTAAATTATTAATTTAAACCAAAAATTAATGTAATACTAATATTTCAGTATGAAATCCAATTATCCTTTTTGTAAAATCAAAGTTATTAAAAAAAATTCAACCACCTTACTACCCCCATCGCCCCTACAAATAATTCTGCCAGTGCCTATGACAACGAGCATAGAAAGTTCAATATGCTTTTTGTCTAATTATTGTTATTTTATTATTATTAGTTTTTGTATTGTATGTGTTTTTAATTGCAGATAAGCCTTTTCCTCGCAACTTTTTTCCTACTTGCAAAAAGATCTTAACAAGGTTGTTTAGAGTTTTCGTCCATGTTTATATTCATCATTTTGACAGAATCGTTTCCATAGGTGCTGTAAGTATTCTTTCTTGGATAAGTCATCAGGGTAAATCACTCATTTACGATAAAAATCCTCTACTTTATTGTACATCTTGTGCAGTAACTCTGTATAAATGAAGGTATTCATAACTGTAATAAAATGTATGTACAATTTCAATGTTGTGCATACTACATTAATTATTATTGCTGCATGATGTTTATGTAAGAATTTATGTATGTTCTAGTCTTAAATACTTGAGTTAATTAGGCTGGATGCAGTAAGTTTGTAATGAAACTATTCTTTAATATGCAAATTCCCATAATTAAATAACAGTTGTTTCTTTACATCAGCAGCAGATACAATTCCAGTATCCACTGCTTACAGATAATATCTAGAAAGGTATACTTTTCTTGATGAACTGTTTTCTTAAAAGTTACCATTTTGAGAAGGTTTCTTAGTTTAATTTTATGTAAAATACTCAACTGTATCATTTTAGAATTTAAAAGTACTGAATGAATTATTGTGCTCTTTAGTATATTATAAGGTTATGAGACATCATATAATACTTCAACTATTAGTCTCTGCTAAGTAATAGAGCCTTTCAATAGCAGATAATTGAGATCTGTCCACACCTACCACCATAAATCAAATGAACGTGGCTAAAAAGTTACTGTCTTTCTATGCTGGGCATTTAATTTTTTTATATACAGTTAGATACATAAAACAACTTTATTTTTATTGGAATCGGTGATTACATACATGTGATTCTTCCGCGAATTAGCGGAAATCCGCGAATTTTTTTACGTGAATTAGCGGAAATCCGCGAATTCATCATCGGCTGAAAATCCCGTTATCAGCCTTTCAGCCCTAGCCCTAGTCCGCCTTTCAGCCCTAGTCAGCCTTTTCCTTCATTCCCTAAAATGTTTTATTTATTTCAACTGACGTGTCAAGGCCATTCGATCGACTTTCTTTTTTCATAAAAAGAATGCCCAGTGCGCTCGTTTCCCACTGTCCTTTTTCCACTGTAGTTCATGACTTGTTTTAGTCTGAACTAACTTGGTTAAAGAATAGTTAAACCGGTTTTCGATGCTGTTGCCTTTGTCACGTGGTCTTCATACATGTGATTCATCCGCGAATTTGCGGAAATCCGCGAATTGCATCAAAATTATCCATCATCCACTGAAAAACTTGTGTCAATTCTGAAAATAGATGTATTCAATTTTTTTTCGGAAATCGTATTGAAAAGTCTGCTTTCGTCCTTCATTCCCTTAAAATGTTTCTAATAAAAATCCTATTCAAATTCAAAGTCTCAAACTAAATTAAAAAAAGTATAAAATTTGGCAATTTATCGCCGTGTTTTTTGGGTTTTTTTGCGAAAAAGGTATTATCACCAATTTGATTTTTTAAAAATTCCAGTGGATTGAATCTTGAATGCCAGATAATCGGACTTTTTCTGTATTTAACTATTATTACAGGGTGTCCAGTAGTTGGGAAATATACTTGAATTTTTTGCATCTCGGGGAAAATCGTGGATTATGCTTGAAATTCGTATTAATGTTGGAATTTCCGGTTGAATTCAAAAATTTTCACTCCTCTTCAGTATCGGAAAAAGTCTTCTTATATCGGCGTTTTTCCACAATTTTCCCATTGATCTCGCGGATCGAAAGTAGTTTCTCCTTCCCTCAGAAATGTTCTCTTTAAACATGGTTCTATTCAAAGATTTTTGACCGAAATTTCGAAAATGCGGGAGATCGATGGAATTTCCTGACAAACACGAAATCTGCACACGTTTAAACTCCGCCAAACCACCGATGGAATGAATACTTTTCCTCAGAATTTTTCTTTAATATCATAGCTTCTATGTGCATTATTTACGTTGATATGCGATGGACATTTTGCTGAATGTTACGGTGATGAAATGGCCGTTTTCCCGTGATTATGGCGGACGCTATCGCTGAGAATTACGTTGTTGCATGATAAATTTTGTCTGAAATTCGGATTTCCGCTCTTTTCTTATTCAGGGTGTCCACAGATCGGGAATATCGGGAAAAGTCAGGGAATTCGGCATTTCGGGAAAAATCAGGGAATTATCAGGGATTTTGTCAAAAAGTTTAAAGGAATTTTCCGAAATTAAAATGAAACTTGATTTTGACAATTAAAGATACACTGCTACCAAAATCAATTTGAGAAAAAATTAGAAAAAGTTTAAAAAAAAAAATTTGGACTTCAAGACCGACCACGTGACTTCTCGCATTAAAATTTCCTGACAATCACTGAACCTGCCTGCGTTCAGATTTGCCTCAAATCGCCGATGGAATGACTACATTTCTTCCTCATTTTTCTCTTATATTATAGTAGTCTATCGGCATTATTTACGTTGGTATGTGATAATCATTTTTCTGAACGTTACAGTGGTAAAATGGCCGATATTTTCCTGATTATAGAGGTCAAGAAACACTTTCTTGCGTACTACTCATTTTCGTGATATGTCACTGACTCTATTTCAGAGATTGCACCTGTCAGCCATGGTACAGTGTTGCTGAAACACGGATTTCAGCACTTTTTTTGTTGAAATTTCCATCATTCCTGAGACAGATACAAAACTGCATTACAATTTTATTGGGTTTACTTGCTTGTCCACAGCCAAGGAACCTACCTTCTTTCTGATTTTTCCAAACTTTGATATAGTGACCACTTTTCTTGCTGATTGCCAGCATCTGTCGCTGTTGTTTATGCTGGTGTGTGGTGGTTAGTTTCGCCGAACGTTACGCTGATGTTAAGCTTGTTATTGCCGAGATTTGGGCTGCTAAGACGGGAGCTATCACCGAGATTTACGTTTTTGTTATGTTTATTTTAGTCCCTATTAATTACTATTTCAAGGTTTGCGCCTCAATAGTTTTCTCTATCGCCGAGATTTACGCTTGTGATTGTCAATTTCGTAGATTGTGATGTCGATAGAATCACCTCAATTTCAGCGATTTCCATCGATATATTGGATGCTAACTTTGATATTTACGTTGGTGTGATGATCATTTTTGTCGATTGTTTCATTAATGCAGGGATGTGATAGCTTCCGCCGATCGGCGGAAAGAATCAAAGGAAGTAACTTTTTTTTTTAAATTTCTCATCTTTCCGCTTTCGTGAATTTTTCTTATTTTTTCACCTATCAAAGTTTCTCTACAATTTTCTCATTGATCTCGCGGAGATTAAAATTTCCTGACAATCATGGAACCTGAATGCGTTCAGACTTCCCCAAACCACCGATGGAATTATTATTCCCCCCTCCCCTTATTTTTCTCTAATGTTAGACTCTATCGGAATTATTTACATTGGTATGTTATAGCCATTTTACAGAACATTACGTTGATGAAATGGCAGTTATTCCTTTGATTATGGCGAGCATTATCGGCGTTATTATGTTGCTATGTGATACTCATTTTCGTCGAGTCTTACTCTGAACTAATAGTTACTGACGTTATTGCAGAGGTTTACATCTGTCGGACATAGTACATTTCAACTAAAACGCGAATTTCGACTTCTTTTAATTGAAATTTCGGTCATTCCTGAGATCGATACAAATCTGCATTACAATTTTGTTGGACTTGCAAGTCTGACAATCACGGAACCTTCTTACCGGGCATTTTTGCCGATTGTTGGTTTAATATAATTCCGAAACTTGCGCCAGTACCGCGACCGCTATCACCGATATTTACGTTGAAGTAGCTGTAATTTTCACTTAGATTTAAGCCGTTTTCACTGAAGCTATTGGCGAGATTCGCAACGTCGTTTTGGTGTCATTCGCCTAGACTTCCTCTGATGTGAAAGCCGCTATGTACGTGATTAGTGTGTATGTGAGGATCATTTTCACCGTTTGGTTTGAATTAATGATGAATGATTACAATTTTATTTTAATTTTGCGCAAGAAATTAATCCAAATCATCTCAGTTTTTATTATGTATCCTTATTTAAAATTGTCATTTTAACTGCTATTGAGTGTAAAATTGTTTATTTTAACTAGAAAAATAATTTTACATTTTAACTATAGATGTAAGTAATAGTTTAAAATTGAAGCAATTTTTTTTATGTATAATTGTTTAAAATTAATTCGTCTGGGGAAATGTGTTTATTTTGTAAAAATTTTGCTTGCGTATTATACCTAAACAGTGGCTACAGCTGATCTTAAACAAAAAAGAAAATTTCAAATAATGCAAATAATGAAATTGAACAATTTGGACAACGGAATTATGCAAACTAAAAAGACAATGAAAATGATGTAACTCCCCCAATCCAACTACATTTGAAGACAGTTTTTTTTTTTTTTTTTTTTTTTTTTTAATACACAAATTGATATATAATTCATAAAAGATAAAAATTTTACATTACGAAAATATATAATACTTAAAAAAACAGCTTATTAAATCTGAAATTTAATACTAGAGTCCTCTTTTCTTGAGATTAAATTGTAATGAAAAAAAGTGTGATTTTAAAGTATAATTGCACATGCACAGTACAGGTACACTTTACATCATACACTACACTAAATGAAGCAATTTGGTATTTTTGTCATGAATGTGTAAAGATAAACAGTACATGCATTTTAATTTTCTTTATGATAGTGAATTTGAATGTTCTTTTACTTGAAAGTTTATTATTTATATATATTTTATCGATAGCTTATAATCAGGGAAAAAATTAGGTGTTACAGGGAATAATCAGGGAAATATCAGGGAATTTTAAAATAACTTTTCTGTGGACACCCTGTTATTAAAATTTCGATTATTCTTGAGATCGATACAAATCTACATTACAATCTTATTGAGCTTGCTAGCAAATCTGACAGCCATGGATCTTATGTGCGTTCAGACTTCCTCAAACCTCCGATGTAATGGCCAATTTTTCTACAGATTACCAATCTCTATCGCCATTATTTACGTTGGTGTATGGTACTTAGTTTCGCTGAGCGTTGCGCTGACTTAAGGTCTGTATTTACATAAATTTACGCTGCTAACGGCGGGCAATATCGTCGAAATTTACGTTGTTGTGGTGTTAATTTTTTCCGATTATTGCGTTAATGTAATTACTTGGATTTTCGCCGATGCGGTGGCCGCTATCGCCGATATTTACTTTGGAGTAATGGTAATTTTCGACTAAGCCGTTTTAATAGTAGATTTTGCGAAATTTGCTGCCCTCTTTAGGTGTCATTCGCCTAGGTTTCCGGTGATGTGATAGCCGCTATGCCCGTGATTAGTGTTTGTGTGAAGATCAGTTTTGCCTTTTGATTTGAATATATACAGAATTACTAAGATTTTAATTTAATTTTGGGCAAAAAATTCGACCCAATTGTCCAATTTTACTGTATATTCTTATTTATAATTGCAATTTTAACTGCTATAATATATAAAATAATGTATTTTATCATATAAAAAAAAAATTATATTTTTATCTAGAGCCATTAATAATAGTTAAAAAGTTAAAGCATTTTTTTATATAATTGTTTAAAATTGGCTTTTTCAACTGTGGAAATTTGAATTTTTTTGCTTGGGTACTGTATTATGGTCTTGTAGAATCTCCCTACCTTAGTACTTATCAACAGAAATGTTAGTGACAAGCAATTGTTTTCAAAGAAAAAGCTAGTGCCAAAGTTAACTGAAAGAAAGAACTGCAAAAGTTGCCAAATTACAGAGAAATGTTTGCCTGAAAAAAAAAAGTCCTAAGTCTCAAACTATCCTACCACATTCGAATCTTACACTCAAAATGAAGCTGTTTGTTCCAATGCGGCTGTTGCTTAGCACAAACTATTAAAGTGTATACCTAGTAACATTACCTGTGTTTTTTGTCTGCTTAGATTTAGACCTTCATATTTATGACTTGGTAAACTATCTTGTATCTTTTTTTTTTCTCAGTCTCAAGTTTGAGCCTTTAAAAAATCCTCTTCCTATTTTCAATATAACAACCTAATTCTTTTCTGATAAGCCATTTCTTATTTTCATACAATTTTTCTAATTTCTAAAATTAGTTCAGCACACTACTAAGTGGGGTATACTTTTATACTGGAAAATATGGTGATAATTGGTCGCAAGAGGGGTCCTTGAACGTTTTTTGATGATGCTTGAATTTTTATTAGAAATTTTGCTGGACACCCTGTATTATAATTTCTGAATGCGTACAAAAACATTTAAGTCAAGTTAAATTTTTCAGTTATGATTAATACATGAACACAGTTGTCTTTATTTAATTATTGTGTGCGTGTCAATCACAATGAGACATGGTTGTTGTAGAGTTAATAATTGAAATCAATCTTATATCCAAAATTTAACTAAAATTTGTATTGAATTTTGTGCGCTAATATATGTTTTTGTGTATTATGCTGTAAAATGACGAAAAATATTTCAGCTAATTTTTTGCTTGACTAATCACATGTATGTGATTAGTTTGTTCATTTTTTAAAAATATTACTGCTATATAAGGTAATAAAAATCTAAAATTTATCATATTTAGCAAAATTGCATTTTCAAAGTATTAATTTGCTTTTTATTATTATTCAAATCTTAGAATACCCATTACCATTATTCAATATTCCTTTGAATAATTGATTATAAAAAAACTAATGAAATTCTTCTGTATATTTTCAGGAAGCTCATGTTAATACATGTTATAAGCAATTTTACTATTTTATCAGAGAATTTGATTTGGTCAGTGAGAGAGAACTTGAACCTTTGGTATGTTTTAGTATTAAATGTTTGTCTTTTGTTCGATTTTAAATTGAAAGAAGTTTATTTGAGTACTTCAGTCATCCTAAATACTCAGTAAATAGATTGTGATGAGTGATATAAAATATATGAAATGGTATAAAACATAATTTCAGTTTATTATAATGCAATTTAAATTAGTAATAAATCTAAAGTAAGATTTAGAGTAAATACTAAGCAATGTTAAATTGTTATAATCATTTTACAGTTGATTGAAAAATGTTTACTCCCCCTCCCCCCCATTTACTTTGGAAGTTATCTTTAGTCTTTCAACATCCCCCCCTCCCACTCCTTTTGCATAGTATTTGCTTTTGAATATAAAATCAGAAATGCATGCAATTGCAATACTAAATCAATGAAAATTCTAAAATTGTTAAAAAATAATTTAATATTTACTAGTTTTTTTCCCACAACAAGTATTAACATGAATTTTGAATAAAAGAAAATAATGTTCAATACTGAGATTTAAAAAAAAACATGTGTTGTATTCCAAATTTTGTAGATTAGCTTTTATAATTGCTATTAGTTTAAGAAGAAAAAATTGCAATGCATTAAACCATTACTTTGGATGTTCTTATAAATGACATAAGTATTGATTTACATCTATTGAAGAATGAAAATACACAGTCACTCTAGAAGAACATAATATTCTTATAAAAGTTGATTTTAAATTTTGTTCTGAATTTTTTCAGGTTGATATGACTAGAAGGATATGTAAAGATAGCCCACGTGCATATAGATGAATGAATATTCCTGATAAGATTTGTATTTATTTAAGTTTCATGGTATCCGCACATTTGTTTATATGTAAATAGCAATTTCATCCACAAGTTTCATATCATTAGGTTTGTTTCGATTGTGTTCATTTAAAAGTATTTTAGTTATTGTTTTGATAATTCATCAAAACGCAATAGCTTTTTAAACAATTGTTAATAGTTAATCAACAAATTAGTAATTGTAAAAGTTAAAAATTATAAAAAGTAAGTTTTAAAAGTCAAAAATTATAAAAAGTAAGTTTTAAAAGCTAAAAAAAGTAAGTTTAAAAGAAAATATATATATCATTGTTATTAGGGATGGAACGGATATCCGGCAAATATCCGATATCCGGCTGATTTTTTCAATATCCGAAACCCCGTCGGATATCCTATTTGAAATACCGGACATCCGATAATTTCATTCGGATATCCGGCTGTATATCCGACCACCAGGTATCCACAAGAAATAATTTTTTGAAAAAAATAATGATCTTTTTCGGACAAAGGGAACACCGCATCCTACACTTTTTTTTTCTAATATTTTTTTTCTTAGACATAAATTGCAGTCAAATTAGAAAACGAAAACAGAAAGAGGCGCCGTATTATTAACGCCGAGTTGATAAGCATGAACCATTCCTCCAATCTTTTTCCATACACATCCTTCATACGTGTTTTGCAATATGTTCTTTTCATTCCAAGTTTATGATCGGATTAATTCCAGATGTTATATTTGAATGCTTCTCCGTAAAACTCGAACCGAAATACTAATAAATAGTACTTTTTTTCCATAACATAAGTGACTTAAGAGTTTTAGTTATTCTCACTTCCTCCTTTTTTTCTGACATTTGCTAGCGAGTAAAAAGCAATAAATAGCCAATGCGCAATCTTCAATGCTTTTTTTTTTGTTCTATCGACGATAATACCCTACCCCTTTATGCTGTGAATGGTATGGTCTAATTTCTGATTTTTCATTGGCAGAAGTTGAAAGCTGGTATATTTTTTCTGACGTAAAATGAAGTATTGTAATTTGTAATTTTTAGGTCTTTAAAGCAGCGCCACAATGTGGAATTATATTTAGCTCTCTAGAATGCCTTGAATTTTAGTTTTCTCCAATTACAATCCAATTTATAAAATTTAATAATGGCTCATTTAAAATCACCCATTTGGAAGTATTTTAAAATTAATGGGAAATGACGAAAGCAAAGCCCTATGTGTTACTTGCTCCACAGAATCGTTTAAAAAATGTGCGCGGTATAAGCCCAAAATCCTTTTCCACTAAACCCTTATGGAACCATTTAATGAGTGTGAAGCTTTAAAGACTCGCTAAATGCATCAAATATTGATTAACAAGAAAAAACAATTCATCAAAACAAGAAATGCACGCAGACAACATTGGAATCGAAATTATTTGTACCAAAATTTTGGAGTTCAGATGATCCTAAAGCAAAAGCCTTAACCACAAAAATATGTAAGAACTAATTTTGTTTGTTTATATTAAATATATATTTTAAATATGGTATAACATAATGTTGATGAATTTTGGGTTCGAAATTTTTTAAGTTTATATTTAAAGACGGAATATTCCGTTAGATCCAATTTAAGTTTTCTACGAGATTTCTTTAAATCCGTAATGTTTTAGGTGCATTACAAAAGAAATAGACTTCAATTTCATTAAATATTTAAAATAAATCTTTTGTTATTAACAAATGCCTCCGGTATAATTTTGTAATCATTTATCAATTATAAACAATGCATGAAGTAAATTGAAAGTAGCTATATTTTGCACTTCAACATTGTAAAAAAAAAATTAATATAATTTTAGGTGAGTTAATGGCTCTTGATGCTGAACCATTCTCCATTGTGAATAGAGAAGGCTTTGGTCAGTTATTAAAATACCTAGCTCCTCGTTATCCGCTTCCAAATAGAAATTATTTTCGTGATAAAGCCCTGCCAGAACTATATGAAAAACTAAAAATATCAATATTACAAGATATAAAATCAGCAACAAAGATCTCTTTCACTCATCAACAAAAGTTTTAAAAAAAAAAAATTAACTCACCCTAATAGCACACATCCTCCCAGGGAGGTCCCTAGGAAGTCCCCAGTCATCCCCGGGACTACGAATGACTTCCCAGGGACCTACTTGGGAGGATGTGTGCTATTAGGGCAGTGGCGCGACAGCCCGTGGGGACTAAGGCCTGCTGGGCCCAGCTCAGCTTTCTCGACTGTGGCATTTGTGTGTCACATAGCAGATGTTTCAGTCAGATGGTCATTCTGACGCCGAACCCCAGTGTTTAGTTCCCAAGCATGCATGGTCCTCCTCAGTATATTTCTTTCAGGTATAATCAGCTAAGTCAACCTTGCCCAGTCCGCGAATCAAACCATGGACCTGTGGCATGCAGTGCGGTGCGCTAACCACTAATTATAATTTACTTAATACTTCATATCATGACCATTTTTTTCGTATAGCATATAGTATAACTATCGTTTTTAGTATATAGACCGAATATCCGGCCGGATATCCGGCGAAATCCGTTTCGGATATCCGTATCCGGTAGACATGGTACCCCGGATATCCGAAATCCGGTATCCGGCAAAACTCACATCCGTTCCATCCCTAATTGTTATGTAAATTTTAAAGCAGGAATAAATCATTATTGTCTAGTATTTTTGGAAGCTAATCTATGAGGAGTGTATATTGTATGAATGAGTTTTAATATTTAAACTACTTTTCATACATTACACTTTCAAATTGTAATCAATAAGTTTGTAACAAAAGATATATAATATGTAAAATAATATTTAAAACTTTTCTGGTTAGTGTGAAACAAAATAATTTATTACATTCTTGTTTACATCTAATTGCTTCAAATAATTACTTTAATGTGTGCCGAAGTGGGCACATTTGTCATATATTTTTTAGTGTAACTTTGCATGCATGCTGAATTTTTGTATGAACTCAAAAAAATTCAGGTATTAACTTGTTCTGATGGATAGGTTTGTTGCTGTTGCAAAATGTGATATTTTCTTCAATGTGCTACTTCAATGTTGATTTTAATATATTCAAAAATTTAATTCTGTTGAAATGTTTGGCATTTTGCCCGAGATGTATTTTAAAGTTTACAGTAATTTCTCGGAAGTAACTAAACGAGTTGTGATATTTATGCAATGCTATTTCACTAATGTTTCAAAATTTTAAAATTGTTAAAAATTATGAATTTTGTGTGCAATATAGTCTTATTAATGTTTCTGATTATATTTTACATGTATACATTTTATCTTAATTATATCATTCTTTAAAAAAAAACCTTTTATTTAAACTATTTTGAAAGTACATATTCAAATATTTAAAAATATTAATCGTAATTTAGATTTTGTCAAATGTTATGCTTCTTGTTTGATAATGCTGAATATCTTATAATTGTGTTTCAAATTAAACTTTCTTCTCTTAATTAAAAAAATTTAATTATGTATTGATAAATGAATGTGCTCATAAAATTAACATAAAGCTTAAGATGTGAAATATTTACTTAAGTGTTAAAGATTATTATTGAAATAATTAAGTGGAGCTTTAAATTCTTACCATGGCTTTCTTCTGTGCATGTAATAATTTTTTATTACATGCATGATTAGTTTGTCATTTAAATTTTTTTTTTTTTTTTTCTTTTTTTTTTTCTGAATGGCTTTGTTAAAGCCTTAAAAATTATATGTGAAATCGAAAGAGAAGTTGTATTTTTATAGTAATTAAAAGAAATAGTCACTAATGTTTGAGGAATGGTGGGGTGGGGGGTTAGGTTTGATTTGAGCTGTTAATATGAACATAAGCTTCAGAGGTTTTTTTTTTCCAGAATTTTATTCATATTTTCTATGCACTGATTCATTCATTACTATTGTGCCTTTTTTAAAATCTAAATGTGAAATTATTTTAAGTACACTAAACTTTAAATGTTTTGAGTCACTGTTATTCAATAAATGTTTTTTATATAAACTGAATACTGAATATTACTTTTCTCACTTTTAAACTGCTTTTAGCTTTCTTTAAAGTGAAAAATATTTTTATTAATGTATTTATTGTGTTCATTTTTATTTCATTCTTATTCATTTATAGATTTTTGTGTTTCATTTTCATAGCTTAATATACCCCAACCATAATTGAATTTTTTATTTACCGAGTGCTTTGGAAAATGAATTTTGAACCAGCAGAATAATTAAATATGACTCCATTAAGGGAGTTGAAATTGACATCCTTTAAGGCAGGTTAAATTATTTCCACTTGTAATCTTCAGGAAGAGAAAACATGTTTTAAAATTTTCATTTGTTTCAAAGCTCAGAAAAATGTGTATGCTCCTTTATTATCAATCTCCCAAAACATTGTATGCATGCTAATCTGGATAAGATAATTTTGATTTTATATGCAAGTTTTAATTATTTGTTTAAAGGTCACATTTATGTATGCAATGATTGATGCATATGTTACAGGTACTTTTCATTTTTAAATTGATGTTTGAAATTTTTTATGTGTGGGTAACATAGTTGTGATAATGAACTGGAAAGGAGTTTTAAATGTATTAAATTTTTTGCCTTTGGCCAATTGAAAATATTTTATATAGTTAAATCTACAATGCTTGTTTAAAACTGAAACTTTTAAGACTCTTTTAACTATGTACACTGTTATTCATTTGTTGGCAAGTTTGACTGAAAGCTGCTTTTTGCATTGTTGAACTGTATATATAGTTGCTAATAAATCATAAATATATCCAGATTTCTTAAGGCTAAAGTTTCATTATTTTAAATGCAATAAAACTCCACTCTTTTTTTCCCTTTAGTTTTGCGCTTTAATGATTAAAAACAGAGTGGTCACAAAACCTGGAAATCAGTGAAATGTCAGAGCTTTCTGATTCTAGAAAAAATCAGGGAATTTTTTTAAATTTCACAAAACAATCGGAGAATTTTTCTATTATTGTTTAAGGCATGTTTTTCCATTTATTCGTATTTAACTGAAAATTTGTGGTAGTAATCATTAGAAGTTTAAGGTTACGGAATACTTTAAACTTTTCATTACCACCAAAACTATTTTTTTAAAAATTGGCATATTATCTCTTTAGCATACACGTTCCATTTGATCAAGATGTTTACACATCTGGGAAATTTAGAAAAAAGTGCTTAAAATCAGGAAATTTTTTAGAAATCCGTCAGGGGAATCAGGGATTTATCAAGAAACTTTTTTTCCTGAATTTTGGAGCCACCCTGAAAAATATCTTCTACATTTAAGTGATATTTGCATAATAATTGCTTGCAGCTATTGTTATCTGGGCAAATTTTTTTATCTTAAAAATTATTTGAAAAACTTAACTTTGAGTGCTTAATATTTTGCATTGATCCAAAATAAATTTTATGTCTAATACATTGTTTCTTGAAACAGAAGCAACCCATATCCAGATTGAACTTGAATCCTGTATGCCTCGATTTAATCTAAAAGCAAAGTTTAAAATTTGTACTCTCACTAATCTTTTATTGTACAATCACCCAAGAAAAATATGTATGCATAAGTGTGCAGTTTCGTACCCAATAACTTCAAATGCATATTGCCAAACTATTTAACTACAATTAATATGAAATGGGGCAAGACCATTAGCAAATCATAAATATCTATGCCATCTATTGATCACATGAACAATAATAAGTATTTAATATTATTACTTATTCTAAATTATTGACTTCAGAAGGGTAAATATACAATTTCTAGCCAGTTAAGTAGGTTAGCCAATGGACTGATGCACAAGTTACAAAATTATAAGTACACAAGTTGTTGCATAAAAGTTGTTATAGGATTTCTTTTGCTATTGTATATAGGGTATCCTCATAAAAAGCAAAAATGATCAAAATATAAGGAATCAAAAAAAAAGTAGGGCAATTAATATGGGTAAATTATTTAAAAAGTGTCCAAATCTTCAGAGACACAATAAAATTAAACAAATTACAATCATTTCAAAATTAACTGTCCATAGTTTTTTTTCTAGAAAAGGAAATTGATATCTTGCTAATAGCAATGCTATAAAATACATTCTGATACAATCTGTTTTAAATATTCACATAACACTTTTTCTTGCATACAAACAGGAGCTGTATAAAAATTATTAATCTGCAGCTTTTTAAGTAATTACTAGTGAAAATTGCAGTCTATTTACAATTCCTTTTCTTTGAGCATTTTAATAGCAAAAGAAAAAAACTTGATAACGTTTTTAGATTACCATGTACACTTTCTCTGTGCAAAAATCATTAATGTTGAAACTGTTTTACATAAATGGTCTTCAATGATCTGCATTATCTTAGTTACATAGTAAAAATCTAAATATATAACAATTTCTTCTCTTTGAAATGCTACCAAAATGTCTACTTTCAATTTATTGCTTACTAATATTAGTTTAACTAAGATCCTTATAGTTTTCTAAAATATACTTAATGGCTGATCACAGATTTGTCAATACAGCTGATAAAATATCAATATTATTGAAACTTTTAGATAAGTTTTCAAATTTCACATTGAATTATAATTTAACATATCATTTCATACTTTTAATACAAATTTAGCTTCAACCAAATTTTAACTAATCCATCGTATAAAATTGTATTGGTTTCAGTTTTGCTAATGATTTTTATGAAAAAGATAAATACAGCTAAGGAAATCATGCATAAATTTATTTCAAACTTTTTCAGAAAGGTAATATAATTATAAAAGTATCATAAATATTAACAAATATGTTGAGTTATCATTAGAAAATAATCTTCCTTCCTAATAATTAAATATTTCTCTAATATTCATAACAGTAAAAAATAAACTTGGTTTATTTCCATTAACCTGATAAGAAAATATAATTTTAAACAAAACAAATATCGAAAAATTGAACTATTCAGTTAACTTCAAAATTATGTACAGCTTTTCAATTTTTTCTCATATCCTTAGATAGTATTGGGGGCATAAATAGAACAAGTAGCATCTCTTGACAAATGCTCTAGATATTTGTATTATATTAGATAAATACCTAAGATATCCTGATGATCCTAGCAATAAAGATGAAATGACCAATGCTAGGATCAGTGTCATTAGAGTTAATTTGGTGTAACAGAAATGAGTTATGAGCCTTTTCACAAATTATACCACCTTCCCAACTTATACCACAACATCTATTTTATATTGGTTCTAGTTTAAGGTTAAGCAATTTCAAATATTCCTCGAAATATTCAAGACATACCCGCTGGAATAAATTTAAGTTTTCTCTTTTCTTTGTCATCTGTATCATAGGTATTTGTAAATGCCTCACGTAGTTTTGCATAAGGATCCTCAGGAGATTGGAAGTTTTTCTTTTTATTAAAAAGGTCTTTTGTAAGAATTGATTCAATCGAAGAAGCTGCAACTGCTTGGCCACTATCTGCAGTGTCATTGATATTCTTTAGGTTATTGTGAGAATTTAAATTGTTAAATTTTTGTCGACTTAACCTGAATCTTTCCTTGTTTTTCATTTCCAAACTTTTGCAAAGAGATTCACCGCTATTTATTTCTTGCTTAAAATTCATACTTTGAGAACTAGTATTTGTTTGTTCCAGAAAGGAATGACCAACCAGTTTGTCTTCATTTTTGCTTTCAGACTGCCTTGTAATGATGGTTTGATGCAGCAACTCATCCTTTGTGTAATAGTCAGATTTTGAAGTGGCTCCAGTGTCAAAAATATTTCTTTTTTCTAATTTACTAAAACTTTGTGAACCATAGTCATTTTTACTAGGACTCTTACCCGAATTGTATTTATTACTTTTACATAAATTGGCGTAATTTTCTATAGTATTCACGACTCTAAATTCTGGTAACATAAGAGATGAAACTGGCACTGGATCTCGAAAACGCACAGTTTGAAGTCCTTCAATTTTAAGCTGATAAGGCACCTCATCCTCAGAAGAAGGTTCTAATAGAAGCTCCCGATCTGTTGCACTTTGCACTACTTGCAAATAAACATCAACTGCTCTATGAAAGGGATTGAGTAACTGCATGTGCAGTCTTTGTTTTAAAGCCCTTAAATATATAACATTTCTGATCAACAGAATTCTAGTTTCATTCTGCAAAGGCCGTACCTGATGATACATAACTTCATCTATATAGGACTTGTGCTTTGGTTTGGGTAGAAAGTCGTGGAATACATTCAGGTATTTTCCTAGGCAGAAATTCAAAGTATTGACCTTCTGAGGAATTGTTCCCTTGGGGTTTACCTGCAATGCAACAACTAGGTCTGCTACTTGAGTATCAAACACATTGATTAGCTTAGTATCAAACTGGTGGTACAAGCAGTCCGAAGCTTTCCGGCAGTCGTGTAGTATCTTCTCGATACTTGGATTTTCAAAAATATCTTTCAATAGGCCCTCTTTTCTGAAGGCTTTATCTTTCAGGTTATGTACATCAAAAAGAAAAGTGCAACTTGGTGTGGCAATAGATATCCAGGAGAGTATTCCATCACGACCAATTCTTGGTCCTTCCAGCGATACCCCAATAGACTCTAGTTTCTGAATGAGTGCTATGGCTCGGTGAAACTTTTTGCCAAAGTAATCCAAGATCACAGATTCTGTAGGCAGCTTTAGATTTGAGCATTGTGGAAAGTTAAAGATATATGTATCCTCTTTTGGTAAATTATCTATGTCATTATCTTCTAGTGTATTAAATGCATCTTGTTGGTCCTGAAACTTTTCACTCAAGTTTGATTGTGGTTTACTAATGAGCTTGTATGACAGTATTTCATTGATATGAAATTGTAGAATCCCCATAGACAGACGCTTTGGTAGGAAGACAAGTCTCTCCAAGATAAGTTTTCTGGTTACTGGGCAAACAAGTTTTATGACTCCTTCATAATCACCATCTGAAGTTGTGATTTGGATTTTGCTATTAACAAGAGCTAGCAAGTTCTGGAATTTATCCATTAGGAAGTTGAAGAATTAGCCTACAAAAAAAAAAAATAATAATAATAATTTTGTGCATTTATTACATCAAAAGCGTTAAGACTTTTTAACAGAAATAAATTGTTATGAATGACATGGGATTTGTTGTTTTTAGATTATCTGGCTCCGTCAGCAACACGAGGGCTATAATGTGCTGAAACATTTGTCATTTGACAAGCCAACATACATTTACAAACACCCATGCCTTACACAGGACTCGAATCCGCAACCTCGCGGTCTAGAAGCTAGCACGGTAACCACTATACCAATTGGTCAGCATGAATGACATGGGAATAAATTGAAAACTTTTTGCTATAAGTAAGTCTATGCTTGAAATGTATTTTCAATAATAACTTTCTATTTGATCTAAAAAGTTTTTTACATTTTCTCACCACAATAATTTTAACATTTTATCCAAGCATCATTTTAAAAATTAAAATTTCCTGAAAAGCTTAGGTGAAATTAAAGAAATACAATAAAAATGCAAGTCGCTTTCATCATTCTGATAGCATATATAATGGTAATTCTCAACTTACTTTAAAAGTTTAAAAAAAATAAAAAATAGTAAATAAAAACTTACTTTAATGTGGTGTAAATGGATCAAAAGAATATATGCCGAATTCAAATTAGGCAGTGCATTTTTTTTTTCTGGACAGACCTATGAGTGACGGGTACTTTTCTTTAACCTTAACTACCATTCTGTACATGTTAAAATATTGCACTACATATTATTTTACAAAGAGTAAATCGAAAATTTATCCCGGTTTCAAAATTTCATATGAAGTTATTAAATATATAAAAAAAACAGACTAAAATATATAGTTTTAAAATTGAGCCAGGTACATACCCCTTTCTGGGAATTTACAAAATTCTTATCGGAACTTCCCATACAAATAATTATTGTTGCAGAAACTTTTTTTTTTTTTTTTCAAAAGTACGCGCGTAACGTTGGTTTGTTTTGATTTTCATTTCCACGCATGCAAATCCACTGCCAGATTTAAGAATGCAGTTCTTTTGCCACAATATTAGTTCTATGCAATGCACAAGACGTCACTGTAGTGAAGTATTGTCCAATCACACTCGGCTGTTACTCGGAAGAAATTTGTTAAAGGTGCAAGTATCCGGATCCACAATCTCGTCAGCCTTTGCCTACTGTCACTTTATTCAAACCGTTTTCTTTCATTCGGGCCATTTACCATCAACAAAGAGAGCAATAGTTGGTTGGTTGTTTTCAGATTATCTGGCACCGTCAGCAACACGAGGGCTATAATGCGCCGAAACATTCGTCATTAGACAAGCCAACATGCATTTACAAACACCCATGCCAAACACGGGACTCGAACCCGCAACCTCGCGGTCTAGAAGCTAGCACGCTAACCACTATACCGTTTGGTCGGCCGAAAGAGAGCAATAGTAAAGTGCGCGAATTAGGACGAGCATGGGGACAGGTAGAGAAAAGTTTCTAAAATTTAAAGAAGAAAAAAAAAACAGAGTTATATTGGTTTTAAAGTATATGAACAGAAAATCAATGCATTATTAATATTGCAGTAGAATAATCATTTCTGATCATTCTCATTCAAGGTTTTACAAAATTTTTAACCACCTTGCACCTTCCTGTTTACAACCTAACAGCGTAACTGAATGGGACGGATCGTAATGGGGCCTTTGAGGCTCCCAAGAAGTCACTCCTGGGAACTACTAGGAAACGATTTCGGAAGTCGTAGAGAGGTTTCAAGGTCAACCAACTTGCCGTATCGTATAGAGTTATCATGCATGGATTTTTATTTATTTTCAGTGAAGAAATCTAATTTAATTTCTGGGATGATTGTATTTGTTATTATTGTTTCCTATTGCACCTTTAAATGTCAAAATTACACTAATAAGAAATGCCATTTCCTGAAACCAGATGACTTTTGCGCCAGTTGCTAAATACCCCCCCCCCCCCCCCTTCTCCCCATGAAACAACCTAGAAAAATGAAAACAGTTTTGGCATCGAAATAATTAAAAATTATTTTTATGAAAATAGTTGTCATTCACTAGAACTTAATTAATATTAAAACCCACGAATAAATCACACTAAATTGAACCAATGTTGTTTGTATTTTAAATCACATCTACTACAGTATTTTAAGTCTAAAGAAATGCACTTAAATGAATTTGATGATCTTGAATACATGGTTCTACCTGAAAAACATATTTTCTTTGAAAGAATTCAAATCTAAAATTTGTAGGCTAAATACCAAAGAAAATACTTTCAAACAACTCTACAACCTAAATAAAAACCATTTTTATGGAAAATGTTTTCAATCAATAAAAACTAATCAAAATTAAAACCCAAGGATAAAAGATTAAGTGAATTAACACTACATTAAATCAAACTTGATTCTATTTAAAATCGCATTTATTATTGTATTTTAATATAAGTCTTAAAAACTGCACTTAAATTCTTTTAGTTTAAATAAATAGCTTCACCTGAAAAACAATTTTTCTTTGAAAGAATTGAAACACAAAATTTGCAAACTACTTAAATAAATCAATTTCTCGTATGGAAATAGTTCTCAATTACCAAAGAACTATTTAACACTAAAACCCAATTCCGTGAATGATATTAAAATAAAATACTTTATTGTAAATCACATCCATTCCTATATTTTAATGGAAGCGTGAACTTAATTTATTCAATACAGTTTTACCTGCAAAAAATATTCTATAAATAAATGATAGCATAACAAAATTTGTAAATAAAAATGTATGTTTATTGTGTAGAATATAACTTTTTCGTTTCCGGGTTTCAGATTGATTGGACAACGGGAAGCGATTTGATTAGTCCTCCGAAGATATTTTGTCCGCTTCCTATAAACAAACAAACAAACTCGAAGTTAATATTTGAAAACAACTCAGTTTTAGGGTTTTTTTTTTACGTTCGTTTTCACATGCCGTTAACCTTAACAAGGGAAGGTTCAGTCATTAAATATCTCCAAACTGTATACACTTAATTTCGTCTAGATGTGACGTACGGTGATGAAAATGTGTAAAAGCAGTGCTAAAAGTGTGGGTGATTCTACCCCCCACTTTTCAAGCAAATACCCATGCGTCCCCCAACTTCTAAAATCACTAAAATCCATACCCCCACTTGCGACACTCAATCCAACTAAAAACTACTAAATAAAAGTAACATTAATCATTAAATGTAGGGTGAAGAAGTGATTTAAAGTTTTTAAAAAATGTAAAAAAAAAAATCTATTTATGGTATATATATTATACTATTATAAAAATGTATTACATTACAAATTTCTATTCTTCTTTCATATAGAATTTTTTTTTTTTTTTCAAAAAAAAAAAAAAAAAAAAAAAAAAAAAAAAACACTGTAGAGTTCTCTATTAATTAAATTTCATAAAAGTATGCACAGTTAAAAGCACTATTTAAATTTTAAATAAAGATATATGCTTATAATGTGAAATTATTACTTCATTTAAAATCTGTTACTTCCAAGTATCAAAAACTAAGTTGCAGAATATTCATTAAATTAACAATACTTGTTCAATGTTTGAGTTAGGAAGCATAAATTATTTCCTTGCTAGTTAATATTTTTTATTATAAGATACAAAATTATAAAATTTATTGTTGGGGGGAGGGGGGGGGGATAGCACAACTTTTAGGCATCCCCCAACTTTTTTTTTACCCACTTCTACTACTGTGTAGAAGCCGTCTTTTAGTGACAGCCCCACAACTTGATAAAATCCATTGCTAGCGTCAACGAGTTTATTTCAGCCGACCACAGACAAACAAAATAAAAATTCATATAAATGATTTGAAAAAAAAAAAAAAACTTTGCTTGGCACGATATATATATATTGTTATGAATTTTTCCACTGAGGCAATGATGGCACAGTTTTTACAGTATAAAAATATTTATTCTCTCTTCAGAAAACTCACAAAATTTATTCACATTCAACAGTGTAATCGCTCACAAGCTTCAACACAAGCTTCAGTAAAAACAACTTCGAATACAGTGATTATACAAGCTCACTCCAATAGGTAAACAAAGCGATAAGCTTTCATCGAAGTCCGAAGTCAATCTGCAAACTTTCCCGATCTCCGGTCTTTATATAGCAGGCGCGTGAGACCATTTCCGAAATTTCCAGCCAATTCGTTGAAACAGAAACATCTCGAAATTTCTCGATTGCTTTAGGTGTTATCACCTTTTTCTAACCTGTATAATCGCTGTTAGTAAATAAAATAAGATAAAAATAAATTACAATAGAATTCTAAAATAATACGTCACTATTTACACTATATACAGACAATTTGTGCAACAATATATATATATATATATATATATATATATATATATATATATATATATATATATATATATATATATATATATATATATATATATATATATATATATATATATATATATATATATATATATTAAATTTAATGTGTTTAATGTTTCAATTGAAAGTTTTTCGCAACTTCTAAGTCTAAAATAATGAAAAGAAAAACAATGTTAGTACATTTATAGATTTAGATGCACGGCATTGCAACCGCTAAGCTCACTGACAGACATCTTTTAGTGGTTGGTTGTTTTCAGATTATCTGGCTCCGTCAGCAACACGAGGGCTATAATGCGCCGAAACATTCGTCATTAGGTAAGCAAACAATACATTTACAAACACCCATGCCTAACACGGGACTCGAGCCCGCAACCTCGCGGTCAAGAAACTAGCACGCTAACCACTACACCAGAGTTTCTCAACCTTTCAGTTTTCGCTGCCCAGTTTTCAATCATAATTTTCATCGCGAATCCCCACTTGCCATAAAATATACACAACAATAATGTATATTGAGTATTTTGGATTCTGTTTTGAAATTATTTTTAACTAACTGCCAAAACAAGAGTAAAAGCAAGCCAACATTGGCGAGAAACCACACCTGGCATTTTGCCAAGCGGGCGGTAAACACGACCGACGCCGTATCGAGCATGCGCAGAGCAAATGTTTTCTCATAGGAAGACGGAAAATTTTTCTATAACACAAGTTTCAATTCCAGCCAATCTCATTCGAGTCGATCCTTTTATCGCTATCGAATCTATCGTGAATGTGTATGTTGTATATATTTTCGTGTTAATTGCAATTCCCCCTCAAATTAGCCGACCAAACGGTATAGTGGTTAGCGTGCTATCCTCTAGACCACGAGGTTGCGGGTTCGAGTCCCATATTAGGCATGGGTGTTTGTAAATGTATGTTGGCTTGTCCAATGACGAATGTTTCGGCGCATTATAGCCCTCGTGTTGCTGACGGCACCAGATAATCTGAATACAATTAACCCCCTCAAATTAAATATTCACGGCACCATATTTATGCAGACTCATGGATAAATTTTTAAGCGGAAGTTAGCGAACATTAGACGATTGTCAAGCATCAACAAATACACAGACGTGCTTGGTTCCAAAAATAAAATCAAGAAAATATTCTCAAGAATACTTAAATTTTGGATTTACCAGAACTGAAGTAAATGAAGAAGAAAGGCCCCTATGTATCATTTGCTCAAAAATATTGGCCGCCTACAGCATGAAACCTCATAAACTTAAACGACATTTGGAAACTCTTCATAGAGAGTTCGTTAACAAACCCAGAGAATTCTCCGAATTAAAATTAAAATCATATAAAAAGCAAAAATCATTTTTTAAAGCAACTTTGTCTGTGAATAAAAAGCTTAATTTGCATCTTACAAAGTTTCATATAAAATAGCCAGATGTAAAAAAAACTCACACCATTGGTGAAGAGCTTATTTTGCCGGCAGCAATTGAGATTGTAGAAAGTCCATACCTCTTTTAAATGATACTGTTGCTCGTCGAATTGGTGATGTAACTGAAGATGTATAATGTCAGCTTTTCTCGAAATTGTGTGACAAATTGTTTTCAATACAGCTTGATGAAGCAACAAATAGTAATAAAGATGCTCATTTAATTGCCTATGTTCGATTTTGTGATAATATGTAAGCAGTAAAAGAACTTACTTTTCTGAAAACTAATCGAGCTCCAAACAGCAGCGATCGCATTATTTGCTATTTTAAATGATTTTATGAACGAGGCAAACATAGAATGGAAAATTCTTCGGAATATGCACCGATGGTGCTCGTTTAATGACCAGGAGATTCCAAGGTATACAAGCACATGTAAAACAAAAATCGCCTCAGGTGCGTCTGGACACATTGCATGATCCACAGAGAAGCTTTGGCTTCGAAAGAAATTAGTCCTGGTCTGAATATTGTGTTAACTGCTGTATATAAAAATGAGGCACCTGGAATCGAGAATCTTTTCCGCACTTTGTAAAGACATGGGTTCGGTACATTCAGCTTTACTATTTTATTGCGAGGCAAGATGGTTACCACGTGGGAAATTTTTACGACGTGTTTATGAATTAAGAGAAGAAATTATAATTTTCCTATAAGAAAACACACCGGAAGCCGAGAGTTTTCGCGATGGTTTATACGTTATGAAATTGAGCTACTTGGTCGACATATTAGAAAAATTAAATTACTGAATCTACAACTCCAAGGAGCAAATACACATATGTTGGATACGAGTGATAAAGTTAATGCTTTTGTAGAAAATTGGAATTGTGAAGCAGAAATTTAAAGCAAAAAAACCTAACAATGTTTGCAAATGTTGATGATTGTACTAAAAATTACAAGGCTAAAGAAGAACATGTAAAAGTTGTTTTTATAACCATTGAAAATCATTTAGCCATGCTGGCAAAGAATTTTAAAAAGTATTTTCATGCTGACGACAAACTGATAGCAAGTTACGAGTGGGTTAGGGATCCATTTCATAAGACTCCCGAAGGACTCTCAACTGATGAGGAAGAAAAATTCATACACTTCACGACAAGTGGCGAAACCAAAAGACAATTTAGTAACAAATCACTATTTGAATTTTGGGCCGAAGGAGAAGGATTTTTTTGCACTAAAAACAAGGGCATTTTACATTCTATTACCATATTCAACATCCTACCTTTGTGAAACTGGATTTTCTGCTGTGGCTTCTTTGAAGACAAAATATAGATCTCGGCTAAATATAGAAACAGAACTAAAAGTGGCTATTTCTAATATTAAGCCTTCCTCCGAAAAACTTTGCTCTGCAAGACAGACCCTAGGAAGTCACTAATAATTATTAAATTTGTTTTTAATTATGTATGTTTTGATTAAGTTTTGATTTAGTAAGTTGTTTGACTTTGTTAAATATGTCGAAATGCATTTTGTTTTCTATGTGTATGTGTGCTTTCCTTTCAGTTAGTTAATAAATTTTTTTAAATAATATTTTCTCTTAAATATTTTCGCGCCTCCCCTTTAGTGTGTTCGCTACCCCCTAGGGGGGCGCACCCCACATGTTGAGAATCGCTGTTATAAAGGTCTATCATTAGAACACTATGATTTGTTTCACAAACAATTAAATTTAAGGAATTTTTTTTAAAGGATTATATTTAGTATTATGTAAATAAATCTTGGAATTGTGTCCGAAATGGTAATTGTGAATTTTTAAACAAATTACGAGTTCATAGTATAAGAAGCATACAAGTTAGTTTAATTAGAATCCTCATATTAACTAACGTATGCTACTATGAAGAAACTAAACTTTTTGATGTAGACATTTTCTTTGCCGAAGGAACTTGTATAGATAACTAATTTGAAATTAACAACGTGAAAACTCATTTTTACCATAGTTGCACCTTTTTCCTATAAACGTACATTTTCGACAAAGCCTAACAATAGTTTATGAGTATGTTGAATTGTTAAAACATTGTTTAAAAAAAAATGTCTGTTACAACTCTTACAAAGCCACCAAATAATACATTATATTAACAATACAAACAATGTAACCTAAGAAAGGTATTATTATTATCTTTAGAGAAGTTTGATTCAGATCTGTTACAAGTTTAGTGAGAATCAAGCGAACTTGCTATTACGATTGATATTGTGAAAAGCGTGATTTTTGGCTTTTGAGTTGATATATATACATAGAATGGAGTTTCATACTCTAAGACGCAAATATAGTCCGTCTCTTAAAACCATCCAAGAAGAGACACAGTTCGACTTAGCCCTTCTATCGGAGCAAGACTACTCCTCCATGACCTACTCAAGAATGCTGGCCGAAAGACCAGATAAAGTTTCTCAGTTCATAGACTGGTGGATCGCCACACACCGCCGCCAGCCCAACTCCGAAGCTGCAGTTCTGCCTGCGCCAACTACAGAATCCAACATTACGGAGGATTCTATTCAAGAACGAAAAGACAATTTCAATTTTGTTGGGAAGTGGAAGAGGAAGGACAACGGAAAGTGGAAAAGATTCAAACTCTTTATTTCACACCACATTTTCCGCAAATAGTCTTATAAAGATGGCATAATACTTACGGAATTGTGTCTTCCTGACTTATGACATACCGACTTGTGACTCCCAACTTATGACTTCCTGACATATGACGTACTGAATTGTGATTCAAAATAATGACTTTATGTTTATGACTTACTGAATTGTGACTAGAAAGCTGGTGTTTTTTCGTCCGGCAGTAGGCAAGGGGGCCTGCCAAAAATAAAACTCCCCATATGAGAAACGATGCATGGTCACCTCCTCGTGGTGTTTCTCGGGTAACGCTAAGAACCATGCCACAAAATTAATCCAGAATATCCCCATTTTCATAAAATTATAATTAATAGCAAAATATCCCGTGCAAAGAACCGTCGCATAATGTTAAGAAAGACGTGTTTTCGTGTATATGTACATAAAATTCGGAAAAAACATCAAAACTACTTGAAATTTGGTAACCTTATATTTTTAAGGTTGTAAAACACGAATATGATATCGGAATAACAGAATTTTCATACAAAAAGGGAAGGGGGGGGGGGGAATGGGTTTACACCTAGTATTTTAGAAATTTGGCAAAATTAACCTTGAAAGTTATGAGGACGATTTGTAACTCTTAATTACACATCATTTTAAAAGTATGGTCAAATGGTAAATTAATTTCTAAATTTAAGAATTTTTTTATTAAAAAATTAAATAAACAAGAAAAAGATACTTAATCGTAAAAAAAGATTCGAAAAACAAATCAAAATGGGACAATCCATGTTAACGTTTGGGACATTTAGAAAGCCAATTCTATGAGTATTACTACAGTTTGTAATAGTACTTTAATTTTAATAGCACTTCAGTTGATATTAATTAAATAATTAGTAGATATTTCTCTTTTGACCTTATAAAGCAACTAAAGATTTTGAGATATCGCAGTATTTTTAATTGTTTTTCCTAATTTTGTTACTTGTGTGTCTAAAAAATATACATAAGAATTCCATTTTAGTTTAATGCCATGTTTCTGTGATTGTTGCAGTAGGATGTAAAAATAAAAAAAATATGCATATTTTATCACCTATTATACAATATATCCTGTGTACTATAATCAGCAAAATGGCCCATAGGGAAACAGATAAGGTACACAAAAATGCTGCTATTATTAACTGACAGTAATATATATATATATATATATATATATATATATATATATATATATATATATATATATATATATATATATATATAATAAAATATATATAATAAAATAAAGAAAGAAAATGAAAGTGTTGCGTAGAGCAGAGTTTCTCAACTTTTCAGTATTCGCGGTCCAGTTTTCAATCATAATTTTCATTGAGCCCCTGCTTACAATAAAATGTATGCAACAATAATGTATATTGAGTATTTTGTATTCTGTTTTAAATTATTTTTAACTAATTGGTAAAACAAGAGTAAAAGCGAGCCAACGTTGAGAATCGCTGCACTATACCGTTTGGTCGGCCATCTTTTATTGGAAGCAACTCAGTAGTATTTTGAGTACTCACATCTGCCCCTTACAGTATACCTGAGAGCTGCAATTTTATTACGGGTAGTTGTTAGCCACTTTCGTAAGACCCTTAAGTTTCAAGTCTTCAATTATATTGATTGTCGAGATAATCAAATTCGAAAACGGCAGAAAACGACATATTTTAAGATCTACCCACCCACTCATTCACTCACTGATCATTAAATTAGTAAGGTATTTCTAGTAGAGCTAATTATAGCTACGAAATTTAGTATGCGTGTAAATTTTAACCTGTATAGGAAGTTAAAAAAATCCGAAAAAAAAAATCTTAAAATTGAGATTTTCCCCTCCGAATCCCCTTGCAAGGGACAATGTTCGAAAAATTTGAATCTCAATTGAGGGCCCGAGAAGCAAAGGGGTCTAAGTGACTTTTCTTAACTTTTGAGAAAATACACTTTAAAGTTCCTTATTTATATAAAATTTATATGAAAATTATTAATTTAATATAAATAAGAAACTTTAATGTGTATTTTCTCAAAAGTTAAGAAAAGTCACTTAGACCCCTTTGCTTCTCTTGCCCTCAATTCCAATATATTTCTATCCCAACAGAAACATCTCTGTGAAAAAGGTGCTAAGCTCTTCTTGCAATGATTTATGGTCGTGAAAAGTATTGAGATCTAATGCAGAGCTAAGTTTAAAGTTGTTGTAAATTACGGGTGATGAAAATTAGAAAAATTTTCTTCTCAAAGTCAAAATTTTCCATCTAGTTGTAAAAAATATTTGTGACACTCGGCCATTACGTATTCTTGTTCATTGATGCGTAATGGCCAAGTCACACAAGCATATTTGTAGCTAGATATTAAGTCCTATGCATGAGGAATTTTGACTTTGAGAAGAAAATTTAACTAATTTTCATTACCCGTAATTTACAACAGCTTTCAACTTGGTTCTACTTTTGATCTCAATACTTTTCACGACCATAATCATTGCATGAAGAACTTGGTGTCTTTTTACAGAGATGTTTTTGTTGGGATTATATATTACAGTCAGCACATTTAGTTTTGTAAAATAGTGGCAAAATTACAAGTAAATGACAATAATATGAAATATTAAGGATTATAAAAGGACAGTAACTAAAAAAAGAAAAAATTCTTTGATGCGTTAAATAAAAATTGAAATCGTAAAGATTCGGAGCCCAGAATTATGTTCTACAAGGTTATTTTATAATGGCTCCAAGTTTGTTGTCCAAGTGGTTTAAAAATGCTTAGAAGCGAAGACAGAACGATTTAATCATAAGTTGGTTGTTTTCAGACTATCTGCGCCGTCAGCAACACGAGGGCTATAATGCGCCGAAACATTCGTCATTAGACAAGCCAACATATATTTACAAACACCAATGCCTAACACGGGACTCGAACCCGCAGCCTCGCGGTCTAGAAGCTAGCACGCTACCAACTATACCGTTTGTTGGGTGATTTAATCATAAGATAAAATCGAATAGTTTAAGAATAAAATAATAGTTTCTCAATCTACTAACCTAGGTTTATCAATGAAAACCAAAAAATGTCAAAATATCTTACACTAGATTAAAAAGTCAATTAAAGCAAAAAAGTATACTATAAAAATTATTTTATATAATTAATCCAGTACTCCAATCTATGATATGAAATATCAAAGCAACTGATCATTTTTTTCCCGGATGTTCTTCTTTGACATCAAAATTAAAAGATAATCAGAAAGATTCGTCAGAAATGTAAAACTAATCTTCGTCTACTTTCTAAATTTATTATCTGATTGTTTTCTGAAATGAGCTTTCATGATGGACATTGAATCTTAAATTTGCCATTGGATATACTTGCAGCTGCAGTTTGTTAAAACGTTTTCTCTCTTCATTTTGTTTGAAAAACTCTTATCAAAACTAACAGGCGTTGTTTCTGAAATCCATAAATGAATTAAATCCTGAATGCATTATCATTGATAAATATTCTCGATATTTAAGGTGAGGAAAGTGTAATCGATATTTTTTCAACTTTATCCTTTGTAATGTCGATGTGTGTGTTTGTATAAATGTAAGTATTTAATTCCATATGTTCTTGAATGGTGAGTGCTTCATTTGTTTCGATTTGCTAAAATAAAGATATTCTGAAAATTAGAGAAGTAATGCTTTCTTTTGAATATGAGCTTCCAAATTTGATAGTATTTTCTTTAAGTTCTCGTTGTCTGAAATGTCAGAAAAATCTTCAAACAACTATACCTGTATAGTTGTTTGAAGATTTATATGCTATTAAATTTAAATTTTTTAATGCTATTAAATAGGAGTTTCATACATTTATACATCCAGGAAAACGTGTTCTTTAGATCACAGATTACTTTTCAAAATTAAAATATCATTGGACACCCGAATTTTCCCCTGAGCTATGGAAATTAATAGAACCTAATCAAACTTGCATGTCATAAGGCTAGGTAACAATTGTTCCGATTCTGAAACATTGAAGTATAAAATATTGTTTCGAAATGTTGAATTTCTATAAAAGTCGACAGAGGAAGCAATGGGTAAGTCCATAAAAGTTGCTTATGGAAAGAAACAAGTCTAATCGCCTAGTGCTTTAGAATCACCGATGTGTCAGAAAAAAAAGGAGCAATTACAAATCGTATTTTTCTTAATTCGTAAAATTTAAAATTAACCGACATGTTTAAGTCATTATTATAGAACTTTACATGCAACATATAACACCTGCTTTAAAATTTGAATTAATAAAAAAACAATTATTGTAATTGCAGATCTATCAAAACTAAAGGTCGGTCGGAATATAATTTTCTTTGTTTTATACCATTTAGATGTTGTGTAATGACTGTTCTTGGACCAAAAGATCCAGACAAGGTCTGTGGTCTTGCTTACTAATCGCAACGCTTACTGGCTGTGGAATTCTTTTATATGTAAGCTACATTCACAGAGGTACGTATGATTTTAATGAATACTATTGAGAATCAATATTCATTTCTAAAATAGTATTCGTTCGGAATTTTTTCCTAACATCGACTACATCTTAAATTTTAAAAAATAAACCCATAAAAAGTTTTTATTTATAAATACTTTAAATATATTGCCAACTTTTATGCATAATTGTAACTTATTTAAGTTATTTTGATCTCAGATCGACTTTTCATTGTCTTTGAACACTACAAAGAAAATCCCAAAACTTGCTAGAATGCATTGTTAAATGTCCGACAGCAAGTCTATGTGCCAAGTTTCAGATCGGTTGAATGGAGGAAAATTGTTTAATTAGTCTTCCGAAATGACAATAAGAAAAAAAAAAGCGGCATTAGTGACAATCCCCAACATTTTTAGAAAGCACTGTCATCGACGACTAGTGTACCTGATAAAGTTTCAAAGTTTCAGCTTAATTCAATGACTAAAAGTAGGGTTATTAGTAATCTGAAGAGCCAATTGCAACGTGTGCCAAAGTGGCCGTTTAGTATTAGTAACAGCCACCAAAACGATAGAATGCTATGTCATCGACATCGAATCAATCTGCTAAGTTTCAGCTCGATTAGATGAAGGTAAGTATGTGAAAATTAGTCGCTTCAAAAACGACAACAGTGTCGTGCATAAAATCTGTCTTTTAATGACAGTGGCAGACACAAAAACTTGATATAAGGCATTTTTATCAAAAATGAATCTATCTGTCGAATTTCAGCACGATTGGATAACGGCAAATTGGTTTATTCGTATTCCGAAACGATAATAGAAACGTGAATAAAAGGGGCTTTTTTTGTGACAGCCATAGCCCTCAAAACTTGATAGGATGCATTGTCATTGACATCGAATCTATCTGCCAAGTTTCAGCCTGATTGGATGACAGCAAGTGGGTTATTTAGGCTCCCTCAGATCTGCCCGGTAGGCACAAACACACAAAATCGAAGTTAATATAAAGAATTTAAAAGAGCAAGACACATTTATTAAAAAAAATTATTGTCTAAGTTACCACTAACGACTTAATTTACAAAGCAAAAAAAAACAAATAAGTAAGTATTTTTCTTTATTCTTAATTTAAGCACTGTTATAGCAATGAATCTTCGGAAGTACTTTGACTAATAGATGTATTTTAATTTATAGGAAATATTAAATCATCTCGGAATAACTGTGATAAAAATGAGGATATACACTCTGGTAAAGTAAGATTTATTAAGTACATATTTAACATTCAAAACTGATTATATTTTAATGTTGTATAAAATTCCAAGAAATTGTACTGTGTAAAATGATAGCATTGTGAAGTTTATTTATTTCTTTTTAAGGTAAAATAAAACACATTTAGCTGCTTTCATGATCTTTCATAATACATAATTTTTATTTATTATTCGTTTCAAATTAAGTCAATATTTCATTGAATCGTGACATTAAAGTAGTAATTCTCTTTTTTTTTTTTTTTTTTTTTTTTTTTCCTACTTTTTTTTTTCTTTTCTTCTTTCTTTTTTTTAATAAAAATACAAATTATTATAATTAGTAAAAATAGTTTAAAACCTTACACGTTTTTATCAATTCAGTATATATAGAGAGAGATCCTCCATTTATAAACATGCAACTACAAAAACGTATTTGCTTGAAAAAAGAATTCAATCATCATTATGTCATAAATCTTGGCAAACTATGTTTCATTAATGTAATTGTCACAGAGATTTTAATAACAAAAGTTGGATGAATAAGAAAGGTTACCAGTCCTATTTGATGGATTACAGCAGTGTTTTTCAACCTTTGTTATCCACCGGAATTTATTTTTTTTTAGATAATTTTTTTATGGAACACTTTGTTCAGTAGCACACCCAGATTTGGGGGGGGGGGGGAGATCACATTACGTATTATAAATAAGAAGCGTCCTTGCCTTTATTATAAAATCCTATCTATAAATTTATATATATTAAAACAAAGAGATAAATGTTACCTATAAAATATTAAGTATTATTTGTATTATACTTACATATGTAATTGAAAAAAGAAGAAGAAAAAAAAAAATTAATGATTTTATTGAGCTAGATTATTACTGCACAATTTATCAATAACGGGATGAATCAGTGTTAATTGGAGACAGTATTTTTGACATCAAGTCAATTTCTATACATGGTTTTTGTAGCGACGTATCTGGAAAATGCTTTCTCCCAAAGATACGTCATAGGAAAGGCATCAATTCTTCAACCGCGCATTTGGAAGTTTCCAGATATTCTTCTATTATTTACATCAAAAATGGACCAATGCAGCGCCTCCAACTGTAAACGCAAGTTAACGTTCGAATTTTATCATTGACTTTCGGAACCACTAAAGCGTTTGAATGGAACCCTAGGGTTCCACGGAACGTAGGTTGAAAAGAACACTGCATTACAGGAACATTATTAACTTAATTTTCTTGCGTTGATATTTCTTACCCTTCAAATATCATATCCCAGAAAAAAAATTTGAGTTCACATTTTATTTTGTACTTTCTCCTACAGAGAAGCTCACTCAAGGAGACTGCCCAAATGTTTGTTCAACCAAAGAATGTGTCTTTGCTGGTAATATTTTTTTAAAAAAATTATTTTAATTCAGTTATTAGTTTTATTTTTAGTTTTACTGTACTAAACATTTTTTTTTTTCAAGCGAATTTTCTACTGGAAAATATGGACTACAGTATTGATCCCTGTGAAGATTTTTATTCTTTTTCTTGCGGAAATTTGGTGAAAACATTTGGGAAACAAGACAACTACTCAGCCATAAATAAAATGGAGTCAGGACTAAAGGTTGCTTTAAAAGGTAGCATTTCCTTGGGCTAGCTCATTTTGAATTTAAAATTTTATAAGCATTTGACCTGATTTTTTTATTATTGAGTGTAATATGGATTTTCGTGGCATCATATCTCTAAAACCATTCAATGGATTTCGAAGTGCCTGTTTGATCATGAAATATATAACCTTAAGAAAGTCTTGATATAAATTTACTCTACACGTACGAATGTTAAAACAATGTGTTTTATTATTATTATTATTATTATTATTATTATTAGTTTTCGGCATGGATTTTGAAAAGATTTATCTAGAAGCAGTTGAACTTTTAATTGCATTTTATTTTTAAATTATGAACTTAACCATTAACGACAATAATTTATTTAATAAATAATAGTATTTACGGATATTATATAATTTTGAGAGTGAAAAATTCAAAAGTTCTGCTTTTAATAGCTTCTCTATACATTATTCTCCTTATCTTTGAAATTATCAGATTATAATGTTTAACTTAGGAAGTTGTATAAATTTAGTTTATAAATATCTTAAATTTAGCATTTTCTTTCAAACATTATTGCAAGAAGGCATAAATGTTATAAATACTTTTTAAACTGTAGGTAAATTCCTATATATATATATATATATATATATATTTTGGGGGGAGGGGGGGGGGAGAAAGAGAGAAGGTTTGGTTTGTTTGTACTCTCAATGACCTATTTTTGTGCACAATAACGGCTAATCATGCCGGGATCTATAGCTTAATGTACATTCCGAACCACAACGAATATCCATGCCTAACCCAGGATTCGAACCCGGCACCTTTGGCATGCGAGTGCCAGAGTGCTAACTCCACAGCTATCAGGTTCAGAGAGAAGGGTGTGGTGTCGAAATATTTTCATAACAATTCATTTTACATTTAATTGTGTTGAAGATATTAAGGTCATAGAAGTTAGAATGAACGATTCAAGTAAAAGGAACATGAAAGGTGGGAAATATTTTATCTCAGTCGATATTTAAAGTTTCGTCTATTTTATATTTCGAAAGCAATTACTTTATATTTAGAAACAAGATCAAATGGCGTTAAAAAAGTACCAAACAAAGTTCAGAAGTTCTGCCTAGAAAATGTTTATTGTGATGACAACCAAATATCATCAATGTATACGTAATACTTTTTTAGTAAATTAGTATCTTCGTACCCATGTAGCACAGCAGCATTGGTTAATGTCGGCAACTGGGGTTCTGAAACGTTAGCCAATTCTGGCCGAAACTCGTTCATTCGTTCCACAAAATACATGATTTTTTTTTTAAATAAACATGTCAAAGCATCGCAAAAACATATTTTGCCCTACTTCCTTTCGTATAAAAAAATATTTCAATTTTCGAACTGTACGCCAACTTCCAGTATATTTTTACCAGACATCGAGGGATATTGGTTAATATTGGTAACAACGGCCAGTTTACAAAGTTCCACTTTGGAACTGCCTAATGTCATCCGATATTGGCCAGCGTTGTTGTATTACTGGGGTAAACATTAAACATTAATATTCTGCTCTGCCAAATTCCTCTAAATTGTGGCCTTTAAGTTGCTCTTGCGCTAGCAAAGCTCCAAACCAAACCAAATCCTCTAAATTGTAGAATCTCAAGGTAAAGAAATATTTACTTTAAGTGATTTAAATCTAGATAAAGTTCATATAATTTTCAGTCACCAAATCTTGAGAAACGAACATAAAAATAATAAAAACTGGTTTCAGATACCTTGGATAAGTTGAAAGGTCCTCCAGGCAGCAAATCTGAGAAATTGAAAATGGTATACGATTCCTGCATGAGTGATGGTGAGTACAAAAAATAATTTATTTTTAAGAAAAATATAATGTTGCTGCATTTGTTATGCGGGAGATATGGCGTCGGAAGGTGTTTTTTTTTTTTTTGGGGGGGGGGGGTATTTACACTTTTACGACTATTCTATAAATACAGGGTGGTCATAAAATAACTTTGCCAGTATATGGACCTCTAGCGGCCGCCCAGTTCAACAGATTGAGATGAAACTTCAGGTATAGTTATTCAGAGGTATGAACTCGAGATTAGATGAATGGCTACAAAATGGCTCTCACGGTTACTGTTATAGTTACAAAAACTAGAAATTTTCGAATGGCAACAACTACTTTTTTTGGAAAATGCTCAGCGCATGCGAAAACCATGAAGAGCATTGGAACGGTACGTGTATCACAAAAAAGGCTGCTTTATGCACTCACAAAAAACAGCTCTGCGATCGATCAACAGAAAGACGATCGGGACACATGGAGGAAATTTGCACATAGAAAACCGATGAAATTGTCTGTGATGGCACCCATGTGAACTTTGGCCTTTGGCATATGAAAATTTCCACCGTGCACCTCGATTGCGTTATTGTTGGACGTTCGCAAAACTATTGTTTGTGCGTGCATAACACGTCCATTTTTTGTGATACACGTACCGTTCCAATGCTCTTTAAGATTTTCGCATGCGCTGAGCATTTTGCAAAAAAAGTAGGTGTAGCAATTCGAAAATTTCTAGTTTTTGTAACGATAACAGCAACCGTGAGCGTCATTTTGTAGCCATTCACAGAATCCCGACCTCATACCTCTGAATAACTATACCTGAAATTTTATCTCGATCTGTTGAACAGGACGGCCGCTAGAGGTCCATATATCGGCAAAATTATTTTATGTCCACTCTGTAATTCATTATTAATTCACACATTAAAGTATAATCATTAGAGAAAATTAAGCATTGAGGAGCTGAATCCAAATGTACCAAAAACTCAGTTTTGATTTTTTTTTTTTTTTCAAATTTACCAATTGGATGATTGCCAATTGAACCAATTCGATACCAATGATCTAATTTTTGAACAATTAATCTAATGGTATTGGAGGAAAACTCTCTATTGCTAGGGTTGACGATTGGCGTACCAAAAAGTGACAAAAATGGAGGAGAAAATTTCAATTAACATTTAAAATACAAATTTTGGACGCTATCGCCTCAGAACACTAAAGCCTAAAAAAGTATGCGGGTAGGAATGGGGCGAGAAGCGTACTATTTTGATGATATCGTAATCAGATATCAAAACAATTTGATGGGAGAGGGTGAAAACACCTGCTCTTTTACCTGCAATAGCCGCGACTGTATAAGATTTTTTATGTCAGTGAGGGTTATATGTAAGAGAGGTGAAGGGTGAAAGGGATACAAAGAATACATAAGTATCATCGGTGTTTCTATGCCGTTTCAAATTTGCCAAAAATTATAGGATATTCGAACACTTGATGTTTGATCAGAAATACGCATAGTAATAAATTAGAAATGCATATAAATAAGATAATTCTGTTGTAAATTTAAACAAAAAAGTGTAATTAATGCGTTTAAACGAGTAAGAAATTCGTATTATTACTTTGTTGTCTGAGTGGAATTGGAACTGCTATAGTGAGGAGAAAATAGTGTTCATAAATGTAGAGCTCGTGAAACACTGTTTATTAATTGAGAAATTACCAAAAACTATACTCTCAAGTTGAGAATTGAAAATACTAAATATTCCCTACATAAAAGCGTTCCATAAACGTACTAAAATGTTGAATTTTGGGAGAGCAGCGAAATGTTTTGTTTTCTATTTTTTTTTTTTTTGAGAGAGAGAGAGAAAAGAAAGGAGAAATATCAATAAGAGGGAGCGTCAACTTGTCTTTACTCCATAGATCCAATGATTAGGTTTTTGGTCACAATATTTACCGAAATATTGCTTAAAAACAAGTGATTATTTTACCAGAGATAATAAAACTAACAAAAAAATCATACAAAATTTGAAGCGAAAATAAATAGAATTAGAAAATAAATAGAAAATAAATAAATAAAAATAAATAGATTTTTTTTTTGTAAAAATACTTAAAAAGTAATTATATAAAAAAAAAAAAAAAAAAAAAAAAAACACTAGTCAATTTTCCTTCAAATTTTGTTAATAATATTCTATTGATGTTACTATTCTAAGTAAAAAAAAAAAAAATCACAGGTTTTAAATCAATAATAAACAACTGTTTAAAACAACGTATTACGTTAACACGAAGGTTGCTATTGAATAAATTTAATCTCATGGTTTTCATATGGGTTGCTGATGAGCCCACCAGAGCTCATCTGTCCCATATGGGGCCACCTGATTCCTGAATCTTCATAAATATGTTACCTGGTGAAGCTATTTGTTATAGCTGGTTCTATGAGGCAAGCGCTGGCGATTCCTCTTAAATGGTTTTATATTTTCTGTGTGTTTTAATTACATTTCTTCTCGCTTCATAGATTCTTCAGAGTTAAAAGACATCCGTTTAGTGAAAGAATTTTTAGGACGATTTGGCATCGAGGGATGGCCAGATCTGTCGCCGACATTTGAATTCGCCGACTCTTCATTGGAACGAACCCTCGGGCTGCTGAATGCTTTCAATGAATTTGCTTTTGTAAAGTTTCTTCCTTTAGGACACGAGACTGACAAGGGAAATTATACTAACGATCTAATCAGTCTGGTTGTAAGCATCGATATTTCGTTCTTTGTTTTGATTTTTACGTGCGTCGGACATAAGAAGAGTAATCGCTTTTGCCTGTTAGATTCGGTGTACAATAATTATTTTATATGCGGATTCACAGGAGATATTCTTAAGAATGGCGACCGTTACATAGCGTGCGCAAAGTTTTTGTCGCATAAAACGCGTGGCAATGTTCTATAGACTGAGAGGAGACTGCAATTTTTGGACCCCATCGAACATCATTCTGAATTTTTAAAAGAAATTGGAGAAAAGTGAGTAGATTACGAATCCACTGGTCTGCCGTGGCAAAAATGGCCGAAACTGGTCCAAAATTGACTTTTAATAAATTGAGCTAAATCCAATTGCCAAATACGCCATAACTTGCCAAATAATGAGCATTTTTTTTTTTTTTTTAGTAACCCTCACTCTTTAATTTTCAATTAAGAAGGTTGCAGACGATTCGGATGTGTGGCTATGGCTTACTTGCATCTTTCACAAATGAGCCAAATTGGCAAGAAACATTACGTCACTGATGACGTAACTGATGTCCCCAATTTGGCTTTCTTTTAAAAGACACAAGTTTTCCGAGCCAGAGATCAGAAATCGTTTGCGCTTTTTCTCATTGAAAATCAAAATGCATTGGGTTGCCAGGCGAAAAGTTTGTTCTCTTTTTGGCAAGTTATGACATACTTGGCAATCGGATTTTAGTTCAACTCATTCCAAGTCGATTTTTTATCAGTTTCGGCCATTTTTTCCACGGCAGACCAGTGGATTCGTAATCTATTAACTTTTCTCCAAATTCTATAAAAAATTCAGAATAATGTTCGATGAGGTCCAAAAATTGCAGTCGCCACTCGGACTACTACATATTTTAAGCTTCGCTACAATTACGCGACATAAATAACAGATTTCGTTTGTAATTATCTTCTTCCAACGCACTGCGGAATGAGTGATGAGACAAACATCTGAAAACAAATAACTCCATTCTGGCAGTAGCAATCACTTTTGTCCGATAGTTCACACTCAATATTATATCATCGGAGATTTTCACGAAACCTTTTCTGTATTGATTGGGTCTAATACAAGTTGCATTAAAAATTAGATAATTTTTTTACTTGATTAGTACCCTATAATACATATCGTGGTTAGCGATAAGACACAAATAAAATATCGGTAAATTGTACTGGATCAATTCATTACTAAGCTAAACCTCGTTTGTTTTAGTAAAATCATGATAATGTGTAAAACTATAATTTATCGAAGGTTTTCACCTTATTTAGATTTTTATAAGAAGTATGCAATTTACCCTCTTTGATTTTTTTTAACAGAATGATTATTATATTGTTAAAAATGCTGTGATTTTTCTACTTATAAAAGAATATAGTAAATGTTTTCATTTTCTTCTTAGGTCATATATGATTTTGCTTTTATGCGCGAAACTTCTGAATTAGAACTATACGAGGAGATCTTATGTAAAGTACTGAGATATTTTGGCGTTAATCATCAAACTGCAAAGAAAATATGGGAAGACTTTAGAAAAGTTGACGCAGCTGTATTAAAGTTATTTGCGGTAATTATATTTTTGTTTATTCTTTTTGTATTTTCATTTCAAAAACTTGAAACAATGTATTAATTTTAACCAATTCGGAGATTGAAACTACAAAAAGATAAATTTGGAATTAATGAAAGATTTAAACTATTCATATTGTAATTTTTGAAGAGGCTATACTGTCACTAGGAAGTAAATAGTTATCATCAAAAAATATTTTTATCCATATAAGAGATAATCTTAAAACAAATTTGTAAGGAAAAAGAAATTTAATTTAATTTAGAAACAAAAAATACAGATTTTAACTTCTTTGTTACATGCGTAAAATGTTTGATTTAAATTAGTCATTTTATATACTTACATAAGGCATTTAGAATAATTTAAATGCACAAGTAGTGTACAAATGCTGGATGCATTGAAAATGTTATTTAGGGGAAAAAAAAGGAATTTTCTCTGCATTAAATTTTGTTTTGTAATTACTAAATACTATCAAACTTACTCATTAAAAAGAATACTGTTTATTTTAAGTTCATTTATATATAACCTTTTTTCAGTAATTAAGTGACTAATTTATTTTAAAATAAGTTTAAACCTTTTCTTTCATTCAATGTTAGATACATTTTTTCATTTAACATTTTTCATAATTACTACCTATACGAGAACAGTACTCTTATTCCTTTCATATCGTATCCAATATCGTAAGTGTGTGAATAATAATGCTTTACAAAATATCAAAAGGATTACTCCAATTCTGATAACGAAGATCCGATTGATGAAGACTTCCTACCCGAAGAAAAGTATCTAAACTGTAAATCAGAGATCACTGCCAATACAGTAAGAAAGCTACTTTTTTTTTTTTTTATCTGAATCATTTTTTTTTCAAGAATTTTGCCACACAATTTTTGTTTATAAATTTCTTTTGCAGGAAACCTAAGTAATTCACAAAATTGTTTAATGAATAAACATACCATATACATATCATACACATTCATAGTATCATACATACATAGAACGGTTTAAAAGTGTAGATGAAGTACATGGTTTTAAGGAGCAAGTCGGGTCCGAGTCAATAAGCAGTCAGTTGTCATGGTAACTCAAGAATTTATTTTCATAAACGATGAGAGTAGTAAAGTAGTGACTGTTGAAACGATGAAATAAAAATGTCAAGTCGAACAGGAATTTCTGGCTTTTATAGGTTGTCAAAGTGACATGAGCAAAAGACATGGCTTGAACTGGTTTGAGCCGGTTTAAACTGGAAAGATCCAACCAGATCTGAGGCACATCTCACTGAAATCCGGTAACCCTAGGAAAAACTAATACGAAAAGAGATTGCCTATGGGAAATACATTCCATATCATACACATACGGCATTAGTACAATTCCAAAGAGGTATAAAAGTTTTCCATACATATTGTTGCGTTGGACGGGTTCGAAAGATTTGAAGCCAAAGCAGATCGAAACTTGCAGAAATTTATTCCAAAATAACTCTTCACAGTTCTCTTACAGCTCCAGAACTTCTCGTTCTAGTAGACACAATACAGCTCTTTTCACCTCAATAGAGCACAAAACAGCAGTTAAAAACTTGACAACAACTGCTAAATCGCCGCAAAAAAACAATGCAATACAGTTCGCTCAGTATCTCCAGTCAACTGATTCAGTGACTCAAAATCCAAGAACTACTCCTTCACCCGCTCCCTGAGCTTTTATAGGGGAGGTGAACGTACGTGAACCTTCTTGAAACTCCTAGAGGTAGACATTTGGAGAACTTTCCAGATTGTAGTCGAAAAGTCCTTATACATGTACATGGGATACATGTACCCATACATGTACCCATACATGTACCGAAAATGTCGCCAAATGGTCGCCAAGTTTGGCGACATTTGGGGATTTCTCGCCAAATTTGGCGACAAAAATTAGTCGCCAAAACCGTCGCCAACTTGGCTCTATCTCGCCAATTTGGCGAGATCTCCATTACCATAATGTTAAATGCCCTGCCCCTTGAAACTCGCTTCCCAGAATTACCTCTGTAAAACCCGTTATCAAGCATTGATATGCTCACTGCAGGGAAACAAACCATTGCATTGCCTTATGCGAAATGTACAGAAATTTATCTATTTACAAAATTAGCACTACGAAATATTTACAAATATACAAAAATTCGTAACAATATCATTTAAATTATACTGGGTGATTTTGAAATTAAGCGCAATTTTCCGTCCCTGTGATTTTCCTAGCTTAATATTAATTCCTTTAAATAAGGAAATTGGTATTATATAGAAAAAGGTTTACATTTAATGTTTTCAGCCATTATTTTTAAAAAAAATATCTAAATGTAACCTCCATGGAATGTCTCCATCCTGTTTTTTCGTGTTAACTGGAGAAAATAAACATGATTAATAATGTATTTGTGGAAAAATCTGGGTTAAACATTTATTTAATATATGAACGATAAAGTAATCACAAAGAAATATAAATTTTAATTCCTTTTACCACTTTATTTTAAACACCTAAGTTGTCCCTGGGGTGCAGAGGTAACCTCCTCGTGGAATATCTTTAACTTGATTAAAATTCTACTAGAAAGCAACACAGTCTTCTTTACCAGATCTGAAGTGAAGCTCAAGTCAACCATTTTGAATGGTGATGTTGTTGGATGTGCATAATTTTATTATGTTTGTGAAAAAGCTCTCCAATCCTCAAAAATCAGGCGAGTTCTTTTGTTCTTGCAACCTCCATGTAATGTTATTAGTAATGTTATTTCTTATAGTGTTAAACGTACTTTTACAGTAAATTCCTATCAAATAGCCATTTTTTCCCCCTCTAAAAGCAAAGCCTTTGCCTTTTCAAAGCATCCTCAGTCTTTTAGGTTAGGTTTTAAGCATAGTAATCTACTTATTTGTAACCTCCATGGGAGTAATCTCCATCGATTGTGTTAACCACGGAGGTTACAGTTAACCAAAGAGGTTACTGAAAGTTATGTATGCATGATGTTATCGGCCTAATTAATTATGGATTTATATGCTATTTTGTAGATTGGCTTTATTGATATTTGATTTGACAATTGCAGTTAAATTTTAATTTTTTATAAAGTCTTTTGCTACTTAGTCAATGCATACATAATTCTTTTGCCAGATTTTTAGACAGCAGACTGTAGACTTTATTTCAAAATGTCCTCAAACTTTAGTTACTATCAAGCATGGCCCCGGGGGGAGGAGTGCAAGGAGCCATGGCGTACTCCAAGATGAAAAATGTAACGTTGAAATTTAACGTTATAAATAGTAAAGGTTACGTTTTACAATATGTTAAATCTCAATGTTCAACTTTTCCTTTTCGAGCAAGCCATGGCACCTTGCTCTCCTACCCCGAGCCCGTGCCTGTTTAATATAGTTGGGCATAGGCTTACCTAAAATTATTCATTTAATTTATTCATTACAGTTTGAAATTGCTCCAAGAAAAAAAGAGAAGAAAGGTCTTAGTTCAGCTTCACCTGCTATCAAAAGATCAAATAAAAATAAACAAAAAAACCTACTAAAATATCAGATGCTCAAAGAGAAAAGATACGACGGATGAAAAGAGAGTCTGAATAAAAAAGGAGGGATAGAATTAAAGAAGGTCCTTCGTTATATGAAGAACATAACAGTGATTTATGATCTGCAGACAGCAAATAGAAGAAAGGCCTAAATAATACACTTACACAGAAAATACTTTTGTTCTTGTGAGATTTTATGCAACAAAAAATACCATAAGGCATTATCTTGGCGTTATTCAATCTTCTGTTGGACTAGAGTGTACCATTAAGTTTTTAAGGAAATCTTAACGAGATTTGTGTTCCCACCAAAAGATGATGTTTTTACTGTTGATATAAAATAATTTTTTTAAATTGCAGCAGCCAATACTGAACAAAAGAGGTCATCATAGAATTTCTGAAAATTTAACAAAATACAAAATTATATTAGCCAAACTTACTATATTTAGCATTTAAAGAATCATTTGCAACCTTCATGGATACAAATGTAACCTCCGTGTCCAGCAAAATTTAGAAAAAACATTTTTTTGACCTTTTTCTTTAAATTAGTAAATGTATTATTTTGTTACTAAATTTCTAAGAGTAAAATTTCAATTTTGTTATCTATTTTTACTTTTATGTTTTTTTACTTCTTCAAATTCTCTTTAATTTCAGAATCGCCCATACATATGTGTATTAAAACATATAAATAAATAAATAAATAAATAAATAAATAAATAAATAAATAAATAAATAAATAAATAAATAAATAAATAAATAAATAAATAAATAAATAAATAAATAAATAAATAAATAAATAAATAAATAAATAAAATGAGTGAGTAAATAAATAAATAAATAAATAAATAAAATGAGTGAGTAAATAAATAAATAAAATGAGTGAGTAAATAAATAAATAAAATGAGTGAGTAAATAAATAAATAAATAAATAAAATGAGTGAGTAAATAAATAAATAAATAAATAAATAAATAAATAAATAAATAAATAAATAAATAAATAAATAAATAAATAAATAAATAAATAAATAAATAAATAAATAAATAAATAAATAAATAAATAAATAAATAAATAAATAAATAAAATGAATGAGCGAGTAAATAAATAAATAAATAAAGTATACCATTGACATCTTACATATGTATAAGTATATGCATAGTATACATATAGTAAGTATTGATTTAAAGACAATCTTGTAAACGCTCGCTTAAGACTCGAAAAAAATTATTCTATTGAAAGGGTTTTAATATCAGATTGACATAATGGATTTGACGATATTTTAAAATTCAATGGAATATTTAAAGTTGAAAATTAAATATAACAACATTGTTTAAATTATAAATTTTATTTCTAATATAAAAATATCTCAAGAAATCTCCAATTACGATTGAAATATATTTAACCCTCATATTGAATTTTTTACTACTTTTATTTACTACGTTCTTTTAAAATGCTATGGAATATTTTAAATATAATTGGACATTTGGAGCTGAAGACCATCTGATAATGTTTTTTAAATATATGACTCAACCATTTCAACTGTAAACTCAGCTAAAAAAAATGTAAAACTAAGGATGTGGAACAACGCACAACTTTCAATTACACTTAATACTGATAACTGCATTTGAATTTCTCTTGGATTGTTGTATTTTACCCTTAAAAAAAGCAACACCAGAATGGAGATATGCTTTACGAAATGCTTTTTTTTTTTTTTTTTTTCTTTTTTTTCTTTGTAAGTAAAACATAAGAGAAGCAATAATTGATGGGTGATGTTCAAGGTAAGAGAACTCTGTGTTACAAGCATTCGATGTAACGCATTTCTACTGGAATTTTGAAGTTGGTAATATTTAGAGCACCTTAAAAGGCATTAACTTCATCGATTGAGATCAAAATCGTTAGAGTCGGCTTTTGGCGATTGCCGAAAAACATAAATTTTTTCGATGGGTAATCGCAATTTTGACTCAAACCTTACTGACAGGTCGCATATGGCCACAACTAACCTGTGCACAAAATTTGAACATCGTAAGTCAATTCGTTCGGGAGTTATGCTGACCGCAGACATCGTAAGTCATCAGATCTAGATGTCTCTCACTTAATACTGATAACTGCATTTGAATTTCTCTTGGATTGTTGTATTTTACCCTTAAAAAAAGCAACACCAGAATGGAGATATGCTTTACGAAATGCTTTTTTTTTTTTTTTTTCTTTTTTTTTTTTTTCTTTGTAAGTAAAACATAAGAGAAGCAATAATTGATGGATGATGTTCAAGGTAAGAGAACTCTGTGTTACAAGCATTCGATGTAACGCATTTCTACTGGAATTTTGAAGTTGGTAATATTTAGAGCACCTTAAAAGGCATTAACTTCATCGATTGAGATCAAAATCGTTAGAGTCGACTTTTGGCGATTGCCGAAAAACATAAATTTTTTCGATGGGTAATCGCAATTTTGACTCAAACCTTACTGACAGGTAGCATATGGCCACAACTAACCTGTGCACAAAATTTGAACATCGTAAGTCAATTCGTTCGGGAGTTATGCTGACCGCAGACATCGTAAGTCATCAGATCTAGATGTCTAGATCACTTTTTTTGAAAACTTGTCATTTTTTTTTATCTAGATCTCCCCCCCCCCCCCACACACACAAAAAAAAAATCGCATTTTTTTTACCAAATGTAATACTTCTATTACCCTATGTTAACATATGAGTAATTGAAAGTACAAACAAACAAAAACATTTTACTTATATGGCATCTTGTTATTGTCCAAAGAGCACATTAAGATATTAACACAATGTGGAAAAAGTCCTTACAAAAATTACTGTCCATTTCTGTTATTACAGATTTTTGTTTAAGTTTTGTATTCAAATGGAAGTTTTAGAATGAGTAAAAATGCATAATTGTATTTAACGAGGACTAACATCGTATCAACTAGCACTTTTAGTTTTGTGTATGACTACACTCACAAATAGAATTAATAGTGTTCAGTAGATATACTTTATTGAAATCATAAATATGTGTATGAGTATCTAGTTTTTTTGGTATTTGGATTGGTCAGTATATAAACAAAAAACACGGTTGAAATTTACATTTAAAAAGAAATACATATTGCAATTATCTTTTTCTCTTACTTTTTATCTTCTATGAATTGCCTTGATGGGAAACTAATTTAGCTGTACATATAGTAACGAGTGTTTTTATGACAAGTTTTAAATGTAATTATATTCACACTCTCAAAATGAAAAAAATTGAATTGTGCATTTTCAGGTATCATTGTGTGAGACTTTACGGCACTTTATCCAATACTCTGAAATCGGAAACCTCTTTATCAAAGATATTGTTCGCATCCCCCACTATTCAGCCCTCTTCGTTGAAAATATATTTCTACAGATGGACAATTTTACGCACAGGTGAGCTATGCACCTTTAAATTCTCATTCAAATAAGAGGAATAATTTTAATTGGAGAATGCACCTTAAGAAAAACATCATGTTAGGTGCAGTCCTATAGTAAAGCAACACTTGTGATTTTCTTGTGACCAATCAAAAGAATTTTTAAAAGCAAATTTGAATTTTCACAATTCATTAGCCAATCACAATGCACTTTACATTTTCTCGCCAACTTAGTAGTTGAACGTGATATAGCCATTCATAAGTTCCAGTCACCCAGGTTAGTCTTTTTTTATTACCATTAAAGCTTGCTTACTCTTTTTTACTATAGATTACTGTCTCCTTTCTACAGCCTTTTACGTCTTTGATCCTTATTACTACATCGTCTTCTTAAGGGGTACATATTGATGGTGTTAGAGTCTCAACATTTTCAATAGTTAGCTACGTGTGTACAACCGTGGAGAGTCTGAATTTTTTTTTCGAAGAAGTGTTAACAAGTAGTATCATAGTAAAAGTGTTGTACTGCGGTTAACTCAAAACATTGCAGATCATATCACTGTAATAAAACTTTTAGAAAAACATTGCCTCCCAGAACTTATTTAGGGTTTCAGAAATGTTAATATTGTTAAAAATTATAGGTTCTTGATCAAGGATGCAATCAAAGGTGCTAGTGATCTCGACCACCAACGAAACTAATTTTCAACATTAGAGGACCTATGCTATATTTTTAGAGTAACATTTAGTTCGACGGGTAATTTTTATTTCTAATTGGTTAAGTACTACACTAGTCGATAAAAAATAACAGATCTTTCTCAGGTAGCGGTATGGAGATGCACCCTTGAAAGATTTTGACAGATGAAGTCGCAGGTCAAGAGGGACGTCAGATAGGACATGTCAAGATCAAACCACCATCTGTCATTTTCTATTCTACTTACACTTTGCTTTCCTTCATAGATGCCTATTTTACTACGATGTTTTCTTCTCATCTCGTATTAACCTCATAGCATCCCATTTTTATTTCCAGGCCCTTGTTACTCAACGACGCACACAAAATACTACATAATATACTGCAAATTCATTTAAATACTCGTTATTATCATCAAATATGATGTCCGTTGATAAGAATCCTATTTTTTCCAGTGAGGTGGCTAATTATTTAGCTCTAAGATTCGTCCTTTCGCACCTTGACGTAATGAGTGGCCTTTTCCGATCAGTCCTGTGGAAATACCCTCAAGCTACTATTATTCATTCGGGTAACAAAGCGTCAGCCATCAAATGGGAGCATTGCTTAAGCTGGATCATCAATTTTATGCCCCACGCCCTGGCACAGGAATATGTGGCCAGGGAATTCTCAAGTAGCCAGAGAGAAGAAGTAAGTAAAATATCTTACAAAATTTTGCAAGCAACTTAAAGTTATTTTCCTTGTACTTATATTCTTTCAAACGTATAACTGATTATGGGTTAGGCATGCATATTTCCTGTGGTTTGGAATACAAGTTAAGCTGTAGGTCCTGGCCTGATATTTAGTCGTTAGTGTGCATAAAAGTAGGTCATTGAGCGTACAAACCAATCAATCAATCTATCAAATACATAGCTGTAAAAATTGGCTTAGGCATAATTTAATTTTTGTCTGTTTGAGGGAATGTCAGTTTGACAGAATTCCACAACCAAAATAGAACGTAAAAATGTATAAGTAGAGCTCAAATATTGAATCTGAAACGTTAGAGAGGATTTTGGATAAATGCTTTTTTGGTTTTTCTATTGACTAGATTTGAGAAACATTTAGGCAACTAGTTTTTTAATGTTCATACTATTACAAAGATATAATTAATGAAATAGAAACTCTTTTTTAAAATTTAGGTCAACAAAATTGTGGAAATTTACCTCGAAGAGGCAGAAAATTACATTGCTGAGCAAAAGTGGATTAATGACAGTGCAAAGGACCTTTTGAAACCTGCAGTGTGTATATGTATTTTTTAATGATTTTTCATTGATTTCATCTTGAAAACTGACCATGATTTTTTTTACACATTATGTTGGTTTCTTATCATAAAAGAGGAGTAAGCAGAAGAGTACAAAACGCAGTTTTTCATGGGATCAACATTGACAGAAAGCACTAGGTTGAATTCCAATTTGAAATGCATGAAACTACAAAAACCCCTACCACTATAGGACACTTCACCAAAAGCTTCAACGTTCTGAATGATTACAATGATACCAAATTTCAATTGGACTTCGTAACTTCGGTCAACGTTGAACCCATGAATTTATTCGAGTCAATCTGATATATATATATTTTTTTTATTCGACTGTTGTCACGAATCAACGATAGAATTTTTAATAAGGAAAATATCAGCACTAAATGTTTTTCTTGAGTTCGTGTTCTTTAATTCGGTTTGTATCAATTGATTAGAAAAAATTGGGTATTATAAAACTTTTTTTTTTTTTTTAGACTTGTGTTTCAGACTTTAAGACATAATGGAGTGGATTGAGTCAGTTTAAAACACTAACTAATAACATGTGGAAAATAAGTTTTAAATGAATAATAGTACAAAAAGGATAAATATCAGGGTTTGTTTGTGAGACATCCTTACTTGCTTATTGCCTTAAAGTAAGGGATTTTGGCGAGAGAAAGGGTATTAAAGAAAAGATAGAGATTTTGGTTCTTGTACCAAGTTCTAATACAACCAAGTTCTTGGTTAGCTCTAATAATATGATTTTTTTTTTCCAGATTAGAGATACGTCAAATCAAATGGAATATTTTATGAATGTTCTACTGAATGGTACAAAACTGAATTCAAGTTTGGACGATGTAAGTGCACTGAACTTATAACTTAAATGGAAAAGAAACAAGTTATTATCAGCTGCTATCAATATTTTATTTGAACTGAGTTTTATCCGATTAGTTTTCCTTGGGTTATAAAAATGGTTTTCCCTTGCCTCCTAGGACCTACACGGTAGTGGCTATATATTTATGCCAGCTAGGTTTCTGTAAACTACTGTGGCTCATCCACGAACTATGATTGATTATTATTATTATTATTATTATTATTTTTTTTTTTAATTTTTTTTTTTTTTTAATTATCAATTTAAAGAGTTTTAGAAAGCTTAAGGGATTAAACAGGGCACCACATCTTTTCAGTTGAATAACTACAAGAAAAAAGGTTAACTTACCAAATCAAAATAACAACACCGCCTTGTAAGCTAAGCAAAAATCGTTCACAAAAATCAGAAAATCTTTCTCTGTGCTATAGCTTTTTTCTAGCTTCCTTTACATGGTAACAAAGCCTTTTGATGGGAAAGTTGAAACTAACTATAAAACTTGCAATTGACCAAATTACCCTCAAATACTTTTTTATGATTTTTTTCGTGGAATTAATATAAAAGAAAATATTTCTGAATATTCTAAATCACAATCTGCTAACTTTACAGGAGAGAGAAAAATATTAATTCTAATCCCATAGGGTTTTCTTCATAGAGCTGTGTTATTACTCTCTATATACGCTTTAGAATTTTTTGCGTGAGTTACGATGTCATGTTTTGATAGAGAAAACGAACGTTTAAGAAATTATCTGCAATAAATAAAAAACTCCAAATTTGGATTAATTCTTAATCCCGGATAGAAGCCCGGCTCAAAAGGTTATACCAAAGCTGCTTCTGCGTTTCTATTTAGCATTCACTGCTCTTGTTCAATGTCACTGTTTTGTGAAAATCTGTCATACCCAATTAAATTATTTTAAAACGTAACATTATATCTTCCGATTGTCTAATGTTGTATTAATTTTTAAGGCAACATTATTTCCTTAAGTAAAATACCTTAATACCTTAAATCTCACTTGCCATACTACTAATTACTTTTTAAGAAAATAAGTTATTTGTATTTGAAATTCTAAGATTCCTCTAATTCTATAATAGCAATAGATGTTTTAAAAAATATTTCTTTTAATTTTATGTCCAACAAAACGTATCCCGTTGACGACTATCTTGTATTTTTTTTCTTATTTTTTTCCCTTTCTTTTTTTTTTATTCCTTCTCTTTTTTAATATTATCCAACTAATAGACTATGTTGGTAATATTCAAAGTGCTACTTACTTACTAATGTAGACTTTGTTTGTTATATTGGACTATCTAATTAATAAGACTTCTAGTTCCACCCAATTCAATTTGTAGGTTTTACTTTCTTTATAGCCAAGTATTTGAAAGCTTTAAAAACTTACTGAAATCTCCATTTGAGTCCTACTAAATTTCCAAAACACCAACTTTAAACTGGTGTGTCTTTAAGATGTGTTTCTGTAACAGTGTCTGTCACACATCCCAATTAGTTTAATTCATAAAAAACTTTTAATACTTTGCAAAATGCTCGAAGCCTGATATATCTTTCTTTCACAAAAACCGCTTATACTATGTTGGAGAAACTATATAGTTTTATTTTTAGTTTGAACCAACCAACCAAAGTTTTCTTCAGAATGCTGTAGAATATCACAGACAAGCTTGGAAGTTCTATTTCGTTAATTGCAGAGATGAGCCAGAAGAGGTGACAGATGAGTGAGTTACTGTTGTCTTGCCTTTCTTTTCAATTTTCCAAATATATTTTGGTGGCTTTTTTCACTATATATATTTTTTTTCTAGATACAGAAAAAAAATATGATACTTTTGAAAAATAAAACCAAATTTGCTGATTTTACGGATTATAATTCAAATTTAATCAGATTGTCCGATGTATTTTTGTATGAAGTGCGTTGTGAGTAAATAGTTTAAATATGTCTTTTAATTAGAAACTAGCAATAGAAAATTTTAAATTAAATGCGCCTGCTTGCATATGCGTGTGCAATAAATTGAAGATTTCCAAACATAATAGGGGGGGGGGGGGGGGGGAAAGAAAAAAAAAAAAAAAAAACATATCGGAACTTGAGTTCTAACTGATTTGGATAATATTGCATGCAGGATATAAAATAGTCCTATGTGAAATTTTAAAAAGGTTATTGGATAAACAACGAATTAATGAAAATGTTTATGAAATTCCTATCTTTAATTCACGTCTGATCGTTTTTTATCTTTCAAATATTAAAAATGAAAATATTTGTAAGTGTGCTCAGAAAATAGTTGGTTAGTTGTTTTCAGATTATCTGGCGCCGTCAGCAAACGAGGGCTATAATGCGCCGAAACTTTCGTCATTAGACAAGCCAACATACATTTACGAACACCCATGCCTAACACGGGACTCGAACCCGCAACCTCGCGGTCTAGAGGCTAGCACGCTAACCACTATACCGTTTGGTCGGCCTCAGAAAATATATTTAGATTTTGTGAGTGTTGAACATTTTATAAAGTATGTTCAATGTGTAGAAATAAGTCTATTTTTTTTTTCTAGATATTTTGATGTTAATGCTTATCATTTTCGTGGAATACTAGGTAACTATTTTAAAATAATAATATGTAACATAGTTTTTAACTTAAAATTCATTTTTAAAAACACATTTTATTTCATTGTATCTACAACTTTAATTTGAATTTAAAACTTTTAACCAGAATTTGAATTAAATGTGTAGCACACAAAGCGTTATCAAATAAATTGTCTCTCAGCCAAAAAGTATTTGCTTTGTTTTACTTTGCGTTGTGAACGATCAATTTTCAGTATGTTCAGTATATAGGCAGATTATTGAAATTGGACTTATTTCTTTTACATTTCGAAATATTTGATAAACAGAGTTCCAATATAAATCTTTATACATGTAAACGTTTTTCATATCTTCAGTTGTTTTCGTAATATTTGTTATTTTAAAAATATGTCAAATCCATCTGCTAAAAGCATTAATAAAAAATAAAAGAATTTTGCAAAGAGAAAAATTAAATATTTAGATAAGTTACTGGCGAATTGAAATTTAAGAAGTACTGATTCTAATTAAGTACGGAGAGTATTTCGTAGATAAACGTCAAAATGGCGGATAATTCCCAAAACTAATAAAAGATAAAGTGTTTCGCCACGATTTTTGAGTAAAAAATTAATTTTTTGCAGGTTGTTATAAAAATAAAATATGTAATAAAATCTATTGCAGACGTCCGAGTTGGGATGGTTTTGCCTCCAGTTTATCAACATGGATTACCAAAGTATTTATCTTTCAATATCTATACTTTTTCTATTTAAAAATATTGTACATAATATGCAGCATCTTATAAATCTTAGTTATTTTCTTTCATCTTTAATATTTTCTTCACATAATCTTTCATATTAAATTTCGAAATAGTTTTGCAAATTATTCAGTTGTTATACATTTTTTTGTGTGCATATTTATATCAATAAGTGGTAACATATATTATTTTTGTTAAAGCATTGCTTTTTTTTAAAAATTAAAACAGTAAGTGAGCACTTAATTCACAAATATACATTAAAAAACAATGACGTTGTATTAAAATAACTTTTTGCGATATCTCTTAGTGATTCTAATTTGTTTTAGGTTGTTAAACCTTGCTACAATGGGAACAACTATAGGTCACGAACTCGGTCATGAGATAGGGATGTTCTTGGGTGAGTTCCAATGTGACACAAAATTTTTAAATACTTACGACAAACATTATCCTTTAATAGTAATAATATTAAATTAAAAAAAAAGATTGCATTTACCTTCAGAATTGATCCCAAAACACAATAATTAAGCCTTTAACAACTCATTTCGAAATAATTTGAAGTGCTCGAATGACGATATTTAATTCATGTTTGCTTCGAGATCTAATGTCTGACTCAAAGTCGTTGACACACTAACCAATCCAAAAGCACTCCAACATGCTTGAATCTACACTCACCGAAATATATATCAAGTAGATGGGTTCAAACCATATTTAGGTTCGCCCATCTCCCTATTTTTTCTCTTAAAACAACCATGAAATCTTATTGCTGAACATTTTAACTCCTTCGAGTTGCCTTCCCTACATACGTCATCTACCAGAAACTGCGAAATGATTTTTTTTTTAAATTTAATTGTTCTAACGTCAGAGCACATTTAATATTTTTCAAGGAATAGTTTGCGTGTTGCCTGCAAATTTTAGCATACAAATGATGCAAAACGATTGCAGATGATAGACGCGAACGAGTGACATCTCTGTAGAAGACTAAATAGAATATGACATTCATTCAAGAGTCTGCAGTCGCAATCATTTGAATCCTCCGATTATAAGCCATGTTTCGGTACTCGCCCGTCTGACCTGTCACAACTGTTACCGATGTCCAAAGTTTCTTCTCTGGTTGAGTGTGAATGGTGTATTAGATGTATGCTTTACTGAGCCATATGATTTATGATAGTATAGACTGATAGGCGATTGCAAATTTAGCCACCCCATTAAAGATCATTCTGAATTATTTTTTTATAGTATATGGAGAAAAGTTAGTAGATCAGAAATCCACTGATCTTCCGTGACAAAAATGGCTGAAAATGGTCAAAAATCGACTTTGGATGAGTTGAACTAAATCCGATTGCAAAATATGTCAAACTTGCCAAAAAGTGAGCACATATTTTCGTCTGGTATCCTATCGCACTTTGATTTTCAATGACGAAGGGCACAGACGATTTCTGATCTCTGGTTCGGGAAACTTGTGTATTTTTAAAGTAAGCCAAATTGGCGACATCAGTTACGTAATCAGTTACGTATCTAAATCGTCTGCAACTTTCTTAAATGAAAATAAAAGATTGATTAGTTTCTAAATAAAAAATAGTGCACATTATTTGGCAAGTCATGGTATATTTGACTATCGGATTTGATCCAACTTATTCAAAGTCGATTTTTGACTAGTTTCGGCCATTTTTTATCCCACGCCAGACAAGTGGATAAGTAATCTAATGACTTTTCGCCACTTTCTAAAAAAATTTCAGAATGATGGTCGATGAGATGCCTAAACTGACAGCCGTCTCTCGGACTAGTAGTATTTGAATACTTAAAGGTTCGCTACACATTTCAAATACAAAGTAAATTTGAATTTAAGGAAATTTGGAAAATGAGGATCTCAACGAAGAAGTCAGAAGAGTATTTTTGGAAAAGAAAAAGTGCCTGGAAGAGCAGTATTTTGAATATGAAGTGGAAAAAATTGGAAAAAAGGGAGGTGGTATTTTGAATCATTTGTGTGTACAACAATCAATTTATGTTTTGATGATATACTTTTAAATGTGCAATTATTTTCACAATCAGACTAATTTTGTTTATATTTTTTGTGTATTTGATCAAATAAAGTAAAAGATAGTTAGAGAATACATTAGATGATGAAACATTTAAATTTTCATAGTTTTAAAAAGCGGCAGCCGTATAAAGAATTGTGACCAATTGTTTGGAAAGGATCAGCTAAGTAGAATACGCATCTTAGGTTTATTAATTGGTTGTTTCGCTTTTACTATTCTCCAAAATGCTCATATCAGGCGAATCGAGAATTAAATATAATTTTATAACAAATATAGTACTGTTGAAAATTAAGTAGTAATTTTTTTTTTTTTTTCATTTTAGTTTAATTTATTATTAATAAATCACTATTATTGGAAGCACGTTGTCAGACAAAAAATCTCATATAATATCAAATAGTCGGAGGGGCACTGCAAGTTTAGGTACCCCATCGAACATCATTCTGAATTTTTGATAGAAAGTGAAAAAAAGGGAGTAGATTACGAATCCACTGGTCTGCCGTGGCAAAAATGGCCGAAACTAGTCAAAAATAGACTTTGAATGAGTTGAACAAAAATCCGATTGCCAAATATGTCATTACTTGCCAAAAAGTTAACACAAATTTTCGTCTGGTAACCCACCGCACTTTGATTTTCAATGACGAAGGGCACATACGATTTCTGATCTCTGGCTCGGAAACTTGTATCTTTTAAAAGTAAGCCAAATTGGAGACATCAGTTACGTCATCAGTGACGTAATATTCATTGCCAACTTGGCTCATTTGTGAAAGATGGAAGTAAGCCATCGCCAGACATCTGAATCGTCTGCAACTTTCTTAATTAAAAATTAAAGAGCGAGGGTTACCAAATAAAAAAAGAATGCTCATTATTTGGCATGTTATGGCGTATTTGGCAATCGGATTTAGTTCCACTTATTAAAAGTCAATTTTTGACTAGTTTCGGCCATTTTTGCCACGGTAGACCAGTGGATTCGTAATCTTCTCAATTTTTTCCACTTTCTATAAAAAAAATTCAGAATGATGTTCGATGAGGTACCTAAACTTGCAATCGCCTCTCAGTCTAAAACTAAAATATTGACGAGTATCTATACAGTCAAAACAAACAAGTAGCATAAATAGAAAAAACTTTAATATGGTTCTATTTTACTATATCATATGTATTTAAGTGTGAAACAGAAATAAAGAAAAACGTGGTTTGTAGAACTTACAAAGATTTACTTTTTTAAATATTTACTACAAAAATACTAAATTACACTAAATTAAAGGCTTTCACCATTAAATTGAAAAAAAAAAAAAAAAAAAAAATCTATGTAGTCTATGATTTTACAGGTCAATGGAAGTCAAACCAGCAATGAAAACGTAGCTGACATAATAGCAATTGAGATTACTCAACGGGTGAGCATGTTTTTCTTACATTTGGTTAAATCTTTTCTAATTGAACCAGGTCTCTAAAAATTTCATAGTGATTTAAATAACTGGTTTATACGAAGTAGATGTATCTTGTGTCAGCTTATATCATTTACATCACTTTCTGGTCATTTTTAAAAAGTCATGTATAATCGCGCGTTATCCGCGTTCGGTCGGTGAATGTTCCTCAAGCCATACAGCAGAGTTCGCCACTAACTTTTAGAGACAGGTCTTATGACTTACGTTGAAGCTTTTTGCGGGCTGCAGATTTATACCGAATACGCCAATGTTTGTCTTTAATTACTATAGATTCAAAAATAAACTTTTTTGAAAATTAAAGAAATTATTGAATTTTTTGTATCTTAATAAAATTATAATTGATGTTTTATTATTTTATTCGAATAATTCAAAAATAATAATTTTCATTATTATGTAAATCATAGTTTAAAAAAAGAATCGAATCCTTTGTTACCACTTGGTGATCCTTTGTTACCATCACTCGGCCTAACTTTTAATAAAAGATATGCAAACCATACCCCCAGAGTCCCCCGTTTTAGGCGTTATCAATTGTGAGACGATGACCTTTATATGTTCGTAAATAAACGATAGTTCCTGTTATATTTGTGTCTGGTTATCATTATTCTAATAGGGGACACTGCAAATAACAAAGAAAGTTAAAGTTAAGTAACAGCAAATGAATGCAATATTTATAATTCAAAACCATAAAGTGTATCTCATTTAGTGCATGCTTAAAATACCTTTTAAATTTTTTACTAAATTGAATTTTTACATTTTATTCTATTCGATTTTTTAAGCAATTTGAAGTTGAATTGACACTTTTCAACTAGCATAAGAATGGTTGCACCCTAATAACATAGATTTGTGTTATTACAGTTTTTTTACTATGCCTTTATTCAGTGCTCATCCATTTATTTTAGGTAATTGATAAATACAGTCAAAGAGGAGAGGAATATCCCGATTTCACTTTACCAGGATTAGAATTCTCTAGTAAACAACTTTTTTACATTTCATTGGCACAAGTAAGTTAATTTACATATTTAAAGACAACTTCACATAGTTTTAATAATTTTGCTGAACATCTGATACTTTTTTTTAACGAAAACAAACAAATTTAAAGAAACGTTTAAATAAAACGATTATATTTTATTTTGTTACTGTTTATTACTTTATTAAACTATTCTAATGCCCAAAAATACTTGCCAAATAAAATACATTTGATTTAATTAAATATATTAATAATAAATGCCCATTTAATCAAAACCTTCTTTGATGTTTATGAATTTTATGTTATCGTATAATACAAGAGTCACTTAAAAAATTATTGTAGCTATTTCAGTTCGTAACTTTATAAATCTCACTATTCTTTTTACAGATCAATGTAAAAATGTCGAACTTAGCCCTTTTTTGCATATTTAAAAAAAGTCTTTTACAATAGTTTTCTATTAAATTTCTTTGCACTACTATTAGAAATTTGTCAGTAAATTTCCAGAACATAGTTATGAAAAAAGTTAATAATTCATAATCATCATTAAATTAAAACTTGTTGTTCAACATTTTGCAATTTGTAATGTAATGAGTATATAGCATGATTAATATTTCATAGTGACTCTTCATAGCATAATTAATGTTTCATAATGAGTCTTCTGATTGATATTTTTTGTCGGACAGAGATTAACAAAAATGATATTTGATTGTAATAAATATTTAAAGAGTACATGTTTCCCATGCGCTATGTCAACCGAAGTAAATGTTTCAAAAATGTTTTCTGCTTTGAAATATTTTTGCAGTAAAACACGTTCCACTATTTTCTCTCGACATAATGGCTTTATTTCTAAAAAAAAAAAAAGTTACAGACTAATAATAGTTCCTTTCATATGCCACTAGATGGCGGGAGAATCTCAGTTTTGACTAAAGCTTGACATAGAGCGTATTCATTCATTGTACATCTTTCAACAGTTTTCGGATGCTTAACCATTTGGAGGAAATGGTAATTATACACATACTGTCCATGTATGTTAATACAATTATATAGTTCTTACCAATTTCTTTTATTTGAAGCTGTGGTTCAATGTAAGAAGCAAGGAGAAGGAACAAAAGCACTTTGAAGCAGATGTCCACGCCCCTCCACAAATCAGGTGAGGGTTTTAGATATTAAAACTCATCGATCCTAATTGGTGTTTTTTCAGAAAATAAGACTTATTATTAAAGTACAAAAATATTTAATGTTGTTGAAGTCATAAGAGTAATATTAATTGAAGTGATTGTAATTTTCATTTTAATTGTTTAATTAAGATTATCTAATTATTTGCAGAATAACTGGTATGCTGCGGAATTTGCCGGAATTTTCGGACGTATTCAACTGCCCACCGGGTAGTAACATGAACCCTCTGCACAAGTGTTCTATTCGTGATTGAATACGAAGAAAAGTATTATCGAACTTCAAATCATAACTTGTATATTCAGATGAATAAAATTTAAATTTGTGCTTTACTTGATGTTTTTTTAAGTGCCCATTAACAAATTTTTACTTTCCGAAATTTATCATTTGATGAAAAAAAAGTTCTATGAATTTATTTTGGTGAAACCCCAGTAACAAAAATCCGTTGGCCAATATCAGGTCGACACTTGTCAATCCCGATGTGAGCCATAGTAGACTGACCGTTGCTACGGATCTAGGTCAAACTCGCCCAGTGCTGGGTAAAATATACTGGAAGTTTTGAAATGTTGATGCAGAGTTTTAAAATTGAAATGTAGTGTTATAAGAAAAAGCTGAGGTAGAAAATTTGTTTCGACATGCTTATTTTTTAAAAAACGATGTTCGAAATTCGGGATGAACTGGTCAATCTTCTCAGAGCCCCTGTTTTTGGCATTGACTAATACCACTGTGCTACCTGTGTAAATCTGAAACAGATTTTACACCTTACTGTGAACTCTCCTTCCATATTTAGCTGGAAGATGATCCTTGATAAAGATTTGCTGCCATTTGGCCAATCTCTATCGCGATTCAGGAGATTTTTCTTCCCCCCCCCCCTCCCCGATCATTCACCACTCTGTGACGACCACAATTAGCTTGTCTGACATTCCAGTCTTGATATATTTGCACTGCAGATGCTTGCCTTTATTTTACAAATGCATCGGTTTCGCTGGTCATGCTCAATGATTCCGAACTCCTACAACTGTTCCACTTTCAAAGTCCAACCAATCACGTGCTTCCCATATATTCACAAACAATTCAACTTAGGTTTTCTTCTTTTATGGACTTCTAGTATTAACACTGTGGCGCAATAGGTCATTAGCTTGAAATTTAAATGCTCTTTGCAGTCTTACAAACCTCGAGTCATTTTTCGTGGAACTCTTTTCACCCATTAAAATATTTTTATCTTTGACTTTTATTTAAGTTTTACCAATACCATGTTATTTTTAAATTTTTAACCGATGTTCGCCAATTTGTGAGGCGCAATATGGCCCACGTGTTGCCCTGGCGCTAGAAATATTAAACCAATCAACCAAAACAGTTAAAGTTTAAAACTGTCACTATGGTTGAGGTAAAGCGTCCGATTACTATATTAGCAATTAAAATAGAAAAAAAGAAATCTGAATCACAATTTGTCTATTCCAAAATTTATTTCATGACTACAAAATGAAAGTGCTTCAGAAACAAAAAAGTAATATGAATGTTAATTAAATTTTACGATCACTTACAATTATTAACTTTAAAATTAAACTCAAATTCATTTAGAGCTAGTGCAAGAAAAACCATTTCATCAAAATTTTTTTCTATTACAGTAATTTCTAACTAATATTTGAAAACTTTTGAGGTTAAAGAGTTCATCGATGAAATCGAATCTTCATCTTGGACACGACTTTGATGTAATTGGATACACTTACAGCTGCATTTTGTCAAAACCTTATTTTCGTTTTATTTTGTGACACTGTATATTCTTTTTTAAACAGTAACAGGCGTTGCTTTCGATATCTTCAAACGAATGTAAAACTGCAAGCTTTTTGTAAGTGATCAATATTAATCTTTTTCTAAGGTGAGTATTATTTTTATTCTATTATCTTTTTTGATCAATCTGTAATTCCACATATCACTTTCGTAGAATCACAAAAACAATCAAACACTGAGTATCATTTTGTGGTTTGTTAGCATTATCTGAATAGGTGGAACATTTAAAACGACCAAAAGTATTTATAACTACTATTTTTAAATTAGAAATTGCGCGAAATATTTGGTTTGCAGTTTGTGAACATAATGATGTGCATGACCAAACATTTTTTGGAGTATCTGATTGAATCAAGTTTAGTTTCTGCTAATGAACCTTTAAACAAGTAATGCTGTTATTCTCTTGGGTTGGTTGGTTTGTACACTCAATGACCTATTTTTATGCACAATGGCGTCTAATCAGGCAGGGACTTACTGCTTAACGTGGATTCCGAACCACAACGAACATACATGCCTGACCCGGGATTCGAACCTGGCACCTTTGGCATGCGTGGCCAGAGCGTAGCCACACAGCCATCAGGCGAGAGTTATTCACTTGGAATTACGATATTGTGGAAACTACTAGTAGGAAACCATTAAAAAAATTATCCACCGAATCTATGTATTATTCATAAATCCATATTTTTGTTGTAAAAAATAACTGCCATTAGAATGGTCGCCCTTATAAATTTATGAAAGTGGCTAAGCCGCCATTTTTATTTCTTTTAACTAGTTTAGTACAACTATTATAATTTATTGGGATAATTATAATTTATTAGGATAATTATAAAAAATTGTGCATTTGACATTTGAGATTAATAATTTTTTTGTAGTTGACCATTCTTTTTATACAACCTACAGCTCAAAGACTACTCTAGAGTATAAATCATTTCAAGACACATGAAGTCGAATCATATCAAAATTTTAACTTTTCATTCATATTTCTCAAAGAATTTTTCTAAACTTCAAAATGTATTTGAAACTATATTGAGGTACAGGAAAATATTATTTCACATTTGTCATTTAATAAATTAAACAAGCAAACAAATATTCAGACTGTTCAATAATATATAATCAATAAATAAAAACAAACTGTTCCCCCACGATAGAGGGCGCTCGCTGGCGTGTCTCACAATGCAGTACCAATTTTTCTGTACAGTTGCAACTTCTTGAGCTCAGATCGAGTTTTCATAGTGCTTGACCACTAAGAATAAAAAAAAAACATTCCGAATTATTTACTAATTTCTTTTTTGTTCCCAAAACTTGATTGAATACATTGTCATGTGCAACGAATCTATTTACTAAGATTCATATGGATTGGAAGACGGAAAGCGGATTAATTAGGCCTCCACAGATGGCACAAATATACCCACCCATATACCAAATCAATGTTAATATAAGTATTATAAAATTAATGTGATTTTACGCATTCATGTTGAAGTATGTTTTATTCATTCTAATTAAAACAATTTTGGCAACGCGAAAGAGTTTCAGCAATGATCGTTAATAATTATTTCCCTTATAGCGTTATTATGCAGCGCATAGTTGAATTTATTTGACTTCACACCATAATGATTTTATGCATTCAAGTTCAATTATCTTTTATTTATTTTGATTAAAACAATTTTGGCAATCAGAAAGAGTTTCAACAATGATCGGTTAAAGAGGATTTATTACTATCCCAAAGCGATTATAGGAGCATGTGTAAAAACAACCTTTTAGTGAGAGCGACAGCCTCCAAAATTTGATAGAATGCAATGATAGTTTCAGCCCGATTGGATCAGGGCAAGTGGGTTAAATAAGGTCTCCGTAGATTTTCCCATACTCACCCCACTACACACAAATTCGGAAATATTAAGGACTTAAAAACTAAACTTTATTCTCCTTTTCGAAAGTTCACAAAACTTAACAGCAAACAGGCTATCAAGCTATAACAAAAGTTTCACTGCTTACAACTTAGGGAAGTTTTGGTTATAATTATACCTACAAAGCACGAATTTTCCCGAAAAAAATAAGAGCAAACGATTTTGCAATCAAAACACGCAGAATAATCACGAAATTTCTTAACTCACGTATTGCCAACTTTTTTTTAAAGCTTGTTTTGTTGCTCTTAACAAATAACTTTAATTAAAATAGAATTTTAAAAAGAAATATGTACACTATTTACAATTAGTTACATGAAAATTACGTAATTATATGAATTTTTACACTAGATAGAGCAATAGTGATGGTCTCTAGTGGCCAGGCAGTTATTCTATGAAAAGTTTTATCGTCAATTTTATTAAAAATAATAATAATAATAATAACCCTTTGAATCGGCAAGCTGACGTAACGACAGTTATTGTCACAATCTATCTTATTTTGTTAAACGGGTACTTGTTTTTTGTGATTGTTATTGTTTGTTTTTGAATTTGTTTTATTGAATTTATTCAGAATAAGTTAATATTTTCATTTTCGAGTTGTTTGTTCAGTACGTTCAAAAGTAGGTAATTAATAAGTTAAACGTACTATTGTCTATTCTCCCGTCATTAGTTGAGACGCCCTAAATCCGAAAGCAATCAAATACATATTTTGACACTTACTGATTAGTCCTAAGATTTTTTTTATTTTTTATTTCATTGGATGGGTCACGTTCTTAGCCTATACAACAATAAAAAAAGAATACATTGTAATTTCAAAGTTCGTCAAAATAGGCATTTTATATTTTTTTGGATTTTGATTTTTTTTAACTTATTACGGCAGTATTGTAACTCCTTTGTTTTATGTTATTTAGAGGATGCCTACTAGTTGTTTCAGAACCAGAAGTTCTAGTCAAAGTATATGGTCCTGCCTTGTATTCGCAACTCTTGCAGTGTGTGGAATTGTTCTATATGTCAGCTTTATTTATAGAGGTAGGTATTGCACAGAATGGCTGAATAGTTTTTTAAGTCAAGTCATCTTTAAGAATTCATCTCTTCCTTCAATACAGGCTAAAATACCTAATGAAATAAATTTTGTACTCCTTTAAGGTTACTATTTATGTCAGAAACCAAAGAGTGATTAAGGGAATGATAATTATTCTGTAATATGCAGCAAAAATTATGCTTTGAGCTTTCTTATTTTAAAGAAAAATTTACTGGTGTAAAATTGTTACGATGTCATTTTATCTCATTTAATTTTAAAAGAGGTTTATTTTATTGCATATTTTAAAATGAAATGTATATTTTTTCGCATTCACATGATTAGGGATACTTTTGTAAGAGGTTTGTCACTTCATAAAAGGTTTATATAAAAACTAGCTGAATACCCGTGCTGCGCTACGAAATTTTACCATTAGCATTTTAGCGATCAAAAGACATTCATGTATTCTACACTTCAGACGTTTGCTCCCTTTTCGATCCCGACAAATTGATTTATCAAAATAGGAACTTTCCTTTGTTGACATTTTAAACGAAATTTATAATTGTGAATAGTAAACTGGAATAGTTTATTGTGTTTATGTTTGCTCTTAGTTCTAAATTTCAAAGTAGTAGCTGTATTGGAATTAAGTTAATTAGACATTAAGTTAATCATCGTATAGTTTCAATGTTGCGTCGTCTTTTCATCCCTTAAAAATTCGTTAATCGATATTGGAATGACTTATTTTTTTAACATTTGCAAAAAAATATCAGAAAAATGACTACATTGGAAGAGGAACATTCGGATATCCCTCGTTTGGAACATTTAACCCCTTTTCGACCACTTAAAGTGTGTTAATCGAGATCGGAATAGTTTACTTTTTCTATTTTTACCATTGTTGATATTTGTGCCGATTTTCAGAGTTGTGACTATGTGGGAAGTAGGATTTTCGAATGTCCCCCGTTTGGAACGTTTGACCCCTTTTCGACCCCTTAAAGTGTGTTAATCGAGATCGGAATAGTTTACTTTTTCTATTTTTACCATTGTTGATATTTGTGCCGATTTTCAGAGTTGTGACTATGCGGGAAGTAGGATTTTCGAATGTCCCCCGTTTGGAACGTTTGACCCCTTTTCGACCCCTTAAAGTGTGTTAATCGAGATCGGAATAGTTTACTTTTTCTATTTTTACCATTGTTGATATTTGTGCCGATTTTCAGAGTTGTGACTATGTGGGAAGTAGGATTTTCGAATGTCCCCCGTTTGGAACGTTTGACCCCTTTTCGACCCCTTAAAGTGTGTTAATCGAGATCGGAATAGTTTACTTTTTCTAATTTTACCATTGTTGATATTTGTGCCGATTTTCAGAGTTGTGACTATGTGGGAAGTAGGATTTTCGAATGTCCCCCGTTTGGAACGTTTGACCCCTTTTCGACCCCTTAAAGTGTGTTAATCGAGATCGGAATAGTTTACTTTTTCTATTTTTACCATTGTTGATATTTGTGCCGATTTTCAGAGTTGTGACTATGTGGGAAGTAGGATTTTCGAATGTCCCCCGTTTGGAACGTTTGACCCCTTTTCGACCCCTTAAAGTGTGTTAATCGAGATCGGAATAGTTTACTTTTTCTATTTTTACCATTGTTGATATTTGTGCCGATTTTCAGAGTTGTGACTATGTGGGAAGTAGGATTTTCGAATGTCCCCCGTTTGGAACGTTTGACCCCTTTTCGACCCCTTAAAGTGTGTTAATCGAGATCGGAATAGTTTACTTTTTCTATTTTTACCATTGTTGATATTTGTGCCGATTTTCAGAGTTGTGACTATGTGGGAAGTAGGATTTTCGAATGTCCCCCGTTTGGAACGTTTGACCCCTTTTCGACTCCTTAAAGTGTGTTAATCGAGATCGGAATAGTTTACTTTTTCTATTTTTACCATTGTTGATATTTGTGCCGATTTTCAGAGTTGTGACTATGTGGGAAGTAGGATTTTCGAATGTCCCCCGTTTGGAACGTTTGACCCCTTTTCGACCCCTTAAAGTGTGTTAATCGAGATCGGAATAGTTTACTTTTTCTATTTTTACCATTGTTGATATTTGTGCCGATTTTCAGAGTTGTGACTATGTGGGAAGTAGGATTTTCGAATGTCCCCCGTTTGGAACGTTTGACCCCTTTTCGACCCCTTAAAGTGTGTTAATCGAGATCGGAATAGTTTACTTTTTCTATTTTTACCATTGTTGATATTTGTGCCGATTTTCAGAGTTGTGACTATGTGGGAAGTAGGATTTTCGAATGTCCCCCGTTTGGAACGTTTGACCCCTTTTCGACCCCTTAAAGTGTGTTAATCGAGATCGGAATAGTTTACTTTTTCTATTTTTACCATTGTTGATATTTGTGCCGATTTTCAGAGTTGTGACTATGTGGGAAGTAGGATTTTCGAATGTCCCCCGTTTGGAACGTTTGACCCCTTTTCGACCCCTTAAAGTGTGTTAATCGAGATCGGAATAGTTTACTTTTTCTATTTTTACCATTGTTGATATTTGTGCCGATTTTCAGAGTTGTGACTATGTGGGAAGTAGGATTTTCGAATGTCCCCCGTTTGGAACGTTTGACCCCTTTTCGACCCCTTAAAGTGTGTTAATCGAGATCGGAATAGTTTACTTTTTCTATTTTTACCATTGTTGATATTTGTGCCGATTTTCAGAGTTGTGACTATGTGGGAAGTAGGATTTTCGAATGTCCCCCGTTTGGAACGTTTGACCCCTTTTCGACCCCTTAAAGTGTGTTAATCGAGATCGGAATAGTTTACTTTTTCTATTTTTACCATTGTTGATATTTGTGCCGATTTTCAGAGTTGTGACTATGTGGGAAGTAGGATTTTCGAATGTCCCCCGTTTGGAACGTTTGACCCCTTTTCGACCCCTTAAAGTGTGTTAATCGAGATCGGAATAGTTTACTTTTTCTATTTTTACCATTGTTGATATTTGTGCCGATTTTCAGAGTTGTTACTATGCGGGAAGTAGGATTTTCGAATGTCCCCCGTTTGGAACGTTTGACCCCTTTTCGACCCCTTAAAGTGTGTTAATCGAGATCGGAATAGTTTACTTTTTCTATTTTTACCATTGTTGATATTTGTGCCGATTTTCAGAGTTGTGACTATGTGGGAAGTGGGAGAATTAGTGATGAGTGAGTCAGTGAGTGAGTGAGTGAGTGAGTGAGTGAGTGAGTGAGGGCTTTGCCTTATATATATAGAGATTTAAATATTGCAACTTTTAAAATAAATTTACTCTGAAAATCACATTATAAATATGATTAAAAATAAAAGTACAAGTTGGAGTATGGCGCTGTCTCTTCCTAAGGTAGATAATATTATTAAAATGTATTAAAAGTATATTTATATTAAAAATTGTATTAAAATGTTAAGAGAAACCAACTATTTTAAAACTTTTGGCAAAAATGTAAAATGTCTACAATTACATCAAGTTTATAAGTATTGTTGTGAAGTGAAACTAATTAAACTTTAAAATTGAAAGTTAATTCATCATTATTTATTTAATATTTAGAATATTGATTGAGCAATGATTTGTCTTTAATAAATTTGCGATCACTAAATCATTGATAAAATCTGTCAAGTAGTTTTATTTATTTAATTTTTTCAATGCAGGAAATGTTAATATATCTTGTGAAAACTGTGATAAAAATATGGATATTCAACCAGGTAAAGTCAAATTTTATCCATATATTCGCATCTAAATTTCTGCACCCTATCTAACCTCCTTTGCTTTGCTTAGAATTAAGTGCTTCTTAAATAACTATATTCATACGTTTCTTCTTTATAGAAAAGTTTACTCAAGAAATTTGCCCAAATGTTTGTTCATCTAAAGAATGTGTATTTGCTGGTAAATATTTCCAAATTAATTTTAACTGGAATAAGTTTTCTTTCAAATATTTGAAGAATATTGCATTGTAGAAGAATTAAAAGTACATATTTTAAATAGCTCACCTATACTGATTAAAGACTTATTGAATAAGGACTTCATATTCTTATTAGACTTATAGATTTTTTCTCTCAGATTTATACTAGAGTTTTTTAATTCAATTTAATTGACTAGCTTCGATTTTGTATTGTTCTTGTGTGACAATTTTATTTTTCCTTCAGCCAATTTTCTTCTGGAAAATATGGATCTTAATGTGGACCCCTGCGAAGATTTTTACTCTTTTTCATGTGGAAGATTGGTGCAGACATTCAGTAAACAAGACAATTACTCAACCGTAGATGGAATGGAATTGAGACTAAAAACTACTCTAAAAAGTAAAGGTTTTATTACAAAGTTTAATTATCCCTAACCATAACCAACTAAACTTTGCGTTTGCTTACATGTTCCTTGTATCTAAAATCAACTCACTTTCTTTATGGTATCTTAATATTCTTGTGACAAAAATGCATTTAATGGCATTTTTTTCATTAATTAAAAAGTAGGTGGTACTTACTTTAAAATTAGGATGACCTACGTTTAATCCCGTCCACCATTCTCTAAAATCGAACAAAAACACGTTGGCCAATATCGCTCGACATTGGCAATTCCCGATGTGTACCGTTGTTACAGATCTTGACCAATCTTCCCCATTGTTAGATAAAATAGACTGGCAATTTTGAAATGTTGATGCACTGTTTTAAAATTGAAATATGTTTTTATAATAAAGCACGGAGGACTAAAAATATATTTTTTGGTGTTTTGGACATGTTTATTTAAAAAAAAAAAAAAAATCGTAGATTATGGAGCAATTCTCGAGTTTCGGCCAGGAATGGCCAATATTTCAACCCCCCCCCCCCCCGATTCCGACATTGGCCAATACTGCTGTTCAGCCTGGGCACTATTTATTCATTTCTCCTTTAAAGATATTAATTGAAAATGCAGTCATTAATTTATAAAAAATATTCATTTCCTAATGATTAATTTTTAAATTTAACAGCTAAATAAAAACTTAACACAAAAAATAATTTATAAAACTAAAAATAAAATGTAGAAATATTTTTAAATATTTTTTCAAGGTATAATAATCGATGCTTTCAACGTAAACATAATTTGTGTATGTGTAACGGAGAGCTGATTAAAACTTTTATAGCCTTGTTAGAGGTTATCCTGATCTTTGTTTCAACTCCTATGGTTCGGCTAGCTAAGGCATCGGTCTCATAACTAGAGTATCATGGAATCGAGCCTTCCATCAGCCTGGTGTATAGAATAAATAGTGGCTGCTGCATGTTAAAGTCATACAGCTTCCAATAATATTTATTTGATGTGGTAAAGAAGTGGAGAGGGGCTACCTTAGGTGTCGTCGTCTCATCATAGTTCATTGCAGGAGTCGTAGTTCAATTGTAGTTATTTGTAAATATCCTTGTTGGAATGTTATGACGTGGTATGTCCATCCTCTAGCCCTTGCGTCAGAAAACTAAAAATAACAACAATATCCAACTCTTATAATTGTTCCGTAGATTTGTTTTGCTTGCATAATTTTAAATTTTGAATGCTGCACTTGTGTTTTAAGGGTTGCCCTTCACATTATGTTTAGTTTGTTCCCTGGAGATATTCTGTTCAGTCTAGAGGGAAATATGTGAAAATAATGAAAATTGCATTTCAGTTATATTGGATAAGTTGAAAGGACCTCCAGGCAGCAGATCTGAGAAATTAAAAATGGTGTACGATTCGTGTATGAGTGATGGTGAGTGTAAAAATTTATAAATGTTTGATAGAATACCTGTTTTTATGTATTGATATATGTTTTATAAAAATATATAAAGACAATTATTAGCAAAATCAAAGTTCAATATTTTAACGCTTCATGAAATAGATGCTAGCTAAATATATGAAATGTTTAATTATTTTAACACAATTTGGTCATTGTCCTGTCAAATGAATAGAAGATTCTAAATCTTGAAGTTTTAAATAAATAAATAAAAAGAAATAAAAAAGACAGGACATTCTATGATAGGTTTCTTTTTAATCATATCTTTATTTCAATTAGATTCTTCGGAAGTGAAGTCCATTCGTTCAGTTAAAGAATTTCTAAAACAAATTGGCATCGAAGGATGGCCGAATTTGTCGTCAACTTTTGAATTCCCAGAATTTTCATTGGAGCGCACACTTGGAAGGTTAAGTGCTTTTAACGAATTTGCATTCGTAAGATTCAATCCCGCAATACACGAACACGAGGAAGACTCAACAAATGAACTCTTCAATATGACTGTAAGAAAAGAAATTTCTTATGAGGATTTGTTTTATTGGGTGAATAATTAAACAATCAATGCCATGCTTGGAAGCAAACTTAAATTTGATAGTATTTAAATAACTTTTAGACGAAAGTTGGAGTTGTGAAACAAACGCTGCCTATTTTAAAGCGATTATACTTTATTATAACACAGAGTTTACGGCGCCCGTAATGTTGATTAACAAAAATTATCGATTGTATCTTCGAAACTATGAAAACTAGTTAAGCAAAACGTGAAATATAAAACTATAGAGCATCTCTACTTAGTATGAAATGATATCTTAGAAATAAAAAAACGCCTAATTGGAAACTCATAAATGTATTTAGATCCCTTGCTCAAATACTTCATTAATCATAAAGCATTATAAGGAGGCTTGAATGAAGCGTTATGAGATGAGGAGGCTTGAATGAAGCATTATGAGATGTATTAGGCAAAGTAATAGACAGTTACTTGTTCAGACTAAAGAAAGTGAAAATAGACTTCCTGTTACTTACGTAACTTTTGGCTGAAATTTGTTATGGGAACTATACCAGGCAAGACTCCTTTCTTTTGACATATCACTCATGTCAGTGTTCTGTGCGAGAATGTTGACATCGGACAGTGCCTTTGCAGAAGTTAAGAAACACTAAAAATAGATTCTAATATTGAATATCATTTGAGCTCTAATAATTTATTTTTGTGTTATCTCCACAGGAAATATGAATGTTTCTTTATTATGCCTCTATCTGTATATTATCCATCTCGTTTGTTTATTATCCTTGACATATTTTATTAAACTAATGCAGTAAATACTTTTTAGTGCAATATCTTTTTAATAGGTTGAGGTTAAGATTTACTGCACGGTTTCCCTTGGCGACTTTTTGAAAGTTACCGATTCGGCACCAAATGTGGCAAACTATTGCCAAGGTTTTTCGATAACCCTAGTGACCGTTTGGATTTGGCAACACGGCGCGTTTTAACTCCATTTTGGATTTGGCGACCGAGCCTTTTGACGTCATTTTCAATTTGGCGATATTTTTAAAATAGTCTCCAAGGAGGACTGCACAGTAAATCTTAACCTTGATTGATTCCAATACTTACAAAAAACATATCAAGACTTGTTTTATAATCTTTATTTTTTTATTAAACAGAAATTCCCTAAAAACCTTCATATTATGCTTTTCTCACTAGGTTAGTTTTGCCAATCCCCTGATGAGAGATGATTCCGAATCGGGATTGTATGAGAAAATTATACTTAAGATATTGAAGAATTTTGGAGTCAATAATCAACATGCAAATAAGACGTGGGAGGATTTTAGAAGAATTGACGCAGATGTGCTAAAGTTATACGTGGTTACTCATTTTACTTCAATCATTGCAGAATAAATTTTCTATTAAAAACATGTTCACTTATTTTAATTATTTGAAAGTTACCAATATGTGCTTAAATAAGGAAGACAAAAATTATTTCGGAGAACTATACAAATAATTTCTGAATATATTTTATACTTTCTTTGAAAGTCTTGAAATATCGCGACAAATTTGATATTAAAATTTTGTAATTTCACATCAGAGTCGTTTTCTACGAATTTGAAATCAGATAGTTAAAGATAAAGTATTCTTTTAATGAAATTAGAAATTTAAAATGAAGATCTTATGTTATTTACCGGAATTTTCTTTATTTTAATGTCACATATTTTCAGGTAAAAGTGTAATATCTACTAACAATATTAATTATAGAATTAAATAGATATTGTTTAAATAATTAAATTTATGCAAAAAATAAGGGAATACATTCCGAAGATACGTTTCTTTGTATTTCTGTGTCCAATAAAATATTCTAGAACTTAGAAAAAATAATAACTGTTCTTGTGACACTTTGATACTCGTGAGATAGGAAGAAATTATACGATTGTAATGTTTAATATTTTAAAACTTGTGTTTCTTCCTATCATCTCCTCCTTAAATTCTATTGAAATTTATTATAAATTTTAATGGCATCTTTAAAAATCAGACTAGATTTTATTTCCAATTTTATATAAATGTTTTAAAGGGATATGTACAGAGTAATTTTAAATTTTTAATTAATTGTTTTCTTAGATTTCTGAAAAATTTATTTTCTTCAAATGAAATATAAAAAAGCTGTATCTCCCAACATGTTTTTTTCAGCTCTAATGTACCTTTTTCTCGGAAAGTAATAATGCTATTAATAAAAGATTTGTAGATATTCTTATGTCTGTTATTGCAGTTACTGAAAAGAGATTTTGTAAAAATATTTTTTATTTTTTGTTTATATCATAAAAAGTTTAAAATAACATGCAAAAAGTGTTAAATATTAAAAAAGATCAAATCTATGCCTAGTAAAAGGAAAAACAGATGAATTAGAGCTGTACAAGGGATATGTATATCACTTTTTAAGTTATTATATTTGATAGGTGCCGAGGAAAGCGTACATTAACGTACGCCTTTCCTTAAAGCGGAATTCTAGCACTTAATATTTTAAAATGAAACTTAATCTTGAGTTAAGGATTAAGAATGATTTTAAAATTTTTTTAGGACTCAACACACATGGAAGATCCTGAAAATGAAGAACCCTTAAAGTATTTAAATTGCACCTCAGAAATCTTTACAAATGAGGTAAGACTTTTTTGTAGCCAATTTTTATTATGAATAAACAAATATAAATACGAATTTAAAATCTCAGTTGAAAAACTATGCTATAAAATTCATAAATACACTTTCAATAGATATTTTCAAAGTTTTTTTTATTATTTTATTTTTATACAGATAAATACTTGTAAAAGGAAGAAACAATTAAAATGCCTGCCTAAATCAACGTCAAAATATATGTAAATTCCTTAAAATATATAATTGAAAATGGTACTAATGCTTAAGGATTATTTCAACATTAAGCATTTCTAATTTAAAATAACTTGTTTAATATTTGTTCCTATTTTATATTTAACTTTTCCAATTCAATTAAAATCCATTGAGATTTGAGTAAGAAGAACACTCTTATTTTTTACCCTTATTATCACCCTTTCCAAACTTATTCTTACTCTTTGTAACTATTGACAAAAGAAATAATTTCAACACAGCATATGTATTTGCTAAGTTGGAAATGTTGATAAAAAATCTTGGCTCGTATATAATTTTTTTTTTTTCATTTGTTATAGTGTTAATATTCTGCAACACTATTACAGTGTATTTTGTAATGGTTAGTTTTAGCTGCATTTTAAAAAAACTCGTGTGAGTAATTGAAACCAGAATTTCTAAAAGGGATGAAGGGTTTTTGAAATTTTACAAGGAAAAAAAAAAAAAAAAAAAAGAAGAAAAGAAAAAGAAAAAAAAAAAAAAAAAAAACTTGATTCTTTTTAACCAAAGAGATTTCTCATAAGTGATTTTCCTGTAATTTGTTTTTGTAAATTATGTAAGGATTTGAATGATTTTAGAGCAAAACAGTATTATTAGTGAATTACAAGGAATATTATCATGTTTTCTGTGTCATTTTACAGTATTTTTATTCTAAAAACAGGAAAAATCTCCCAAATATATTTTCTAAAGTTTCTTTACGTCTGCCTGTGATGTTGCCTAGAATATGCTATGCCTTTAGAAAGTCATATTTTTTCACTATTAAAACTAGATTTGAAACCTTCTAATTTATAAAATATCGGTCTATTAATGAGCATAAAAAATAAAAAAGTCAATTTAAAAAAAAAAAAAAAAAAAAATAGGAATTAACTATTCAATACCATTTTAAATGAGTACCTTAACAATATGGACACCATATTATTTATAATAATTCCAGTGCTATTCATGCTTCTATACGTTTTCACTTTTCCTTGTTGTCACTATATTTAATTGAGTAAAATGAACAAAACTGTTCACTTTTAGGTACCATTGTGCTGTACTTTAAGGCATTTCATAGAATACAGTGAAATAGGTCAACTTTTTTCTAAAGATCATGCCTATATTAGGAGTCCACTTTTTGTCGAGAACATAATTCCTCGGATGAAAAAATTTACAGCCAGGTAAGATACATAAATTGTCATTGTAAATAAGTTTCGAAAATAATTTCAATGAAATTAATTTTCAAAGAAAGAGTTAGGCTCGTGAAATCATCGGATAGTTGCTTCTACGATAAATGTTTCAACCTCTTAAAAAGTGAATTTCAACGTGTACTTGCTTCGTACATTTAATACTTCATTATTTGGGTCACAATATTTGCCGATTGAAAATGATTTTTTTTTTAACCTGGTATTATCAATTATAAAAACTATTACATAGTACTTAAAGTTCTCTATTAAAATTTGTAGGTAAAATAACTGGTAAGCTTTTTTAAGTGTGATAAGAAAACATCCAGTATTTTTTTTTTATTTATATAAGTGTTGTCAATGAGCATTTAATTATAGTGCGAATATTTACATCATTTTTAAAAGTTAGCAATCCGTGGCGAAACAGAAAAAGTCTTTTAAGTTGCAGTCTGATATTTATTAAGTTATTCGGGAGATAGCGAGGTACATCTGGATCGAACAGGAGATGGCAATCGAATGAATTAACCCTTTGGGTACATTTGACGGCTGATACTCGTCATGCACTTATTTTGCCTGTTAATAATGACGAATCCAAATCGTTATTCAAACTAGGTTGATTGGATGGATTTTAATGACACCAGAGCCATGATTGGTTAAGCCAAACATCGGTTGCTTTGCCAATATCTTAAGAAAAAAAAAATTGTTTAACTGTGTTCATTTAAAATCATTCAGACTAGGATAAAATCATATTGCTCTAATAAATTAATTTTCATGCAATCTACTGCCTTTATATACTATTCCTTGCATCAGCAAATTAAATCCTTTCGAAACGCAGTCCACTTGATGACTGTGTGGTTAGCGCTCTGGTCGCGCATGTCAGAGGTATCTGGTTAGAATCCCGTTAGGCATAGATGTTCGCTGTGGTTCGGAATACACGTTAAGCTGTAGGTCCTTGCCTGATTATCCGTTATTGTGCATAAAAATAGATCGTTGAGTGTTCAAACCAACCTTTAAAAACTCAAGAATTTTCCGAAATAAATCTGTACCCAAGGGGTTAAGAAGAATATGAAGTGTCTTATGGAAGATTTGGAAAGCATGCATTCCATGGAACCATGGGATTGTACCTAGTTCACTAGAAATGAGTGTGAGAATTAAATCATTCTGACGCAATGACGAGCAATAAAAGTGAAATTTTATTTAATTTACTCGACAGAGAGATTAACCATTTATTATTTATAATAAATTGAATTCATTTATGGTGTTCCCCTTTCAAAATATTATCCATAGTTTTTGTGATTCTCCTTTCTGTAATTTGAATTCTGCAACGTACAATAAAAATCCTTGTTAAAATTTATGCAATTGTATGAACAACTGATTTTTCTATGTTGTCTATATTTTCTGTGTCATAAAATTTTTCTTTTAAACCTTTATATCTTTACAATAAAAATTATAAAGATTTAATAGAAAAATGTTGTGTCATAACACTCACGTAACAATACTTTAAGCTTACTTAACAATATTAAACTTCATATAATGTACTGATAACAAAATTTATTAGTCTAATGGCATTCAGTCTGCGTTTTTAAAAAATATCCATATGGTTATTTTGTAGAGAATTACTAATTTTTGTAGAGAATAACTAATCAAGTCTTATGACCTTCAATAGCACCACCATAAAAACCTATAATAAATCCTTCCTTATAAAAACATAACTTTTCAATTGATTTGGTTATATATTTATTCCTTACGATCATCAATGCCTTCCCTAAGACTGTTCTATTTTTTCCAGTGAAGTGGCTAACTACTTAGCTCTGAGATTCGTCTTATCCCACCTTGACGCGATGAGCTCTGTGTTTCGTTCCATATTGTTGAGCCACCCGGATGCCTATCCCCTTCAAACAGAGTATAAGTTGTCGACGATCAAGTGGAAGCACTGCGTAGGATGGATATCTTATTTCATGCCCCATGCTCTGGCACAGGAATACGTGGGCAGTGAGTTCTCAGATGGTCAGTTGGAAGAGGTGAGTATGCTCTATTATAAGCAACAAACAATAGAAAAATTAAATATATTACTACAGTTTATACGTATGCTTAAGAGAGAGATATTAATCTACTGTATTCTGTATTATGTAGCAATGCTACAGACATTATTTGAATCTCCGCATCAAAATGGAGAGTATGTCCACGAAATTAATACTGCATTTATACTTTCAAAAACTAAAGGAACTGTATACCTTATTTTGGACTCTTTCTTGTCAGAACTATATACCATAAAGGAACTCTAACAAAAAATTAAACATACACATTTTATAAAAACATGTGTTCACTTTAAAACCTTTCTTAAAAGGTTTCGATAAAAAAAAATTATTATTAGTCCATGAGGATATAAAAAAAATAATATATTTTCAAATCAAAATGAAGAAATCATCTTTACTGAAAAATATCCAGTGATGGACTTGGTCTTTTTTAACCTGTATGACGTACGTATTGAATAGTGTTTTTTAATCAAACGTAAGGCAATTGTACCCATCAGATGAACAATTTCGTTCATGATAACCTAGTAAGTCTGCAGTTCACTGGCAGTTCCAAAGCAAGTAAAGTTATACCAACTCAGTGATTTTTAAAAAGTTTAAATTCTTAAGTAGGACTAATTGAAGATTTTTGAGATACTCGGCTAAATATTTGAAATAATTATCCGAAGTGACATCCAAGGACATCGTTGTTAATAGGCTAACGAAGGACTGTTATCCCCTGTTAGTTTTATGTTGTGTTGTCATTACGATATCTTACACGGATTCAACAGATATAAACACAGATCATATACTGCAATTTTCTAATATATTTAAAGTTTCCAATACAGCCTTCCGGAATTCGTCCCATTTAGAAAGAGTTGTACTCAGTGATAAACTGTGCTGAATCTTCATTATACATAAACCACATATTATCTTTCAGGATTGGAATGAAGTCTGGGTTTCATACTTCAAATATTATTCGTTTGAATGGTTACTCTTACTATCACTTCGTTTTCGTTAAACGAGTTTGATAGTCATAACGCATTTTGTATAATTTGAATGCCATTTAGATTTTATAATTATTAATAACTAACTTTAGGTAACTTTAAAGTATTCGAAGTTTAATTTATCGATAGGGATATGAGAAGATAGTTATGGTGCATTGTGAAATTATCTAGCAATTTCGTTTTGTGACTAACTTCTATGCAATTTTTTACATGGATGCTTAAAAGCATTTGACATACAGAATGATTATATTTAAAGCTTAACTTTCAAAAGGTTTTACAAAAAACTACAGATCAGAATGACCTAAAATTGGACCTGAATATAGAAGAAATAAATAAGAAAAAAATAGTTCAAAATATTTTTTCTTATGCAATATATTTCAACCTTCCTGGTGCATATTTAGATCAAAATTCAGGTCAAGTGGGTTGATCAGTATGGTTTTTTTTGCCGCTTTTGAAAGTTGAACTATAATCAACCTGCATATACATCTTTTGTTAATTTTTATTTCAGATGCATACGATTGTACGCATTTATCTTCAGGAGGCAAAAAATTACATCTCTGAACAAAAGTGGATTGATGAGAGTGCGAAAACCCAAATAAAATCTGGTGTATGTACATATCTATCCCAATTGAATTATCAGTATCAGTGTCTTTGATTTAAGCCTAGTTTTAATTTGATATTACACTGTTTTAAGAGTCCTAACTTTGTCCTACGAGAATTTAACCTAATTTTATCTTAAGGACTAAAGAATTTTATTGAAATACTTATCTGGTTCTGTAAGTAATTTTAATTGGATAATGTTGCCCAACGTCGGTGTCGTTGGTAGTATCAGTTGTTAGCACACCATTGTTTAGGTACTGTCATTCTAAGGCTTTTGACGCAATCTTTTAGAAGTAGAAAGCTATAAGGTGCCTAAGACGCTTGTTGAAACATGATGAATATACATGAAATATTTATTAATATTTATAGTGATGTGGCCTGAAAATATTATGATCATTTGAAATGAATATTGATTTATGTGTTCGTATTTGAATTGCAAACAGTATGGGATATTTTTTTTTGTTTAAATTAAGTTTTTTTCCCCTTTAGATTCAAAGCATGGCGTATGGTATGGAGAATTTTGTGAACGTTCTAGCACATAATAATACAAAATTGAATTTACTAATCGAATATGTAAGTTATCACGAACTTATTTAAGACTTAAAAACTTTTAAAATGTGCGAAAATTTTATTAATTTTTTTAACTCTTTCTTTAAGAATTTAATTTTTTTTATATCTTTTTTGTGATTATACTTTTATGATTTTTAAAAATTGTTTGTATTTCTATACTCATAGGGGTTATGTAATAGCTTATATAATGATTCTTCTACAATTCTTGCTTTACTTTTTCAACATATGTTTCAACTGTATTAAAAACAGCAATAAGTTGTATAAAATGATATTGTAATTATATTATAAACTTTTATAATAAACTAAATTGAAAATGCTTTTTGTAAATTAAATTTTGATGTTTGCAAATTATTTTATTAACTGGGTCATAGCTTAGACAAGCATTGAATTTTTTTTACTTTCAGTTTAAACCAAAGAATCAAAGTTTTCTCCATAATATAGTGGAATATCGTAAAAATGTGTTAAAGCTCTATTTGCTTAATTACAAAGCCATGCAGTCGTTAGAATTTCCACTGAAGTAAGTAGAGAATGTCTTTATTTTAAAAATTTATTTTAAACTTGAACTGGTTAAGTGCTCGTCATCCGACGAGCATAAAATTATCAACTATGGTGAATTTTAAATATTTACACAAAATTTGTTAAATTTTAAATCTGTTTTAATGTTTTGAAAAAGTTGTGTTTTTTCAATTTGTTAAGAAATTTTTTCTGTTATTTGTTACATAGAACATTTATGTGGTAATTGTAGCTTTTGGTAGAAATGTAATTTGGGTTGGGAATCAAGAGGGGTTTTGTTGTATTAAATCAAGTAGAATAATATTTGTGTTGTTTTTTGAAAAAGTACCCCAAACTTATAAGCACTATTAAGACAGATAAAAATCTCCAAAAAATAATTGGTAGTCATACGTATAACATTTATTAATACAAGTCTATATCTATATATTTTGTACCCTAAGCATACTGCAAATGGTTACAGTATGCATAATTTGCAAAATTAATATTTCAAATAATTTTTGTGACAAAAATAAAACACTTCAGAGGTTGTATTGATTGAAAAGATAATTTCGTTAATCAGCAAACAAATAAATTTTTTTCAGTTTCTTTGCTGTCAATGCTTATCATTCTTCCGGTTCTTTAGGTAATTTTTTTTTATATTATTGAAGTAGTTGGCATATTTAAAATTTACCTAGTCAAAACAAGTTTTGAATAAATTGATAAAGTAATAAAAATTTATTGAGTAAAAGTTTAAAAGTTTTCTTTTATTCTTTGAAATGTTGCAGATAATTTTTGTGAAATACTTTTTATACCATTATGTATATGTAAAGTATTTCAACCTTAATAAACTATTTTGTCTGGCAGGACATACAACCACTTTGCTTTGATGTTTACTGCGCATAAATGGCGTTGGTTGCTAATCATTCACAACAGAATGCAATAATTCGTAAAAAATATTACATTAATATATGACTTATTTATATGTATAAACTAATATGAGTTATAGCGAATGAGTATTTAAGTTGAATGTAATAACTTATACCAATTAATAAATTATTGCATGGAGATTTTAATTTCTGTTTGTAAGATAATAAATTAATTAGCAGTAAAACTTATTGTAGATATTGGAGTTGGAATGTTTTTACCTCCAGTTTATCAACGTGGATTACCAAAGTATGTTGTACTTCTTTACTAACTTTATCTTGACCTGTAAATATTAATATTAATAAATTAGTATTACTTTCTTTTTGAAAATATGTTATAAATACTAAGAGTCATTATTGTTGGTACTGGTTACATTCTTGAGAAGATGGTTCTACTTTCAAAAATCGTGGAAAATTTCAGCTTACATACTTGAGAACGAATTTAATTAAAATATTTTTTCTGGAATTAGGAAATGTTATTTCTTAATATAAAAACTCTAAATATATTGTTAAATGCAAATTTAATTTTAGTAATATTAAAAAGCAATCTAAAATTGCATTTTGAAAATAAATTTGACTGGTATGTTTCATTTTAGGTTGTTAAATCTTGCCACAATGGGAACAACAATAGGACATGAATTGGGCCATGAAATTGCGCTATTTTTGGGTGAGTTGTTATATTTCGGTAGAGTTGAATACAAGCAAGGACTAATTATTTTCAATTAAATCTAATTAAATCTAATCGTGAGGTTTCAATTCAATGGCGGAGCTCGAAACAAACATACCAAAAGATACCGCAATTCTTTTTTTAGAACTAAACAAACAAAAATAAAACTTGAGCTTTTGTCCAGTGTTGTTAAAGTATGGTAGAGATTAACGAATTGAATGACTTTACATAGTGAGCATTTGCAACATGGATAACTTCAGACGAAACGGTCGTTTCGCCGCCAACCTTAAAAAGACAGAAACGACAGTAAGTATCTATTCTCAGTACAACTTCCAACAAAAAAGCCGAAATTGACTATTTTCTAGCGTACTTGCGGAACTTCACATAATTATACAAAAAATACCATAGATTCGTCTCGGTGATATCTTTCAAAGAAAAAGAATTGAGTACCTAGGATAAAAAACAACGAAGAAAAAAAAGTATTGAAATTTCCAAAACGAAATAAAAAGTCGAGTTCTAGCCCGTTTTTGACGTAAAAACTTAGACAATTGTCCAGACCTAACTAAGCTATAGATCTTCAAACAGATTAAATTATATGATGCGGAATGTTTCGACTTAATATTTTACTCTGGTTTGAACTTCATTACATAATTCTTTCTATTTTTAATTAAATTAAAACCACGTTTTTTATTTCATAATTTGGCGATAGATAGTCAGGCAGTATAGGCAGAACGAATCGGACTATAATTATATGGCTTAAAGAATTTTTTTAAATTGAAATAATTTAATTTTTGAAGCGACATAATTAAAGAGGAATATTTGTTCTACAAATTGAATATGTTATTTGAACTTCTGGACAATTTAGAGTAAGTTAACTTTCAAAAACACTTTAATATCTCCGTTTAAAAATGAAGTATGTAAATAATGATATTTTGTTACTAGATACTATGGACGGAATACAAAGTATAAATGCGAAGGTTATGCAAGCTAACGTCACAGTCAATTCATTACAACGGGATTAAATGAAACACGCATTGCGATTGGCTAATGGAATTTGAAAAAATGGAATTCGTTTTTAAAGATGTGTTGATTTTGTTTAATTTACGTTGTAAAAGGAAATCGTAGAATCGTATATCATCAAAATTATAACTTCATAGGGAATTTAAATGGGTTAATATGTGAACCAAAATAATGCTTGGTATAATCAAAATAATTTCTATTGCAATAAATAGACTGTACAAAACTTGTAATATTTTTTTGTACCAATTTATTAGAATAAATGTTTAATGAGATTAAAGCTCAGACCTTGTATGTTAAAAGTGCCGGGGTTCAATTTCTGAATTAGGTGTGGATGTTCGTTGTGATTCGGAATTGAGCTGAAACTTGGAAGATAGGCTCTTTGTCAATGACAATGTATTCCATTAAGTTTTGGGGGTTGAGTTGCCATTTAAAGGATATTTTTACACAAGTTTATATTGCTCTTTCGTAGTCGAATTTGGGTACTGCCTTCCGCATTCAACCAGTTTGTCAATTTTCAAGATGATTATTACATGTAAGGTATCGTTGAACTCAGCTTGAAGAATTATGAATATTCATGGTACCAGTTATCAGGGAAAGAGAGGGTTTTTTTGTTTCTTTTTCAAAAGAAAAAATATTTCGTGTTTTGATGATTTAACGAAATTCAAAATCATGAGGGCAAGTGACATTTGACGAAATAACAATATTGGTACAATAACATTTTCCAGTAACTCCATATCCACAAATGTCACTTAACATTTTACAAATTCTAGGTAAGAAACCGAGTTTTAAATATTTAAGAACTAACTTTGATTGGTTATCATGTTACCAAGATGAGTAAGTTGTTTAATTCAATAAAGCTATATATTACTTTGTGTTTTAGGATATTCAGAAGATCTCAACGAAGAAGTAAAAAAAATGTATGCAGATAAGAAAAAATGTCTAGATGGACAATATTTTGAATATGAAGTGGAAAAAATTGGAAAGAAGGTAGGTTATACTCAAAAGTTTTGTAAATTTAATTTCTATATCAATAAATCCATCTTGTAATGGAATTGAAATTGTCATCTTGAACTTTTACGATATGGAGAGGGGTATGGGAAATAATAACTGTCTGAAATCCTGAAAGTTTCGTCAAATGATTCGTATTAATCCGCTTAAAGATCATCTTACACATTATAACGCGTGATATGACGAAATTTACAAATAAGTGCGTATTATGCGTATTATAATAGACAGAAAGTCTCGAAAAGTTTGAATGCAGTCATTTTATATATTAAGATATACAGAACGCAGTTTATTTTAAAATGATTTGCAGTTAGAAATCAAATAGAAATAAATTATAAATTTGTTATTGGACGGTAACTTTCTTTGGTAATATTTTAAAATAAGACCGAAATATTCTTTATGAAAGCTATTGTGTGGGAATTTTTTTTGTGGCTAACGTAAACATTGACAAATTATTTAAATTATTTAAAAAAAATTCCAGTTATTCAAGGAAACCAACCAACATTTTTTTCAAAACAAACTTCATTTTGTTGTTCAGTATGTTTAAAGATGATGCGTTACTAACAGTGAATTATAAGAAAGATTATTTCACTTTTACTCAGTTTTATATCTGTTTTACTTAAATTTATTGTTCATACTAAATATATTTATGCTATTAAAATTTTTGAATGGTATGTCATTATAGGTCAATGGAAATCAAACCAGTAATGAAAACATGGCCGACTTAATTGGAATCGAAATAACTCAGAGGGTAATATTTTTTCTGTTAGTAATTTGCTATCACAACGTTTCAAAATCAACTACATACCACATACTCATCATTAGAAAATTACACAAAAAATCTGTTCGATAATTTAGTATGATCTTTTCATACACAAATAAAACATTTAGAAAGTTTTCTTTTATGTTTTATGCATAAAATTTAAAAGAAAATTGTACCACAGAATCGTTCAATATCAACTGCATAACTGTATACTGTACGGGTTAAATTTTATAATAAATGCTGGAATAAAGTATAAATATTTTATTGTAAGAAATAATAATTAAATATATAGCCTTAATGGACAGTCGTAAAATTCAGCCAATATATTTCTTGTATAAACTCACATTAAACAAGTTAACAGCCTACTTTCTTTATTCTAAATATATTATAATTTATCAGGAGTACTATAAATGTGATAGGAATTAGTAAATTTTAATTTAATGCATATATTGACTTTGTAATTTATATATATTGTTACGAATTTTTGTATATTTGTAAATATTTCGTAGTGTTAATTTTGTAAATAGGAAAATTTATGTACATTTTGCATATGGCAGTGCAATAGTTGGTCGTTAGCTTGGCTTCCCTGCAGTGTGTCCATTAATGCTGATAACGAGTTTTACAGAGGTAACTCTGGGAAGCGAGTTTTAAGGAGCAGGGCATTTAACATTATGGTAAGGGCAATCTCGCCAAATTGGCGAGATAGAGCCAAGTTGGCGACGGTTTTGGCAACTAATTTTTGTCGCCAAATTTGGCTACCATTTGGCGACATTTTGGGTCCCCATGTACATGTATAGGACTTTTTGACTACTATCTAGAAAGTTCTCCAAATATCTACCTCTAGGTTGGTTGGTTGTTTTCAGATTATCTGGCGCCGTCAGCAACACGAGAGCTATAATGCGCCGAAACATTCGTCATTAGACAAGCCAACATACATTTACAAACACCCATGCCAACACGGGACTCGAACCCGCAACCTCGCGGTCTAGAAGCAAGCACCCTAACCACTACACCGTTTGGTCGGCTCTACCTCTAGGAGTTTCAAGAAATTTCACGTATGTTCCCCTCCCCTATAAAAAGCTCAGGAGAGCGGGTGACGGAGTTAGGTGATTTTGAGTCACTGAATTAGTTGACTGGTGAGTTGACTGGAATTACTGAGTCTCAGTGAGCATTCAGAGTAGTTCTAAAGCTAACTGTATTGCATTGTCTTTTGCAGCGATTTGAGCAGTTGTGTTGTCAAGTTTTTAACTGCTGTTTTGTGCTCTATTGTTGTGAAAAGAGCTGTATTGTGTCTACTAGAACGAGAAGTTCTGGAGTTGTAAGAGAATCTGTGAAGAGTTATATTGGAATAAATTTCTGAAAGTTTTGATCTGCTTTGGCCTCAAATCTTTCGAACCCGTCCAACGCAACAATATTTAATTAAAATATAAAATAATAGTTTCGCATATTTAAATTATTTTCGTATACAATTTATCGTCAGCATGCTCTTGTCACATGGGCATAATTCTACATTTTTTGGGTTATAATATCAGCCGACGTACAGCTAATAAAATATTACAAGAAATTAACAATGAAAAATTCATGTATTTTTAGTTATATAAGGTAAAATCTTTCATGTGTTTCAAAACAATGCTTCGGACGATATTGTGGCCCAAAAATGTAGCATAAGGACTAAGGAACAGGAACTGGTTGATAATACCTTATAAATACAATTAACATCCTCAGACATAATTTATAGGTAATTGACAAGTACAGTCAAGAGGGCATTGGTAATCGTAACTTCGCTTTACCAGCATTGGATTTCTCCAGTAAACAACTGCTTTACGTTTCATTGGCCCAAGTAAGATTTTTTTTTATCCGTAAACATATTTTTAAAGATATTAGTAGTATTTTTTATTGAAGGTGAACTAACGTGGTTTTGTGATGTATCAGTTTTAAGTTATTGTATTTATTACACAGGACTGCTGAAATCAAGAACCTGCATAGAACTATCTAAAGTCTGTTGTAAAATTTTGCATACAAACTATTAAGATCAATAAATCTCAAAAAAATCAATTCTAAAATTCGCCACCAGAAGGAATTGCGGCTTTTTAAGGTTTTAATCAAAATTTAATCTTACAGTCTGATAATACAGTTTTGAATAGCTCTCCTAAAATTCTTGTCCTTAAAGTCTTATTTTTGTAAAAAATATATATATATATTTTTTTAATTTTTAAAAATTATTTTACCTATAATTTATTTATGATCACAGTATTACTTATTATGTATTACGTATTACTTAGTACCTCAGTTTACGTATATGTGTTACGTGCTTTAGACTGTTGTTCACATGGTATAGTCATAGTCATAGTCATAGTGAATGGGGGAGGTCAACTGAGACTAGGTGTTGATTCCACTAGGGAATATTGCACCAACCCCTTAATTTTACGACCCTCTGTCAAAGAAAGCCAGATTCCTTAAGAAAAGTTAAAAGGCTTTTGACAGGTTCCTCGTGGATTGTATCAAGTTCTGTTCCAAGACCTAAGCTTGAGTGCCTAATGTGAAGAAGAGCTTCACATTCAAAAAGTATATGGTGGGCGGTTTCCTCCACCATATTCCATTTCCTACATAAATGTTCTTCTTTCAAGATTCCCATTCTATGAAGGTGTTTTCTTAGGTGATAGTGGCCTGTAAGAAATCCAGCTACACCCTCATCTTATCCCTGCTAAGACGCAGGATCTGAGATGATAGTTTCATGGAAGGTTCTTGGATCTTAAGCCTCGCATGTTTTTGATCGGTGGTTTGTTTCCACTTTTCTGTGGTTTCTTTAAGCATTTTTTCTCCTATCACCCTTTATAGAGTAGTCTTAGAGATCCCTCAAAAAGGTTCAGGGCTTAAAGTGTTCACTGGGTAAATTCAATTTCGAAAACTCTGTTACTTTACAATTTCTATACATGGTGACCATAAATGTAATATATGCATAAGTTCTTATGTGTGTGTTAATGATAGATAAGCAGTGCCAAATTCATGTAGGAGTTTAAAAATCCTAGTGCTACTTTAAAAAAAATATATATATATATATATATATATATATATATATATATATATATATATATATATATATATATATATATATATATATATATATACATATATATTTTTTTAATTTATAAAATTTTTTTAATAAATTTAATTCTTAAGTTTTACTACGTACTTTTTAGCAAAGTAAAGGTTGTTAGAGGATGTTTCCAAAATTACATGAAAGAGTATAAAAATTTTGAAGTAAAAATGACAGTTTTAAAATATTGTGTCTTATGTAGGGTGAAGTAGAAAAGTTTTTTTTCGTTTTGCCATTTTGAATTTCTCTTTAAGACTTTCCAGTTTATTATGTATAATGAATAGATAAATATTGTTTACATAAATATTGTACTGTATTGAATTGTATTGTATTGTATTGTATTGTAAATATTGTAAATCTGACATAAATATTGTATCTCTTAAAATTTCCGAATTTCATTTGATCGCAGTTATGGTTCAATGTAAGGAGCAAAGAGAAGGAACAAAAACATTTCGACGAAGATGTTCACGCTCCTCCACATATCAGGTGATGATACACATTTTGTTAAAAGCCTTATTTGGAAAATGTTTAAGGTTCAAAGTTAATTTTTATACTTGGTTAGAGTCTTGCTCTGAAAATATTTAAGGTTTAAAGTTAATTTATGTGTCTCATTTTGCTAACATTCTTTCACTGAAAATCTGTAAGGCTCAAAGTTAGTTTATATATCTAATTTTTGTTAAAGTCTTGTTCTGAAAATATTTAAGCTTCGAAGTTTATGTTTGACATATTGATTACAGTTTTGTTCTAAAAATCTTTAAAGTTAATTTATGTATCTCATTATTGTAACAGTCTTTATTCTGAAAGTTTCAATTTAGTTTATATATCAATACAATGGACAGTTCAAGCATTTTTTTATTCAATTTTAAGTGCTTCAAAATGGACATAAACACAAAAAAATTCTGCTCACTGAACTTTTTCTTTCCTTAATTTGCAACCTAAGTTCACTTGTTAGATTTTGGCAGTAAAACGACGCATTCGGCTCGAATCAAATGTGACGTCACTTCATCTGAAACAACTTGCCACGAAACGCTCCTGCTGAAAACAGCAAACCGGTTTTGAAAGTTTCTCGCAAATCGCGCCAGCCGGTACGGGATATGGCGATTGTCTGCCAAACACACGTCAACTATTTGGCAGAAACCTCACGATAATCATAGAACCGGAAGGATGTCGTGACGTCACAGCGATAGCGATTCGTTTTGACCCGACTGCGATCAGACGGGGTTTCGGGGCATTTTCTTTTCTATTTAAATTACTATTTTTTTTAACGAATTGTTTGAATATTTGGAATCAGAAAACGATTCTTCATAAATATAAACTAATTTCATTTGCGTTTTTAAAAAAGGCGGGTATGGCTCTTTCGCTAAATCTACTCGTTGAAATTTGTAGTATTTATTATTTAGAAGCAGAAAAATTATCAACATCAGGGAAGTAGCATTAAAAATAGAATCAAAGCGTTGAATTAAATTAGTAATTGTAGAATAACAATTGATGCCAATAAAAATGAGTGTTTGATAATAACATGAGAGGTTTTAACATTTTAATTTTTTTCCACTTATGAATTTTTTTTTTTTCTGGGAAACATCTGAAATTTTCTTAAAATTTCTCATAAAATCGTTGTTTAATGAACATTAGTAAAAACACAATTATTTATTTTAATATGATTATTTGATTGATAAAACGTTTGTTTCAGGATAACTGGTATGCTGCGAAATTTGCCGGAATTTTCTGATGTATTTAATTGTGAACCGGGAAGTAATATGAATCCTCTGCACAGATGTTCGATTCGTGATTAAATATGCCAAGTATCGTTATTAAAGTATAAAAATTGTCATCTATATTTAGTTCAATAAATTTAATATGGTTTTAATATATTCTTATGATTCTTGTATCTTATCACATAACTCTATAAAATCATTACCAGAATGTCCATACAAACACAAATTAGTGTTCAGAAATAAAAAGATACTAAATTTCGATAATCGGTGGTCTTACAAGTTTCAAATTAATAGATAAATGAATAATGTACAAATATTTTAGTTTTGAAATTGCTACTTTTTAGTTAATTAATCAAAATAAAGCCTAATTAAAAATAGTAAATTAGGTTTGCTATATAACAGTACGATAAACTTGATTTCAATGAAAAAAAATAATTAATTTTAAAATTAGGCAATTAATGGTATTGTATATAATAACATAACATTTAAACCTGTTCACTGAAATTAAATTGAGATGCAAAATCTGTTTTCAAGAATAGTTAGATAGCATTACATCCAACCTTTCTTTCTTTATTTGTTTATCTATTTTATATATATATAATATATATATATATATATATATATATATATATATATATATATATATATATATATATATATATATATATATATATATATATATATATATATATATATATATATATATATATATATATATATATATATATATATATATATATATATATATATATATATATATATATATATATATATATATATATAGAGAGAGAGAGAGAGAGAGAGAGAGAGAGAGAGAGAGAGAGAGAGAGAGAGAGAGAGAGTTTATGTTTATTAAAATATAGAAATTATAGCTAACTTAATTTAGAAATATTTTTATTAAAGAAAACAAATGAGCACATTTTTAATTAAAGAGAACATTTTCTTTATCTCATTGAAATATTTAATTTCTGCAATAAACATTTATAGGAAAATCAAAAAAAAAAAAAAAAAAAAAAAATAGTTCAACCTTTTCGTAGTTGCTTCAAATCTAAAACTATTTTTCAATAAATTTTCTAAAAAGTATTTTTGGCGTTTTCCATTCGGAGTGATAGAATAATCCTCTTGTATATATATATATATATATATATATATATATATTGAAGCAACTACGAAAAGGTTGAACTATTTTTTTTTTTTGTCGTGATTTTCCTTTAAATGTTTATTGCAGAAATTAAATATTTCAATGAGATAAAGAAAATGTTCTCTTTAATTAAAAATGTGCTCATTTGTTTTCTTTAATAAAAATATTTCTAAATTAAATTAGCTATAATTTCTATATTTTAATAAACATAAACTCTTGCATTAACTCGTATAAAATGTTCTTGAAAATAAATTCAGATCTAAAACAACAAACTTGGGATAAATTGAATATTAGAATTAAGAGAACTTGATATGCATATAGCATAATTTTTTTTTTTAAAGAATTCGAACTCTAAGAAATTTCTTGGTATAATAACACAAGATGGCAGCACCAAAGTTTATTTGACTTATTTTTTTAAAGAAAAAAATTAAAAAAAAATTCCTAATATACTGAAGAATATTAAAGCTTTTATTTTTATATGATTTTTTTTTTAGATTCTTTTTATCTCTTTCCGTTTCATATTCCAGAACTAAATGTAGTTCATTTATACAAAATACTCTTAAAATGGAAAAAATTAACTTAAATACATTTTTAGTGTAGATAATTGTTTGCTTGGAAATCATTAATTTCCACTAATAATTTAGTTGAAGAAAACTAATAATTAAATACTGATAAATGAACACAAGGAATTATTTTACTATTAAAAAGTTGAAGATTTATTAAACATAAGACATTCGATAATAATAATTTATTTAAACCAAGTACAATAATCAAATGAGAATCATGAAACTAGCGTTACATATTCTATCCAATGTTGTAAGCTACATTCAAGACAGAAAATCTCTCATATGATATCTATGAAATGGTCCTAATCTGTCGAAGGTAAGTATTTAGGTTTTTGTTTTAGATTTCAAATGTGAAGTTATTTTTTTATCAGAGTTCAAAATATCCACGAAAGCATTCAATTACTGTGTGTGTGTCATGACTCCTGCCAGTTAGTCTGGTTGATGTTGGTCGCTGTAGAAACAAAATTGGTTAATTTGGAATAGGGGTGTGCCGGCACAAAAGTGACTTCCAAAGTCAATAAAGAGTAGATGTCTTTCTACTGAAATTCTACGTGAAAAAATTAACCCATAAAACAAAACTTTTAATATAAATCATTTATATGTATTTCCAACTTTTATATGCAATTGAAACTTATTGATTTTGAGCTCAAATCGATTTCTTAATGTTTGACCACTACGAAGGAAAACCACAGATACCGTGCCATCGACTTGTCATGAATTAACTCATTCTTGCCAATAAACCTAGATAGAAGGCATTGCGTGTGATTGATTTTCTTTAATCTCTCTTAAAACTCTACAGGATGAAATTAACAAACGTTGATGTAACAACAAAACAACGTTTATTTACAATTCCTTCACTTGGTTAGTTTTACAAATCTTAGGCTAGTGTCTATACATTTTCGAAGCCAAAAGGCTAATACAATCGCAGCTCAAAGGCCTGCGTCTTTCCTGCTCGGGGCCTAAGACATATTTTCCTCTTGCACTAAGGCAAGGCAGTGAAGTGCTTCCCAAGTAGCCCGGCCATCTGGTTAATATTCATGACATGGCGATCGATAACGGGTCTATGTTAGCCAAGTTTCAATTCAATTGGAAGAAAACAAGTGGGTAAATTACGCCTCAAACAGCAATAGTGTGTAAAAGCGTCCTTTAAGTGGCAGGCTGCAAAACTTGATAGAATGTTTTCTCATCGCCAACGAATCTATCTGCCAAGTTTCAGCTCGATTGAATGACATGAAGTGGGTTAATAAACCCGATTGGATGACAGAAAATGGGTTAAAAACCTTCCGCATATTGCCCACCACGCATGCTCACAAACAAACAATTCGTAGTTAATATGAGGTTTTAAAAATGGGGTAGTCTTATTTCCATGGTAACATATACTACAATAGACAAACTGGAGGAGATAGTTCTCATGGCAGACAGTGCCAAGTATTACAAAAAATACTATTCGAATACTCTTGTAGTTTATTATTGCTTGATTGAGATAGTCTAAACTTGTTAAATAACATGTCAGTACACATCCCTGATTGATACGAAAACCTAGGGCAAATAGATGTAAATAAAACTTGCCGAACGTATTTTAATGACTATTTTCCTTACATAGTTGACCCCATTACTGTTAAGTATTTATACAATAAATTTGAAACAGTGCAGGGTTTTCATAATTAAATTTCGCTCGCTTGGTGTCGTCTAGGTCCTGTTAAAACTAACAAATATACCTTCATAAAATAATGTAGGAAAATGATATTTGATGAGAAAGAAAATGAACATAACTTCATAATTTGGTCATTAGATGGAAATTTGGCACTTTAATCGCTCATACTAACTTTACAGAAAACTTTAAAACTTTAAGTTGTGAAAAGCTGTTTTACACCAAAAGAAAAAAATCGAATACATTCTAAATATCTTTTCCATAATTATTGTCCTTCAAGCGTTTTTTGCAAAAATTCGAACTATTTTTTTTTTTTTTTAATTTTATTTTTCAGACATAATTTTCTGATTGTCTTATATTACTCATTTATTCAATTTTGTAAAGATAAATTGACTTTTATAGGCTGAACACTTCTTAAGTTTTTTTTATGACCATCCTGTAAACTAAAATAAATATGTTGGTTGTATCAGAGAAAATTTTTCCATTAAAATGGTCAATATTTATTTGAGAAAAATATGTTCAAAATTCGTGATATTTAGCTAAGCATAATTAACCTGGTGAAATTCGTCTTAAAATATTATTGTATGAAGACACATTCATATTTACTGATTAGCTTTGTGTTGAAAAATATTCATAATTTTGAATAGTTTTCTAAAGTGGATGTAGCTTATTTTGAAAGAAAAATACTTCATTGTATTCCAACTACGAATAACGCTAAAATGAATTTCACATTCGATCTTCTAACTTATTTAGTACATTGTCAATAGCGTTCAGATGTTGTTAGCCCATGCATATATCATCTTGTTAATTTGTTCTTTATGTCAAATGCATACTAACCAAAATACAAAATATTTAATATGAAGACACATTACAAATCTTTGAACTGGATAAAGAATGGTTAATGTCCGAATTAAATTCTTTTAGTTGTGTTCACTTATACTAAAGTAATGAAAGATGCAATGATAATAAAAGGTAAATTATATACCAAAACGTTTCTTTTTTTCAACTAACAGAAATGAACATGAAAACTAAGTTCAAATGAGCCTTTCGTCATTGGAAGACCAATACACCACTCCTTCCGATCGATCCAGGTAATTGGACCCAGTCACGGGGGGAGGACAGTCTCGGGGTATAGTATGTCCTTCTTCCTGCTGGTGGTGGCCACAATCCCCAGCAATATAATGCCCAGCAGTCGGACACATCCCATACATACCTCTCCTCACATCCCCAGGAACCGGCATAGGCCACATCGTATAACTAATGCAAGTGCACTGCCTCGGACCTTCGCTCGAGTCTGAAGACTCGTGCTCCAGAGAATCGCTCTCTGGACCAGAGTCCGCAGGGATATCGTTCTTAACTGATCTCTTCCTTCCTAGCATGGACTCGAACCTCAGTGTGGAAGCGGCACCGAAGGGTAGCTTCTTTTGACCACATAGATACAAGCTGCTTCTGTTAGTTGACGATGCTGGGTTTGTGGTCTCCAAGTTCCTGGCCCCCAATGACCAGGTGACACAATGGCAGTTGCAGCTGTTGTTGCTGGACCTTGAGCTGTCCGGATGTCCGCCATGCATATATAGGAACGGGTCGTACATATGCTGCTGCCACAAAGGGTCTTCTTTTAGTCTCCTCGGGTCGTTTAGCATCTTCATTCGACTCTTGAAGTGTGCCTTGAGTCGCTGTTCCACCAGGTGTCGCCTGCACTTGATGGCGATGACCACGACGCATAGACATAAAACACTGAGGCCGCAGCAGGTGCCTATGAGCAAATAGGCAAGTTTTTCCATGGTGAAGCCGGCGTCTAAGGGATCGCGGTACTCGTCCGGGTCATCGTCGTGGGTCGTGGGTATAGTAGTGGAGGGATCAGGGATGTTTCCGAACCGCATAGTGACGTCCTGCATTCTGTAAATGGAGGATGAAATTTATTAAATTGAGCATTGTGACAGAAGTGCTATTATTATATTTACATTGTTAAGCATAAGAAATGCAATTCATTTTGGCGTATCTGAGATTATATAGTGGGATATAAACAACGTCCTATTATGCAGGCGTATCTTTTGATACAATCTTTAGTTGTTAACCATGTCTTCAGCCTAAATTTTCTAAAGTAAGTCCTAAAACAATAATTTTTCGACTGCCTTATGACATGAGTGTATCAAATATTTCATCAAAGAGTACGCTGGCATCAAAAGCGTGATTTTGTAAAACTAATTATATGGAACATAAATTCATAATTTGGTCTGTTAGAGTGAGCAATTGATCAATCTGACGATAAAACCCTAATGCATATGCGAAATACACTTAGCTGAAACGGTCTTAGAACATTTACAAAATGTCTAAATTTATGCATATGAAGGATTCTTGCGTATGGATAATTCTTGTATACATTTCTTTCGAAAGTAAATAATCTACTTTCAGTTTTTTTTAGTGTTATCTTATTGAGGGTATATATGTTCACTTGTTTTATTTATCTGCTATATCACTCCACAAAAAATTTAATGTTATATCTTAACGATTAAAATTCAAGTAGAAGGAATTAAAATTGCAGTTATTTTATTATTGTCTCAATTATTAAAAAAAAAGTGCTTATGTATTTAACAGCCTAGACTGGTTTTCAATTTTTATTTAATATTATGGTCAAAGTGCCATTAAAACAAATACCAATCGATTTCCTATTATTTTTAATTTTTCTAATAACTACCATAGAATAGGTTTATAATTTTGATCTATAATAAATATTTTTATTTTATTTTTTATTATTTAAAAAAAAAAAAAAAAAAAAAGCTTTAGTTGATTCTCATATCTGCAGATTATTTTAAAGTAAGTGGTTGTTGAATAAATATGGCTATGAATTATTACCTGTTAGGATAAAATGTGCTTGACACTCGAATAGATGTCCTCTTAGATTCGAAAGTGGTAGGTTTTGTGTTAGGCACCTCGGTGACTGGAGACTTTGTTGATGTCCGAACCTTAAAGAATGGTGGAGGGCGAGAATACGCAGCATCAAGAACTGGTTTCCTTGGATAGATGCCGTCGTATCGAAAGAAATTACCAGGTCTATACTCCGGCAGAGAAAAGTTGTAGGTAGCATTTCCCATTGATGACTTCATCAGATAATCATAGAAATCTTTAGGATTCGGCCTAGGTCTCTTAAAAGGAACGTTTTCAGAATTGGTTTTGTCTGTCATCTTGGGACGGCGATTGAGATCTGATTCCGGAGGTTGGGTTGTGATCTCTGATTCAACAGGAGAAAGGTCATTTGACACAGTGGTTGGCGCATCTGGAGTTTCACTCGAATTAGAAGTTGTATGATCAATTACAACGTCGTAGATGTTTGATAAAGTTGTTTGTATAGTTGTTGTATCTAGAATGACTTTATCTGAAGCAATTGTGATGCTGGTACGGTTTTCTTGAAACACATACACGGCAGATCTAGAGGTATTTGTTTGTGGCAGGAATGGTCTTCGGATACCAGAATATTGTCGTTGACGTTTCGAAATGCGGAGGCTATTCGTTTTACCTTCAGGCTCAAAAATAGGAACATTGCCGGCAAAATCAGAGGAATCGGGAATTTTTCGACTGGATATTCTAATACTTGGAGAAGGCGTAACATTTTCGATACTTTTCAATGAGGATTCTGAACTGTAATTTAAATTTTTCCTCTTTGGTGAGTCGCTTGTTGTAGAAGTCAATCCATCTGTTGTGGTTTCATGAGTTGGTAAGGAAGTACTTTCGTCTGCAGTGAGTGTTGATGTGTTGAATATTTCGTCATCTTCCCTATTGAAATTGAGTACAACTTTCTCTTGAGGTGTTGAATCATTTATTTGATATTTTCTTGTTGAAATGAGATTGGCTAACTTGTCTATCCACGTGTTGCTTGTTGGTGTTGGGGATGGTGGCGTCCGTAACCTCGGACGGAGTGTTTCATACAACGAGAATTTTCTAGGCGAAGAGTTATTGGTGGGTGAGACACTAAAGTTTGATATAATGTATCCAGATGAGAATAAGCTTCTTTTGCCGAAGTCCTTATTGTCTTCAAAAGGATCGTGAGGAAACAACGAGCCTCTGTCCATAGCTGATATGTGATATGAATAGTTGAACAGACCACTGGCTTCTCTTAGTTTGTTAGCCACTGTTTTCTGAACAGTTTCATTTTTATGTTCAACATTCACGGCTTCAGGTTTAAACAGATTTCTTTTTCTAGCTCTTCTCTTATTATTAGTTACGTTGATAAATGTCCCATTTTTCATGAACCTAAGATCTGGAATCTCAGTATTATTAAGTTGAATATTACTGCTATTTATAGAAGAACTAAATAGCATTTCTCTATTAACATCCTGTATAAAAGATGGACTATTCAGATAGTTTTCAGATAATAGCGATGTTAGATTTTGTGCAGATGTTATATGTTTACTTCCACATCTCGTACAATTAGAATGATTTTTAATCGAAGATTTTTTATGTGTTTTGTCAGGAATATTAGTAAACAACTTAAATAAATTACCATCTTCTTTGTCTTTAGTAATCGTAAGAGAAACATGATTTTTGTTTTTATCCATTAAGGCATTTAGTGAATCTTCGAAACTAGAATTAGTAGGTGGTGGATATTTGCGCAATTCAGAGTTTATACGTTTTAGGTTTTTCCACCTTCTCTCAACTCTAGTTGGCAGCGAGGATGTAAATGTTTTTTCGTGATTTTTCTTACGGTCATATGTTTCATTATGAAATATAAATGCTCTTTTATATTGCAATGGCGCTTTTTCTCGATTACGAATTCTAACCTTGCCTAAATCTGATCCCGAGCTTTTCATTTCATTACTGTCTGCACCGCTGCTTATCTCATACGCTTGTTTATATTGCACATATGTGCCTTGGTTGGAAGGTTTGGCACTTGTATTGACTTTTCTGTATCTCTTTGCATTGAAGGTAGGATTTAAAGGCAAAGGCGGTAAATCATCATAGACAAAGCCCCGTACTTCGAGTCCATTACCTTCATCATTAGAATGTGTTGGAAAAGATGCATCACCATCATAGCTTTGCTTTGCAAGATCTGTAGCTTCATAATCGTCTATTCTATCACCAATATAAGGCCACGTGGTTCTAAAAGATTGTAAATTATCGTATTGACTATTCTCGTCAGCGATCACTGTTGGTGTATAAGTTTTTGATTTATCTACAGTATGAATTCTTTTAGAGCTGAAGGGTAGATACTCATAACTTCGCTTTAAAGCCTCAATGGTTGTAAGGCTCTTTACACGAACTGTGGGATGAGGATGTGAATATGAACGCGGGACGTTGTAAGAGTCCACCTGGATCCCTCTTGGAAGAGGTTGTACGTTTAGGACAACCCCGATGAATTGAAGAAGTATGAGTCCCACTATCTGGGGACTCACCATTCTTATCAAGAGTTGGCGACAACATTTGCAGAAAAGCATTGACTTATTTCATCACTGAGATCGGATATTTAGATTTGGATCATGATGTGACCCCGTGGTAGTCCACTACTTCTTTGGGATGAAACAATCTAACCATCAGATACGGAAGTTGGAAAGTTTCTTTATCCATTCTTTGTAGAAAGCTATTATTTTGTAGTTAGGGTTAAGTAAATATGGAATTTTTTTATGTGTGAAACTCGCTGTTAGTATAAGTTGACTGTTTGGGACCAGCACAACCAGAATTCTCTTAAGAGTTCAAAGTGCTTGATGTAAGGTTAGCTCTGCTGAGTGGCACCTGAAAAGGGAAAAAAGGTGGTTAGTCAATAGATTTAAGTAGTGGCAAATCATAAATATTATATTTTGGAGGAGACAATTAGAATAGTTTGTCAAGTCAACAAGGGACTCAGAGAATGGATTTCACAGTATTAAGATAAAACCATCCATTTTCTATTTCCCAAAGATTTAGGAGAAAAATATGTTTATCTTATGTAAGATATCGTCGGCCAACAAGTAAAACACACAGTCAAAAACCTAACTTTACAAAAACGAAAAGTAAAAACATTCAAATTTCATGATTTGCATAAATTCTTCTTCGATAATTTAAACTTTATTAAATAAATCATTATTTTCATCGAACAACTTAGTCTTTATAAGCAAATAACTACCAAACTGTAAAACCTGAATTAATATATTTCACTTATAATCCGACCTTATATTGTTAAATAAAATATTGAATTATACTGTATAATGATAAAATCAAATGAAATAAATTATTATTGGACAGCAAAAAAAATGAAGAAAATTGAACCGAAAATGTTTCGATTGAAGCACTCAAAACTTCTTTCAGCGATTGAAATTCCCCAATTGAGTATTGAATTTTCTAATGATTTCATTATACAAAGTTCATTGAAACAAGAATAATCAATCTCCATCAAAACATTATAACAAGAGAAAAATGTACCATTTGAGTGAAAGTTAAACGATTTGCAAGATTACAAATTAGGGAGTTTTGTAGTAGCTGTATACCTAACCAGTGAAAACGAGAGCAGAGTTACTGACCCTTTATTTTTCCTTAAAATTAATGAGCTGTGACTTGCTGCCTTTTCCCGCTTTGTTTTATTCTTTTGGCCTTTTTCAGTTTGGAAATAAAAAATAACAGTAATCCTAATTAAAATGGTGTAAGTATAGAAATCACTAGGTATATTTTAATTCATTCAACACCTTTTTTCTGTTTAAACAGTTCCTGTTTAAGAGAAAAAACAATTAGTGCAATCTAACAATTGTGAAATGAAGCAGTAGTTATTAGTGAAGAATGAGGTATAAGTTTTCATGTCGGTCAAAAGAGTAGTATAAAATAAAATTAATTTTGTTTTTTTCTAAGTGGTATGCATAACATAAACTATGTAGTATTATGTGTTAACTTGGGGTGTGGAACATCACACAACTTTCAATTACAGAATAATATTGGTCACTGCATTAAAATTTGATACGAAGTGATATTTACCATTTTCACTTATTTAATTAAAAATACTTTGCTGATATTTTTGACAATAATTTTTTTTACATAGAATTAAAAAAAAAATTTAAAAAAAATTTAAAAAAAAAATTACCAAGATAGAAAAATTGGTGATGTTATTCGATAGATATTGCATTGTCTTTTTTTGTGTGCGAAACATATAAAAATTCGTCGTTGATGGATGATGCTCAAGGGCAAAGAACTCTTTGTTAAAGGCACACTTTTTTTTAAATTTTTTTTTACACTTTTATCGCATTTCTATGGGAATTTCGGAGGTGGGGAAATTAAAAACACTTTAAGAGGCATTAGCAGAGAGATTTTAATCAAAATTGTTAGACAAATGTTTTAGCAATTGCTGAAAACACGAGTTTTTTATGATTTCAGCAGTATGTGCATGAGTGATTTTTACGGAAACTTTAATGGTAGGTCCCATGGCCACCACGAACCAACACACCAAATTTGAAAATCAATTAAATCAGTTAACTAATTGTCAGTTAATTAAATCAGTTAATCAATCAGTTAAATTAATTCGTCTTTTCAAAGCCTAAATCCTCTGTAACCAAATCATTCAGCAACTTATTTATGATAACTGCTCAAGCCAAATTAATGTGTGAGATCTATGCAGAGTCAGCATTCTTGTAATTCATATCCCATAATTAGTATTCCGTTTTGGCGCCAATATGCTTGCCTTATCACTATGATGTTTATAAAATACCCCTGCTAACTCAGCGATTCCCACGGTTTTAACACGATGCTGTGTGACTATGCTCTCTGTTCGACAATAATACGCATTGCATTCTATATCCTATCATCATGTAGTTAAGACGTAACTTTCACGCTCTCTCTCCGAGCTCTTTTAATAAATATATTCTATTGTTCCGAATCGACTTTTCATTGGTCCACGACCACTCTGCAAAAACTATAATTATAATGTGTTAGTACATTATATATATATATAAATTTAAATTGTTTTTGACCTTTAATTTAAATTGTTTTACTTTCATCAACCTATGTTTAAACATTTGGGTAATTGAAAGTAAAAAAACTAAACTGCACCTACGAAGAAAAGCGTTTATTTTTAAATATCATTTTATAAAAATTATTTTTTATAAAGCTTGGGTGAAAGACTCGCGACCTCAGCGTTAGCCACTAGGCGGCCCACCTAGTGGCTTTTTCTCCGGTCCGCCAGCAGTACAGAAGAGCAAAAATCAAATTTTGCGGAAATAATTTTAATTTGTCTTCCATAGTATGTGTTTACTACCAAAAACCGCGTTTTCCATTAAGTGGACCGCATCATTAAGTTTGAAATATCCTCTTTTTTTTCTGAGACTGCCAACGAGAGGGGAAAAAAAAGCAATAGTTTGAATTATTACCAATGACGTATTAATTCGCATTGCTTAGTTTTGTACTTATGATACCCTATCCCCTCAATTCGTGAAAGGCCCAATTCGATTTCTGCTTTTCTGAATGTGATGGTCAGGAGTTGGGCGTTTTTAATGTATACTGTCATCTTTTGTTTTGACATGAAAAGAAGTATCGTGATCTCTATGACTCCAGTTCAATAATGGTGTCGAAGACTTTAGTTTTAAACGGAGTAGATAGTGAAAAGCGGACCGAATCGTTCGCAATTAACATCGACTAAATTGGAAGATTTAGGAGGTATGGTTTAAATATCTTTATTGCTTATGAGTTTATGTCAAGTCACATTGTAATATTGTCACAAAATATTAACTTCTTTTATGACTTTAATTTATGATGTAAAGAAAATTATTTTTTTAATTATTTGAAACAAGAATCAAATATCAATTGTTATTTTATTAATATAAAAAAGTTAAATTATTGTTTCAGTTTTCAAAATGGTTTTATATTGTGGATCTTTAGTAATTATCACATTTCTAACATTCAACATATGTAGTAAAGCAATATATTTACTGGCGTATTTGGTTTAAATCTGTGGCCCGCGGATAGTTCCAACATAAGTCATGCGGCCCGTCTCTAAAATTTTGTGGATAACGCTGCTTTAAGGGTAAGGACGAAAAGGGGGCACAAAAGACTAGGGGGAACTCTGAGTCAGTGAAGTAAAGGTAAGGTTGATTTTCCTAAATGAGGGTTTCCACTGAAATTATAGAATAAAATCAAGGACTTTTTAAGGACTTTTAAGCACCTACATAATATATTTCAAGGACCTTCGAAAATTTGTTTTCATGCTTCAGGTCTTAATGTGTGGCTTTACAGCTACTTTACCTAGAGCATTAATATTAAAATCTTTCATGCACAATTTGCATTTTGCCTTATAAGCAGACTTCGATTATGGTCTTTGAACTTTTGGCTCGCTAAACGTAAGCACTAATATCACGTGTTTGCCTCACAAAGTACAGAGTGTGTAACTCAAACCATTCATTTTCTACTCAATCAATCAGCAAATATGAACCAAATGATGTACAAGTTGGTGGATGCGCAATACAAGTATACGAGACAATTTGGTGCGGTGCGGATAATTAAAGAAGAAAAAAAAAAATTAAACATTTTAAAGGACCTCTAGGCATTTTCAAGTACATTAAACATTTTTAATGAACCTGGGAACCCTGTGGATATTAAATGGGTTTGTCTGTGGGCTTTGACAGAAATGTACATTAAAATACAATAAAATATAAAACTAGGGGTTTGGAACATCGCACAACTTTCAATTACACTATATTGCTGATGCGGATTTGTGTAATTTTTCATTTTTACATTTTCATCAGTCGCTTAGAAAAAATTGCCAGTTCGGCGATATTTTTTGTGATAAGTCTTATATGTGTCTTTAAAAAAGAAAAAAAAAAAAAAAAAAAAAAAAATACAATCGTTGATGAGGTATGCTCAAGGAAAGAGAACTCTGTGTTAAAGGCATTCGTTTTTCAACTTTTTACTCCATTACATTTTTACAGGAATTTTGGTGGAGGGGATGTTTAGAACACCTTAAGAGGCATTACCACAGCGATTTTGAACAAAATCGTTAGAGCCGTTTTTTAGCAATTACTGAAAAACATGATTTTTTCAATAGCAGTTACCTTACGCGCATGCGCGATTTTGACGATAACCTTAACGGTAGGTCCCATGTCTACCACCAACTCGCACACCAAATTTGAATATCGTAGGTCAATTTATTCGGGAGTTATGTTGACCGTATACACACACAGACATTTTTTCTAGATCACTTTTTTGCAATTAGGATGTTGCAAAACTTGGAGAAATGCAAAAAAATCAAAAAAATTTTTTACCGAATTCTATACTTTCATTACTTTATGTATACATATGGGTAATTGAAAGTGAAAATATTGATAAAATTTGAAGATGATTAAAAATATATTTAATTTAATGTAAGAGCTTTAGAGTTTTTGAGAGAAAATTCTAGTAAGGATCATTCCCTATATTCGCTATGTTACAATATTTAATCCCAGTGCATTTAGAAACAGCTTTGTATAAAACGTTGAAATTTGGCGAGCAAGTACGAAAATGATCACTTAATGAAACGAGATAAATTAAAAACTCGAAAATAGCGCCTAATATATTTTATTTTATATTTGAAATCCTTACGTCAATGCATATGCGGTGGCTCCACCTGGTTTTGTCTTTTGCTATTTTAATTTTAATTTATGGTAGATCGACATTGCAAACAGTTTTGGTCATTTCATTAAGTGATCATTTTCGTACCTACTCGCCAAATTCCAAGGTTTTATAGAAAGTAGTTTCTTAATGCACTGGGATAGAAGATTATAACATAGCGAGTATAGGGAATGATCCTTATTAGTACTTTCTCATAAACTATTTCCAAAGGGTAAAACAATGTGTTCTCCAGTATTCACGCACAGACAAATTTTTTTTTTTAATTATTGTCATTCTTTATTTCTCCAAAACCAAATATTTGCCAAATATTGGTGCAAAGTATATTAAATGTTTATTATTTTCTACATTCTAATTCTAATTTAACTAAAATTTTACAAACTTTTAAATTTAAAAATTAAAGGGGATTATTTCTTACTAAGTGATATCGCCACTAAAAGCACACCCAAGCAGTATGTAACTCAGTTAATATATTAAGAGATTTCTTTAAAATAAAAATAAAACAGCCAAAAACTGTTTCTTTAAAATTTTCACATAAAATATCTCATATTGCTATTGATAAACTGGTGTTTCGGTGTAATAAATTGTTTAATATTGTAATTGAAAGAGGGCATAACAGTATTGTGCAGGAAAACAACGAAAAGGCATGTATTTTAGTATTTAATATAGTACACCATAGGCAGGGTTGTTGAAGATCTGAAGAGAATTCCATTTTTGAGAAAGACATTTGAAAAGAATGGAATTCAAAATACTGTTTCGGATGTTGTCAACATTTTCGATTCCCTTCTTTTTAAGTTTAAATTAAAAGATCTCTTCAAATCCAATTAGACATTTTTATGACTATTAGGAACACTTCTATGATGTCTTTGGTGAAGGTGAATAATTTAAAACCTATAAATTGTTCAAAACCTATAAAAGCTGTTTAATATTCAAAAATGTTAAAAACAGCACATTGAAACACATGAGCTCATAAATCACAAATGCATTCGAAAGTCTTTAATTGGAGAAAAAAAAGAAACTAACCATTTCCCCCCACCATTCCCTAAAAATTATAAACGGAGAAATCAAAAACAATGGCGGAGACTTTTTGAACTTCATATAAGAAATTACTCGTATATGAACTTCAAATTTGAAAAGAGTTGAGTCATCCCTTTGATTCCTTATCATTCAGAATAATCGTTAAGGATAATCGTCAGAAAAAGACAAGAACTTTAAAAATCATGTCAGGTTGAGACTTTGAATATTCCTTATTACAAGGCCATAAAAAAAAGCTTCATCTATGCGGAAGTGTCAAAATGTCAAAATAAGTATAGCAGCAACTACTCCAAAAATTAGCGACGCCTAATTTGATAAGCTGGAGTTAGATATCATGATGTCTTAATTCGAATATCGTAAATTATGACGTGGCAAATCCATGATTGTCCCTGGAAGGCGAACAGCTATTACATGAAGAGGATGAAGATCTCAAGACGTTTATGAATTCCGTAAACGCGTCAACGTGTGTGATTTTTGTTGCTGCAGATTTGATATACTTTTTTTATTGCCTCCATAGGTTGTATGTGTAGTGGTAGAATAGGTGTGATACCACAGTAATCCCAATATAAAAAATGGTTGGTTTGTACGCTCAATGGCCAATTTTCGTACACATTATTGGCTAATCAGGCCAGGACATACAGCTTAACGTGCATTGAGAATCAAAATAAACACCCATATCTGACCAGGATTCAAACCCGGCAGATTTGGCATGCGAGACCAGAGCCCTGGTTAGACAACCATCAGGTGTCATCAATATAAAAGAAGGAGGGAGAGATCACTATCATCTTATTTTATTTTAGAATTGTCTAATGACACAAATAGAAAGATTCATGATAATTGTTCTTCACATTTGTCTGTGAGAGCAATTCAAATGTAGACCGAAAGTTGAATTGGATTAAAAATAGTTTGGTGCAAGAGCTACTTGGCTGCATTGAGTCAGAATATTTAGGTCATTATCTATGGGATGGAAGGATTGCTTCCTACAGTTTTAAGGAAACTATAAGCATTTGTGTCTCGAAAGGAAAAAAACCAGGAAAACTCCAACCAGACAGCTTATATCTTTACATCCTATCCACACGTGTCTGTTTTAAATATAAAGTCAATATAGATAAGTTATATAGAACAAAGAAAGGGGAATATAAAGTCAAAATATAGATAAGTTGTATAGAATAAAGAAAAGGGAATATAAAGTCAAAATATAGAATGCAGAACATTTGTTACGAGTGATCTTCTATGTGAGTTGGTTGAGCGTCAAGGCAAACATTCAAAGAATTGAATGCAAAGACAAAATTCTAATGTTTAAGGGTTTTTTAATAAATTCTCTTATATGTTTAATACCCTTTAGAAACTTACTGTAAAGGAAACTATTTAAATTCTAAACAGACGAGTTGTTGATATTTGAATTACTTCTGTACTTGATACCAGTTGGTTGTTTTCAGATTATCTGGCGCCGTCAGCAACACGAGGGCTATAATGCGCCGAAACATTGTCATTAGACAAGCCAACATACATTTACAAACACCCATGCCTAAAGCGGGACTCGAACCCGCAACGTCGTGGTCTAGTAGCTAGCACGCTAACCACTATACCGTTTGGTCGACGTACTTTATACCAGAGATCATCGTAAAACAGTTTTAACCCGGCTTTACAAAACTTCGAAATTGAGAAACCGGATATTTTCAATAACTGGGAATGTCTTTACCTAATGAATAGTAAAATGATTTAGTGAGTTTTTCAGGGATATTAATTGGATTGTATATATTCTTGCCCAGATTTGAGTTTAGAATGGAAGCAAACTTTAAGGATAAAAACATATTCATGTTCACATAAATATTACTCCTCTGATTATCATTTATCTATGTCTTATATAACTATTACTCCTCTGATTATCATTTATCAAGATTATCATTTGTATATGTCTTAAAGCTTGCATTCAATTTTAAACTTGCAGTAAACCATATACTTTCTGCAAAATTGTAGCTTTATTGTTACCGAATCACGAATGTAGTACCGTAAAATGGGGTGAATAGGAACAGTGGGGTGAATCGGAACGAAACTTTATGAAATTACAAATAACTTGTTTTATACAAATAAAGAGGTTTTATTAATTACAATTTTTTTTATTTGGCTAACGTTTTTGGAATCTTGGAACATATGTTTTATGAGGTTTTCAACACTGACCTTTTAGAGTTGGTTGGTTGTTTTCAGATTATCTGGCGCCGTCAGCAACACGAGGGTCATAATGCGCCGAAACATTCGTCATTAGACAAGCCAACATACATTTACCAACACCCATGCCAAACACGGGACTCGAACCCGCAACCTCGCGGTCTAGAAGCTAGCACGCTAACACCACTATACCGTTTGGTTAGCCTGACCTTTTAGAGAAAAAAAATATATATTTGAAACAGCGTGCGTACAATCCAGTGAGTTTCAACGTTTCCAAAACTTATCCCGTAATTACTAACATGTACCCGTCATAGACTTAACATATTTTTAGGTAAGTATAAACATCCACAACAGCATGTCATACTTAATTTAACTCGGTTTCAAAAACTTTTTATTTTGCGAATTTTTTATGTTTTGCTCGTCTTGATTTTGAGATTTGCGGCGTAAATCCTTCGGAACACAAGAAAAGTGGTGTTAAAAGCGATTTTTGCAAGTCTATGTTCCGTACAAAATTCAACGACTAAAGAAAAGTAATTGCACCCTTCAAGATAGTGATAAAGAGTGCAGGCTAGAATAAATGTCAAAAGAGGAGCCTAGTTTCCGCATGGCAGAACACCCAATTGTTCCTGTAGTTTTTCTTTAGATGATTTTGTTATCTATAAGGTATAAGGAAAAATACAATCCATATGTAGGAAGACTATGTGAGCCAAGTTTTACACCTTAAACTATGTTTTACACCCACAAGATTATTTATGGCTATATAGTGGTGTTTTGCAAATAATACCAAGGAATGAAGAGATTTTCTAAAACAAATCAGGATGCATTTCTCCTTCCTCAATATATTTGAACAATTTTGCAGACTTATGGCATGAAAACATCAAGTAGATTAAAAAATATATGTTTTAAAATCTCTTTGAATTATCTTGTTTCGTATTAGATTAGGAGAAGAGTTGACACACTTTCAAACATATGATTTGTTTTGACAATTATTTTGGCAAAAACAATTATTTGTCTGTCATATTAAAGGATTTTTTTCCTATTCACCACAATGCATTATTAAGTGTTTTTTCACTCTATAAACGTTTAAATAAGATCAGGCATAAATTTCAATGATTGTTCCAATTCATTACTTTCTATAGGGTGAATCGGAAGGAAAATCAAAATAAATGCAAGTCCTGATTTTTTCAAAAAATTTCCGGTTGATCGTTAAAGAGGATAAGACCCAAATTTCAAAGTTAAAGATATGTTCTTTAACGATCTTATTACACTCGATTTTTACTTTGAAACTTGAAAAATGTTCCGTTTCACGGTATTGTCAAAGGATAAAAACCGATATTCGAACATTCAATCCGATATATTCAATTAAAGTATTTACAATGTCTGAAACAGTAATTTGTAAGTGAACTCAAATTCATATGAATTTATTGATCTGCTGTAATTTTTTTTTTAACAACAAACAATAACTTTTAATTCAGATAATCGATCGTGGTTTGAGATAAATTGCCCAACAACATTTCAAACATTTTCATGAGAAAATTTTGAACTAGAATTATTTCCTTGAAGCAAGATACTTACCAAAAAATCAATAGTAAGTGGATTTATAGGTATAATTTTTAGAAAATTTAGGCAGCCAAATTATGTTTCAACATAACATGTTTTTGTAAAAAACAATATCAAATGTAGGTAATCATTAAAGACGCCTGCAATTCAATTTTTGTCATTAAACTCATTTCTTAGACACCAATTTCGAACTTAAGGTTTTAATGAGCTACCTATTTATAACAACTTTGGTTACAAGATGACTGGATCGTATTAAACATAAGATTATTAGAACAAATCTGAGCTAAACCTTGCAAGATGCTCATCTTGTAGCTTTTTCAAAAACTTCCAAGCAGCGACAACCATCCACTCATATGTAGAGGATTATAATTTGTGATAACGGTTTCAGAAATCAAGATTGCTAAAAAAAAATTTCAAGAAGGAAATTAATATATTTAAGAAACAAAGTGCTACACTAATAAGTTGTAATATAAGTGGTACTGAAAAGATTTTTCATTAAACATGATTGCCAATTAAACCCGTCATGTGACTTCATATTTATGTACTTTTGATAGAAACCTTAGTGTTTAGACAATGTTTGAAATTTTGAAATAAGTCATTGAAGAATTAATAAACATCAACTAAAAAGTTGACTTTCTTTTCAGAGAATTTTCGATCCATCATACTTTTATAAAAAAAATTTAATGAAAGCGTTTTATAATATTCTAATAGGAATAATTCACCCAAAGTCAGAAATTAATAGAATGATAATACTTTTGAATGATGAAAACATGTTGATGTTTGTTACACTTTTTCATCAGTGTTTGAAAATCGAATTTACGTATGGGAAAGTTATCTCCTTTACCGGAATGAGAATTTTCACCAAAACTAGTTCTACGTTTGAATAGGTTTTTCTAATGATTTTCAGAACCACTAAGGTTTCGATTGAAATTAGGGGACACTAGCTTTCCTATTTGATGTCTGTCACGATTGGCGATAGATAGTCTGTTCGATGTTTCTAGGACTTTCCTCCAAGCTATTAAAACGTCTGAACTTCCTCAGTGGAAGATTTCCTTCCTGACTACGTTTGCGTTTCTTTTTTGGTTTCTGCATTTGAGAGCTGTGATCTGTGGGATTTATAATGTTACCATGAAGTTCCAGAAGGGGTATCTTAAGTTCAAGTGACTTATCCGAAGCAGATTTTGATTCTGAAGTTTCACTGCTCGTCGTGGAGGAAGAAGCTACATGGACCTTCTTGACTTTTACATGCTTCTTAAATGTCTTCTTTCTTGTAAGCTTTGGTGGATTGGTTGATGGTGGTGTTTGATGTATTTTGTCAAGACTATTCCGTATATCTGACCAATTGTTGCAGGGATCGTTGGTAGTCCTTGCAGATGGTGCGTCTGGAGGTGATTCTGGATTCGAGTTCGAGCACGTGCTTGGGTAAGAAGGATTTCGAGCTCCAGGAAATATAAGAGACGAAGGTGTGCTTGATGATTCTAGCGGGGATAAATGATTTTCCAGTTCATCACTCGATCTTCGATTCAAAGGAAGATATATTTGGCTATTAGAAGTCGGGTCAGTTTCGTTTTTCTCGATTAAACTTCGTAATTTATTCACAACCCCTTTAAATAAATCCACATTTTTGTCCATGCTTTAACAAAATAATCCTCTTAATACACTATTTGGAGGAAATCAATGTTGACCTTTGAAGTCGATTGGATAATTGTAAAGAATCAAACGCAATCCACCATGATGGGTTTTCATAGATACAAAAGAATATTTCACTATCCAAGAAAATCACAGATTACAAATACACAATTTCAAACCTTAACGTCCATATAGTAATCTATTTCAGTTTTAAGTGCAACTACCATGCCTAAGGGAATTGGATTGTCAATACCGAGAACGTGAAAAGACAAAAACGAATGTGGATTTTAAGTTGTAAATTCGGCTTCCTTGTCCAGACTGAGATGATAACAAAAATCAAAATACCTAAATCTAGTGTTCTGAAACCAGCTTCAGTGCACACTTGTTATCAATTTATTTATCAGACCAAGTTCAATTTTACGTTTCGGCTGTGCCGAACTTTATATTAGCAGAAATAGGCAGCCGGAACCTATTACTTGATGTATTCCAATCAACCAATCATCACTTAAGTAAAGGTGAACATACACATCACAAGCTGTTTCAAACCAGTTGGAATTTGAACTGTTGGAAACCGTCACTAAAACACAATTTCTACACACCTTTTCTTGCATCAGGCTCCGATACCAAGCACGTACAATTTAGCCCATTTAATTATTGAAATCGTCTGCATACATACTATATAGCAAACTCATCATCTCGAAGAGAACTTTCATTTGACATATCGTCTGCGGTTTTTGTATTTTTTTTTATGAAAACGTTGACCTCAGACGGACAAACAGCTCTTTGTTTAAGCTTCTCACCACATTATTATATTGTAGACTGTAGAGGATAAATTTGCAGTTTCATACAAGGAGGCCACTTTATGTGATTTTGTAGGATTCGTTACTGAAACAACCCTTTTGAGCAAATTAAAAATAATGAACCAAGCTCAGCTCTTGGATTGCGAGGAAAGAAGATCTACGTGTATCTCAGATTCACACAAACTACTTTTAAAATGGAACCAACATCTCGAGTTCTTTGAGAAAATTTAAATTGATTAGATTGAGTTCTATTATGGAGAGAGATGACATGAGTTCTATGTTTCATCACGGAGAGTGATTTATGATGTAAAATCCCATAACCAATGTCCCATTTAGTTATGGAACGTTAAGGATAACGTAAACCAATATCTATAGTTTTAACTGCTTATTTTATCATCCTATTGGTGATAATGACGAATGGTGGTTGACTATAGTCAGGACTATAAGCCTGATTCTCACCTCCGATCGAATCGGAAAAAAAATCGTGACCGGCTCTCTCGGAATCGGGCCATTTCTCGTTCAGTAGATAAGGAGTGATTCTGACCACAGTTTTTCCCGAAATCGAAGAATGACGCACTTCCTCCGCTGAAAACTGCGCGGTTAGGAATGCGCAGTAGAGTTTTCAGAACCATGTGCTGTTTTGACTTCAATTCAATGTTCATAATTTTTTGGAGGAACTCGTCCTCTCCTCGTGGTGTTTCAAGAAATGGCTTCCAAGAAAGTTGAACAGATACTAAAATGCATTAAAACATTTATTAACTTTTCTGATGATAACAGAGGAATACGTTTGGTCCCTCTAAATCACAAGACAGCAGGTTTTGAGAATGAATGACTCAAAAAAAAAAAAAAAAAAAAAAAAAAAGTAAAACTTTTATCAAACACAAGCTAGGCGGTATTTATGGCTTTTATTGTGCATTTTAACTCTTTGTGATGAACACAATGTTTTGTTTATGATTTAGAACATAGTGATAAAAATTATTGGTAAATTAATAATTAATAATTGGTAAAAATTAATAGCAGGCACCCAACGGGAAATAAATATATGCAACAGTTTTAATTAGAATATTGATAAGAATCGCAACATGCAAATACTAATTTGCTAACAGTTGGCTGCCGTCTGAATTACATGAATTACTTTCTTGCCTGATACCACCAAAACTATTTGGTAGTCAAAGGAAAAATCAGGTTGGTTGGTTGTTTTCAGATTATCTGGCGCCGTCAGCAACACGAGGGCTATAACGCGCCGAAACATTCGTCATTAGACAAGTCAACATACATTTACAAACATCCATGCCTAACACGGGACTCGAACCCGCAACCTCGCGGTCTAGAAGCTAGCACGCTAACCACTATATCGTTTGGAAAAATCAGTTTTTTTTCGTAAATGTAATGAACATATAAGAATTTATCATGATTACTTTTTCCTTCCTGTATTGGCTCCGTAGCTTTATGTAAAACTTAGGAGAAATAAGTCTTAATAACAGAAAAAATAAAGTAGTTCAGGGCTCATATTTCTTTTTTTCCGGCACTGTGTGGCAAGTACACTTCTAATTTCTTCAATTACCAGACATGCTGCAGGTTTCGAAAACCGAAAAATTTCAATAAAATGAATATCGTGAGAGTCAAAGGGATTTGTTTTATCTCTAAATACTCTTTGTCTTCTCAATTCCCTGTTCACTAAATACTGGGTAAAATTCATAAAAACTAATGTTCTTGCAGGATCCATTTTGAGGTTTGTTGTTTTAAAACAGCAGCAATAATAGACACTTCAACATTCAATTAGAACAACCAATTAGAATAAACTTCGCCTAAATCTCGATAATCGTCATGGCATCCCAAGAGCTCCAGAGCAACCGAGACGCATTCCGAGAGATTGGACATCTCGTGGGGGTCCGGTACCGAAAATAAAAAAAAACTTTATTTATGTACATTTTTATGTCAAAAATTTATTTTATGTATGAGATACTATTAATATATCTTTGAGAATTTTTTTTTTTTAAATATTGTGTTTAGTTATTTAAAAAAAATTTAAAAACCAAGAAAAATCCATAGTAATTGATGTTTGCGTATTTTGATATAAGTCAAGAAAAAATATTTTTTTTTTCAAAGTGAAAGCTTCCTGTAATACATAATTATATAAAGAAAATTTTGTCTTCACAGAATTTTGATAGGTGAATTAAAAAAAAAATTTAAAAAATTCTCAAAGTTAAAATATTGAAATTTTTGCTTTTTTTTATGTTATCTTTTACGCTAAATGTTATATTTAAAACAGAATTAAAAAAACAAAATTCTGTGAGGACAAAATTTTTAAAACTATATAAATTAAATGCTCCGAAAATTTGAATAGCCAATTGTTAATGGTTCTGGAGATATATCGATTTGAATATGCAACATCTGTGAAAAACACTAGTGCTCGAAAAACGCACTTTAAGCAGACGCTTCAAGGTGTTACGCCCATTAGTGATGTTTAAATCACAGGTAATTTTGTGGCGTTCTAATCCCCGGAGGAATAAGATAAAAACATCATTCTCTTCAGGAATGTATGAACTATTTTTTTAAATCAGAAAAAAAATTGGTATTTTTGAAGAAATTTCGGTACTGGACCCCCTTAAACGAGATTTTGAAGTGAGAATCGCAAATAATCGGAAAGTCACGTGACACCTCCCTTTCCGATTGCAATTCCGATTCGAGAGTAGGTGAGAATCAGGCCCTATACCTGTGATAAACAACATATTCTCAACTACGTCACACAGTCAACTGCTATTTTTGCTGTAAAATGAAATGTGCATTGCGATTGGATAATAGAATGTGAAAATTCGGATTTGTTTTTAAAGGTTGGTTGGTTGGTTAAACCTCCGAGCTGGGGGGGGGGGGGGGAATAGAAGTCGGAAATATTGATCAAAATAAATATCGATACTATATCGTTGCATAGAATAAAATATCGATATATCGATACCTGATTTTTTAAAATTTTCTTTTTTATTTTCAATTTTGCCAGAAACGAAGTTTTTAGGGCAAATTTTTACTTTTCATGAATCTATGCCAAAATTGTTTTAATAAATAAATTATAAAAAATATTTTAATAAATAAATTATAAAAAATATTTTAATAAATAAATTATAAAAAATATTTTAATAAATAAATTATAAAAAATATTTTAATAAATAAATGATAAAAATTGTTTTAATAAATAAGTTATATTATCAATCAGAATAAATAAAATTCATTTGGATATCGATGCATAAATTCCCATTTCTTTTTCAAGAAGAAATTTCGAAAAGTAGTTCACGGCATATTTTGCTGATAGAGATATTTTCAATATTTAAAATTAGATGCAAATTCCAGTCACACGTTAGCAACAGAAACGGCGCTTTGTTAATGACTACTAATAAATGATCTTCTTTCCATTACATTATGTTTTCTTTTTGGTTAGGGTGCCATTTTAACTGTCTCTCAGCCAAGTCCAAACTTTAGTTTTGAAGTTTTTTAAAAGGGAATAAAGGAAATCGAAAAATACATGTAACTACAAAACGATCGTCAAAAAACTAAAAAAGTTTGAAAATATCGATATATCGGTGACTTGTATCGATATATTTATTATATATATATATATATATATATTTTTTTTTTTTAAATATCGATAAAAATATCCTCGTATCGATATATCGCCGACCTCTAGTGGTGAAGGAAGGACTATGTGAACGAGCACCTGCTTCCGCATACAAATGGGATATAACCAACAACGAAAGACTCCGAGGAGTATAGCAAAAGCAGACTAGTGGAACATTGAAAGAATCTAAAGGTGTATTATAATTAATAACAAACATGTCTCAAGTGTTGCCATTCGATGGAACACCACTCCAAATAGGACGCTGCATAAAATTAATACACTATAATATAATACAACTTTTCTTTTTAACAGATTATAATAAATACAAGTAAGCATCAATGAAAACTGGAAAAGGAAACCGTCTCTTCACATGCTAGGCACTTAGTTTAGGACTGATCTTTGAATTTCTTTTAAAAAAATGAGAATAAATAACAAAAGGAAAATTATATACTTAATCCTCCTATAAAATAAAATTACGCAGTGTTGCAGATTGTTTCACAAAATTAATTTAACCGTTACAAAATTTTAAAGTTTTAAGAGATAATTTAATGATAGTAAGTGAGAAAAAAGAAAAAATATGTTTTCGATATTTAACTTAGCCAGTTTTAACACAGCAGTGTCATAAAAAGTTAAAAACTTCATTAAGATGTCTATTTCATAAACATTTTATGTATATTTGTGTAAAACTGATAAAGTTCTTAACATTCAGTTTAAAAAAAAAATATTAAATCCAAACCACCATTAACGGCAAAATACGAATTGTTCATAAATGTATTATTCATAATACATTGCATAATGTTTTATTTTAGAATTCCTGTATAAATACCGCTAAAGAGAATATCAGGCAATACTTTCCCATCCATTCCTATTTGATGCTATCAATTCAGTGTTTAATGTAGCGAGCAAGAAGCAAGCATTGCTTGTCTTCTTTTTTTGCTAAGGAAACAAGATAATCACTGTTACAGCTCGGGTGGCCCCAAAAAAAAGAACGTTACCTTGTCAGAGCTTTATCGGAAGAAGTGTTTAGCATTGATGAATAATTGTGATTTGCAAAAGTACGTGAGAACAAAACAGATAATTGAAAGGTTTTATGCATGTATTCGTTAGTTTTGAGGAGCAATGGTTTACCTCGAAGTGCAAAGACATTTTTTTATTTTTGATATAAAATTTTGCAAATGACGTTTAAAAATATTGCATTTTTAGCCGTGTTTAAAAAGCGTAGTTTTTGTGTTTAACGGGTTTTGGCAAAAGAGCACTTATTAACTATGAGGAATTATTATTTATTTACCCAATGTTACAAAGCATTAACATTTTTGTGTGTTTTGCATTGTTTTGTATTTTGTAAGGATTTGTTTTATTACACGTAAATATAAAGTTTGTTAATCGAATATAGCTTTAAGAATACAATGGACAATCACTGCATTGTTTATTGTTTCTAATGCTATTTTAAGCATTTTTGCAATTTACACTGCTGCGAGTAAAAACAATAAAATGATTTAGCAACATTTTGGGACATAACGATTTAACAGCATTTTGAGACATATAAACTTAATTTTGTGTAACAAAAATAGCTATTATTGAAAATGCTAACCAACTTCATTCAATACACTATATATATTGTCCATGACTCTTATTATTATTTTTTTTTTCAATATCTTGAACGAATTATTCTCATGAACTCGGATGGTTCTTTATACAAGTATATTACAATAAAATTTTATTTTCTACTCACTAGAAATATTCTAAGGAAACTCAGTGATAAATCTGGTTTTGAAACTTTAACACTGAATCAGTAAACTTGTCCATTTTAGTAGCTGAAACCACTGATCTATCTGTATAGTGCATGCTTGGTTATTGACTTGAAATCGAAGAAAGCTTAACAGTTATCATAGAGATTCATATTAATAATTTTCGCCCAAACTAGTTGGAATCTGTTAGTAACCATGACACAAATGTCAAATATTTTTAAATGGGGAACAGTATGGTGGTGATTCATTTGGCTTCATCTGTATGCAGAACAGAGACCGCTTGTGGTTTATTCAGGAGTTATAGCTAGAGTTCAGTAGCTGGATCTTCACTGATGTAGCTGTAAACTGATGTTTTATCATAATTATTTTATTTAGAAACATTAATTTTAAATCCTGGTCTCCTGTTTATGTGTTCCAGTCTCCGTGTTTAAACACTGTTTGAATGAGTACTTATAATTACTTTCAATTACCGATTTGTTAAAATAAGGAAATGAAAGCATTGCATATGGTAAAAAAAATGTTTTGGAACGTGCTGGGTTTCTAAAACGTGGTATAGAAAGAATGTCTGGTGTGTCTTTCAGTCTGTGGCCAACATAACTCCTGAACGCATTGACCTACGACATTCAACTTTGGCATACGCATTAGTACTGTGGCCATAGGACCTACCATTAAGGTTTTCATCAAAGTTGTTCATGCGCATAGCTAGCTACCACTGAAAATTTATCTTTTTCAGCAATTTCCGAAGAAAAGCTATGGAAATTTTTGAAAAAGAAAAATTTTCAGCGGTAGCTAGCTTATGCGCATGTACAACTTTGACGAAAACCTTAATGGTAAGTCCCATTGCCACAGTACTAATGTGTATTCCAAAGTTGAATGTCGCAGGTCAATACCTGACCAAAGAAAAGCTATGCCTTTTAAACTGCTTTATACCAATCTCAGAAATTTTGGTATAAATGCGTTGATGGAATAAAATGGGGAAAAACGAATGTTTTTAATATTCTCTTGCCTTAAGCATCCCTTACCAACGACTGTTTCAATTACAAGAAAGAATAATATAATACTTATCGAAAAACATATCACCGATTTTGCCATTTTGGTGTGATTTTTTTTCTCTTTTTTTTTCTTTTTTTGTAAAAGTAATAAAAAGCGCTAAAAGTATCGGCACACTGGCCATTTTTTTTTTTTTTTTTTCAATTAATGAATATATGAAAGCAGAAACTGTAAATCACATCAATCCATGTCAAATTTAAATGCAGCGACCAGTATTAAATTGTAATTGAAAGTTGTGTGACGTTTCACAACCCTAGTTTCTGTTGTAAAACGTTGCTCGTCAAGTGATGGTACAGTTTTTTAAAATGATAAATGTGATCAGTTTTCCATAAAATGTTTATTGGTAATTATCCTCTATGTACGAGTAAGGATCAAACACTGATGGTGTACTGAACTGTATTTAATCCTGTATTATTAAAACTTTGTACAAGATTATTATTTATCCAGTGTCAAACTCCATGAGGTAACGTTGGGAGTAAAACCTTATTTTCATACGCCCGAACGGATGTCACTGGCCAAACGAAACGAATAACACGATTTCCGACTTAACGCTTCATGTAACATTTGAAGAGATGGTAGAAGATTCCAGATTGGCAGCGTATCTGTTTGCTTTGTGGCTTTGATATGATTCCGGCTATCTTTTGTTGCTCGGGGACAATTTGAGTTATCTGCAGTAATTCCCGAATTAAGTTAGATATTTGATGAGCAATTCATTTAGTATTAGATTTGACCCTGATCAGTTAAGTGGGTTTATTTATGGGTAGGTAAGGGGGAGCAGATTATTCTGTTTACGCAATATCGCAGCATCTTGTTTTGAACTTTTGCGCTTGAATTCCGACATTTTGGTGAGAATGTTATTTGAAAAGTATGTGGAGTAAAAAAGGTTTTAGTTTTTAAAAATCCTATTTTGTGATAAACGTAATGCATATGCACTGTTAGAAGTGTGTAGTTGAAAGTAAATAGAGAAAAGCTTGTACATTTACGGAAAATGTAGTCCTCGAATTACAAAGAAATAACTTTTATTCTCTTAAATTAATATTTACAAAAATTATTTCCGAATTATAAATTTTCGTTTGTTTTATGCTTTTAAAAAAAATAATGCATTCTTTAATACGTTATTCACTGTTTTTAATGAAGCATGGTTGTGGTAACTCCCGAATATCATTTGCTACTTTTACGTATATTTACACATAATTTAAAACGAGAATGTTGTAGGTTCTTTAGAAACATTTTTACAGTAAAAGAAGGAAACAAGTGTATAGATAAAAATAACAAATGCTATAACTGCACGTGCTATTTAAAATAGTTCACAAAAGCATGCTTTCTAACTTTCTCTCTTTAAAACCTATTTCTTTTTGTTACCCCCAAATTTTCTGTGAGATTTATTAAATAACCACTTAACACATATATATTGAGACTATTCAGTGCATTATTTCGATGTTACAATTTTACAAAACAAAATTTCGGTTTAACTTTAATAAAATCAATGTTGTTGGTAGTTTTGAAGTTTTTGGTACAAGGGTACACTTGGCCCATACTTTGACTTTACATTATACAATTAAAAACATCTACAATTGCATCTTCCTTATTTTGAACTCAATCAGATGACAAGGCGTCGATACCCGAACTAGCAGCTATCTCTTCCCATAAGTGAGATGACATTGAGCATCGGATTTAACTTCCAACAGCGATCATTAATTCTACACTCCTGGGTTAAAGCATTGCGAAGGCGTGATCACACAATAGTCCGAGAGGCGACTGCAATTTTTGGACCCCATCGAACATCATTTTGAATTTTTTATAGAAATTGGTGAAAAAGTGAGTAGATTAGGAATCCACTGGTCTACCGTGGCAAAAATGGCCGAAACTGATCAATAATCGACTTGGAATGAGTTGAACTAAAATACGATTGCCAAATATGTCATAACTTGCCAAAAATAGAACAAACTTATTCGTCTAGCAACCCACTTCATTTTGATTTTCAATGAGAAAAAGCGCAAACGATTTCTGATCTTTGGCTCGGAAAACTTATATCTTTTAAAAGTAAGCCAAATTGGCGACATCAGTTACGTCATAAGTGGCGTAATATTTTTTGCCAACTTGGCTTCCTTTTAATAGATGCAAGTAGACGTCGCCAGATATCTGAATCGTCTGCAACCTTCTTAATTAAAAATTAAAGAGTGAGGGTTACCAAATAAAAAAAAATGCTCATTATTTGGCAAGTTATCGCGCATTTGGCAATTGGATTTAGTTCAACTTATTAAAAGTCAATTTTTGACCATTTTCGGCCATTTTTGCCACGGCAGACCAGTGGATTCATAATCTACTCACTTTTCTCTAATTTCTATAAAAAATTCAGAAGGATGTTCGATGAGGTCCAAAAATTGCATTCGCCTCTCAGTCTACAACCTTAAAGTTATGAGACTGTAACCATTTGAAGCCGCCTCTGAAGGTAACAATTTTTGAGAAATAAAGTATCCCAATTCTTCAATAATGTAACTTTTTTTTTTTATCGAAAGTAAGAATATTTCAATATCTAATTCGGAACTATTGCGAGAAGTGTTAAGTAAACACGAACAAAGATTTCGACTGCAAGAGAAAATAATAAAATTACTTGCGTGAGTAAATATTGATTTTTGTAATCTTCTTATAATTCGAATTCCAAAGCATCGTTGCAGAAAATATTAATACTAATAATAAAAAACGACCTTAGACAAGTCTCACAAGTTCTCTCTTCACCTCAGGTCAGTCCGAATTTCGAAGGGGCCCGCAAAAAGGTGTTACGTCAAATACATCCGCTAACTGTTAAAAATAAGGCCACATCACTTTTGAGAAGCAGTAGCGATGTTAGGTAAATACACAACGCTATTTCTCTAAAAGCTCATCAGTCAAGCTGCGAATGATGGTGTTTTGAAGAAATGGTGTATTTCATTTTTTTTTATGTACAAATTATAACTCAACTGCTTCTATTTCACAGAAACCAAAACAAATTAACTAGTTTACTATATCTGAAAAAATGAAAGATTATCATCTTTTTTTTCTTGAAAGATCTCCCGGAAGATATTCATTCCTTCACACATGGATTACTTTTGATGCTTCATATTTTGACCAATTTTACTTCGCTGTATTACCCTTATATAGTTCTTGAGTCACCAGTGCAGTCAACCAAAATTATTTTGTTTGACAATTAATTGATTTGTATTGACTTTTCTAAATATAGTATTAGTTATATAATAGTTATTTATTTGCGATCAAGCGAGGCAAAATGCTTATTTGACGAGTGCTTTAGAACGAGTCAAATAATTTACCGAGTTTGAAAAAAAAAAAAAAATCAACCATGTTGAATAAAGCATTTTTTATAATTACGTGCAAAAAATTCTTTAATGCATATATAAATTAGTGTTGGTAACTCCGGTCAATGAGTTTTTTCTAAAAATTCGCCATTTCTGTACCATTGCTATATAAAATTTGAGCATAAGGCGTGTGGTAAGGTAACTTATTTACACTAGTACGCTTTATCGCGCTTCTCGAGATAAAGTGTTATTTTGACCCTGATTTCTGATTAAGAAAAGTTTATTTTTTTGCCTTTGTTATAAAAAGATATTTAAAAGTGCGTTTAAAATATATTTCGGTTTTGGTTTGAGAAGATTGAGAAACAATGAATGAAAAATATCTCTTCAGATTTTGAGAGGTCAAAATATTTCCTTCAAACTTTTATCGTGTAATTAAAAAGATATTAATAATATTCTTGAGTATTACATAAAGTTTTGAAAATATTTGAAACGATTTTAGATCAAGATTTTTTTTCTCCTCAAATTCCTACGTTTAATATTGAATTACGTTTTTTCCTTCGGAAATTCTGAATCTAAGTAATTTCTTGATCAATCAAATGCTACTAAGATTTAAAAGTACCCGACCTCACCCGGAAGTTCATCACTGAAAATAATTACAATATATAAAAATGAATTCAATTTATATATATTACACATCAATCTCCAATCCACGTAACATCTCTATTAGCACAAAAGAAGATTCATTTCCATGTCTCTTAATTTTCTGCCAAGTAAAAAGAGTGACCTTTCCGACAGATGATAGAAATATAGATATCAATCTTCAAATTGACTATTACTTCAGATATTTTTCTTTCATATTACAAAGCTCTTTGTTCGGTAGTCGCCGACGTCAAAGGTAATACCTTAATACTACAAAACTAATTTTAAAATAATTGCAGTACGAGGTCAAGCCAAGCTTGACCCTTTACTGCAATCAATGAAGTAAGGCTGGAATTTAGTTTGAAGACCATCCCAAAAAAATTAATGACATTTCAAAGTTATTTTCATCAACGATGCTGCATATATATGCATCTTTAAAAACTTTGAAAAATGTATCAAATGGTAAAGAATTTTGAATGTATATTGTTTTTAATTCATACAATAATGACTCATGTACTAGTCACAAAGAATCCAAAGGATTTATGATACATTTCAATACTTTATATTAAATTGAAAAATCTTCAATTTTAAAGTGATTGTTCTAAAATTTTTTGGGTATTAGTAGTTTAATTATTGTAGTTGAATAAAATATTTTATATTAAAATAGCACTTTTAAATTTGTTTAAAAAGCTAAACTTTTTGAAAAATTTGGACTATTTTTATTTTTGATGTAACTTCTAGTCTAATTTAAATAAATTTATAATAAATTACTCGTAAAGAAATATAAAATAATCTTTCTTAAATATATATATATATATATATATATTTTTTTTTTTTTTTTTTTTTTTTTTTAAGTTTAACTCCAAAACTTTAAATAATATTTCACCAATTTTTTTTAAATAATACATCAAGAATTTAAAAAGTCAAATTAAAGAAATATATTTAAAATATATATATTTAAAAAGTTTCATTCATTTATAATATACAGTTTTAGAGTTGCACCGATTCAAACTGCAAAAGACGAGAGAAATTATCATTACCAAAAAAAATGGGCGTGAAGTTTTGGAATAACATGTTTGAAAAGTACGTGTCATAGTGTTGATTTTTCAATATTAAAAGTAGTAATTCTGGTAGAGTTTAACTTATGATTTAATTTAATCTATCTCTATTATTTTTGAAACAATAAAAAAAAAAATTGATAAAATTTTACAAACCTGGTGTCCTATACCCCTTTAATTTTAAAGTTATTCTGAGTGGAATTTTAATGTGTGCTCAATTTTAACATTATTGGACTAATTAAAGTTAGATAACTTATTTGCTGAATTAATTTTCGCTATTTATTCTAAGTATGGTATTACAGAGTTTCTTTTACATAATTTATGACTAGAATGCCGACTAAAAGACTGCGAAATTCATCAGTAGGAGTATTAGAAGATTTTAAAAATAAAAAAATTATTAAAGTGGCCAAACATGTAAGTCAAATACATTTTAAGTTTCTTAATGCATTAAAATTATGAAATCATACTATTAGAATGATATATCTTTTACAGTTGGGGGATTAAGATAACGGTAAGTTTATTTAAACAAGATATTTTCGATTATCACTTTCAGGCGATTACATTGCTTTTTTAAGCAAACAAATAGCATACTTTCATTCATGCACACCCGAGTTTTCCAAGTATTTTAAAATAATGTTTTAAAATATTGAAGCATACATATTCTATAGCATTTAAGTACATTTTGAAAAAAAGGGACGTCAGATAGTAAAATTAATAGATGCTTCCATGGAAAATTTCGATCCTTTAAAAATATATGATACCCAACTTTGATAAAAAATATCCCTTTTTATCATTCCAAAACACAAAATACTAGGGCAATCATAAAAAATATGTTTCACCTGAACCCATCACAATACTTTCTCTCAACCAAAAAATGTCGTTTTTCCAATGTTCTAAACAATATTGTCGAATGGATGAACCCTCACACTAAAACATCCTCACCAACCTGTACTCTGTTGAAATTTGAAAAGGTGAGTTGGTGATGTTTCAGCAGAGTCACTGAATTGGAAACACAAACAAGAATCCTTTCCGCTGCCTAAAAAAAAAAAGTCCTACAATAAGCATGCCACCGAGGCGTTACAGGGGTTAATCTCAAACGCTGAGTAACTAAATGGCGCCGTTTAACCGGCGTTCCACTGTTTTAAACACGATTTTAAATAATACCCATGTGTTACATTTTATACACCGGTGTGACCTGCATCACGTGGAGACTCATCGTCACACAGAATGAGAATACAAAAGAGCATTACTGAGTAATCGGTTATGGCAATTATAAGGACTTAATAGCAGCTGAGGATAAGTTGGGATAGGATAAAATCACGTGGTTTCTTCTTTGTCGTGGGTTCTGTTCCAGGGTGCTAAATCAGGGTAATATAATTCAAGATGATGAAGGAATGGGAAACTTTTTAAAGGTGTTATTTGCTAGTGTTTTCAATGATGGAAATTTTTTTTAATCCAATGGTGCTACAAATACCCAGGAAGTACAGCAATGTTGAAAACATGTGTTCTAAAAGATTGGCTGATTGAAACTCGATTATCGTTCCAAAATATTTCTTAAATAAACATGAGAAAAATATCATAAAACATATTTTTTCCTCCATCCTTTCTTATAAATAAAATATTTTTAATTTTAAAACTTTGCATAAACATTTCAAAACTTCAAGCATATTTTATTCAGTATTAGGAGAGGTTGGATAATATTTGAAATAACAGCCAGTTTGCAGATTGGCTAATGTTGAACGATATTGGCCAGCGTTGTTGGGGCAGTGATATTAAGAAAATTGGGGAATTTTTTACCTACTACTTTTACCGGGTTGCAAAAAGAACAATAAACCATTTATAGCTCCTGGGCTAGATAACATTTACTCAAAAATTGTTGAATGTGTCGAGAAAATGGGATAGGCGTTATTACTTAATTATGAGATTTCTTACAATTTTGAGGAGGTTGCCAATGGAATGAAAGTGGGTATGTTACTCCACTTTTAAAAAAGTGATTTAAATGCAAGGTAGAAAGTTACCGGATATTTTAAAATATGTCATTTATAATTTTTTTAAACTTTAATTAAGAGTAGAATTGCTAATTTTCTTGAGACAGAGGGCTAGCTTTCATATACTGAGTTTAGTTCAGAAAGAGTTGGTTGGTTTATACACTCAACGACCTATTTTATGCACAATGACGGTTAATGGTTCAAAAAGGGAAATCTTTTTTATAGCTAATCTTTTGCAGTTTTACGGTTATATTATTAAAACATTAGATTAATTAGTCCACAGTGCGGATGTTGGTTACATTTATTTTCAGTAGATGTTCGACAAGTTCCCACACGGTACAATGATTAATAAAGAAGAAAGAGTCAGGATTCGACGCAAGGTTTTAGAGTAGAATTTTTTCTTAATAATCACAGTTGATATGTTCAAACAACTTTGCTCCCATTGAGACACGTTCACGCCGGCCCGTACCACCGGTGGCCCGCACTAGACTGTCTCATCGTACCACCGGTGGTACGCTCCACCCGATGAGACAGTCTAGTGCTGGCCACCGGTGGTACGGGCCGGTGTGAACGTGTTAAATCGAATTATTTCAATAGAAACTATAGCCTGCTAATTACTGTTGTCTTCACGCTTTTGTTAAGAATGTAAGGATCAGTCAGGAATCGATTCCAAAGAAAGCCATCCAGCATGCTAGCTCTAAGGCTCCTAACTAGGCCGAAATTGTAACTGTTAAGCAAAAGCGATCGCCATTGTCGAAGTGAAATTTTCGGGGTTTTGAAATGATCATCACAGGTTCTTCCTAATAACCCAATTTCAAATTCCTAATAATCCAATTGTCTGCAGAGTACCCTCCACCTTAAAAAAAATGGCTCCTATTTAACTAGATTTTATAATTTTCCTCCCTTCATACTTCTTGGCAGTACGACTTCTTTCTAAATACACAATTTTAGCAGCATTGTTTTGCAGTTAGAAGCAAACCACTGCTGCGTTTTTGGATTTGTACCTTGAATTTCTATTGCCAATTCAAAGACGGAACTTCTCTTTTAATATACGATTTCGCCTATTTTACTACTAGGACAACCATTTCATGACATATATTAAAAACTCTGTAAGATAGTTTTATTTATTTATTTTTGGTTTAAACCTTCATTTGCAACCTTAACTATAAGGTTCATTCTGGACAACTATATAAGACCTTAAAATGCCATATTTTTTTCTATTGGCAATATTTTGAACTTATATTTACAGTTTCAGATCTGTTGATACTACACTACAGGCAGCGTTGCCAGACATAGTATTTTTAATACTACGCTGTTGTACGACATAGTTGTTTTACCACACCTATATTTCGACTTAGTGCCTTTCTTAGTACATTTTAAAGTGCTGAAAGTCTCAGTTTTGCAAGTACTATTGATATTTCAATAGGTAAAAATATTATTAAATATACTATGCCCAAAATTTCCTTGTGAATTTTTTTTACCTAAGAATTTTAAGTCCGAGGTGTGGCACCGCTGACTACAGGCTGTAAAGTAAACGGTGCCTAAAAACAAGGAAACTTTAATTACGCGCATTATGGATGTTATGACATTGTTTCAAAAGCAATTAATATCTGATAAATCTATGACAAAGTTTCATAAACAGTAGTTGTAACACGCTAATGAGTAGTGAGGAATCTTTAATGAATTACTGAAAATCTAAATATTTGAAGTTCATTCTTGGTTGAGTCTAAGTACTTAAGCAATATATTTCCGTATTTCACAAAGCCGTAAGTATGTGTGAAGATTTATAAAACTGTGTACTACTTAACATACAGCTTCAATGATTGCATACCAATTAACTATTTTTGCGATTTCTTTTTTATTCGCAATGACGTTGAATAAATATAGCGGAGAGTGGTTTTGATTTTTTTAAAATTTCTTTGATTAGTAAAATTATGCATTTTAAAGAAAAAAATAATAATGATTTAACTCGGATAATATTGTCACTCTCCTCCATAATTAATTTTGCATTTGAAGGAACATAAGAAAATTGCCCCTAATTTTTATCCATCAAAGCTAAACATTTTATCTACATTCAAAATGATGTTATTTTGTATCACATGCTAATCCAAAAAAATTGACACATATCATACCGTGGTTATTAAACAAAGTTTCCTGAAACATTGAAATAAACCGTTAATTAATGCGTTTATTTTAAAGGTCATTCTCCAGAAAGTGATATATTTGAACCAATGCATATTTTGAACTAAAAATGTTACATTTCGATATTTTATTTTATTAAGAATTGGTGAAGGGATCATTAATTTGGGAGATTAGTCTAATTTAGCATAAATATTTAAAACAAGCAAAACTCCTAATAAGCTGCTAAAAGTTGTAAAAGTCGATAATGACTTCGATTTCTATTAAACTCAAGTGCGTTGTTATTACTTATCCATGTACAAAGGTAAATGAAGCATACAGATACGATTAGTTAGTTTAATTACTATTGCTCCTCTGGATAGCTTGCTTCGTCGCCACATTTTCGCGAGGCTTTGCAGTGATTTAGTTTCCGATCGCTTAGACATGATTTTCGCTCCAAAAAGCAAAAATATCCAACTTTGCAGAACCACAACTTAGGAGTACATAATAGATTGAGCTATATGTCAGATTAGTCCATAAACCAGAAGATATACAATATCACATATAAGGAAACAACTCTGACTGAAATATCATTTTGGTTTGTGCGATTTTAATCAAATTTAGGATACGCCAGCCTTTAAGGCCTTGAAATGTGCATCACACATGATCAGAGCATTCGCCAAAAACCCATTTCTGTATGGCGATGCCTATTAATTCATTGTTTTTAAGTAAATTGCATTCGTTACTAAAACAGATCAATACCACTAATGATATATGAATCCGTTATTTTACCAGGAGATAGAGATAAGGGCATCCAGAAGAAGAAATCGGTCGAGCGTAACGACGACGTGACGTCGTGTGTCAAGTGACACAAATGGCCTCTCACCGTCGCATTTAACGTTGCAGAACACTCTCAATGGAGACAGCCACATTTATAACATTCTAAATTCAATGCGCGGAAGAAGCTACAGGAAGCCTTATAGCAGATTGGGAGTTCCCTTAAGGCGTAGTAGGCTATTGCTGTTACATCACCAGTCACCACGTATCGAAGAAATATGAATTGTTACCAAAAGTGGCATTATAGAAGATTCGAGTTAAGGTTAGACTGCTATTTTTATGCATTATCTAATGAATGAACTAAAAGTCTTTAGTGAGTTTTACAGAATGGGTGAAAACATTCGATCAGCCATTTTGCACATTCTAAATTCAATGCGCAGAAAGTTTATATTGAAGCTTATACTTAAGATGTAATCAAGATGAATATAACGTTGTAGGTGTTTATGTCACCAACTATATAAGAAGTATAATTTATCGTTAAAGGTCACGATACAGAGAATATGTCACGGAGACAATCATTGTTATAAATTCCAAATTCAATGCGTTAGAAGGATTCTTCGAGTTTTATATCATAGGCGTTTTCTTACAAAATATAAGGTCACGATTGTTATGTTTCCACTCATCGGAGAAATGTGATTTATTGTAAAATGAATAGCATATTCGGCAGTGAAGCATGACACTTAGCATGACACTTCATTCCTCGATGACCGTGCCACACATTTCTTTCATCAAAATATTTTTAAGCTTATGCAAGTGAAGTTCGCATATATTTCTATTTTAATAAAACAAAGAGGCTGTCTATCTGCGGTACTATAGAAACTAACTTCCACTACCCAGAGAATTCTGACAATTGAAACACAAGTCCTATTCAAAATCTGATTAGGTTCCTGGAAGTCAGAATGCAATTTTAAATAGCAGTATTTTTAAGTATAGTTTGCGTAGCAATTAAAACTTATAGCGAGCCAAGCAAGCCTGGTTCACGAGCTAATAGTTACATAAATTAGTGTGTACTGTTATAAAAAGGTTTATATACAAAAGTGATCTTGTTTGAGGTACATCTAATAATTAAAGATGAAAGTTAAAAATGAAGTTTAATGAATTCCAGATATTTTGGATGAACAGGATTAATACGATATCAAATATTTCCGTCCTCCTTGCTTTGATGTGCTTGCTATTCCCACGGACCTAAAAGTAATATTTTTACATTTGGTAACTTCCTGCCAAAATGAAGAAATCAATTTAAATGTGCTCTTCTAAAACTGCCGATATGAATTAAAGAGCTAGAGAAATGTGTCTATATATTTTTTTTTATCTTATTAACAAGAGAGTTGGTTATGTCGGTTATTTTTTAAATATTCCCCAAAACAAGACTATCTCCTCTACGCTTTGGATGATATAATTATTCATTCATACACATCAGCTTGATAACACGGGATAGCCTTTATAGTATGAGATTAAAACACACTTTTACCATCCACGCGATATAGCAAGTTTTTTGTTTTGAATTCCAACATTTATATCTAATTCAAAAAAGCGATATTACCTCTTTTATTTACAGTGTGATACTAAAACAAACATCAATGACAAGGAAAATCCTTGGCCCTGAAAATCCTTTAATCCATTGAATCCACAGAAAACAGTTCACGAGACATCGGTCACATATCTGTCAAAGTTCGGAGAATTATAATTATTAATGAATGTTAAAAAAATGCAAATAGGTTTGATGATTGCTTCCGCCTATGGGCTTAAAGAGACACCCTGCCAGGCCTCAGCGATACATAACAGGGGTCACATTATTCGGAAAAGGGAAGTTGGCATCAGCTCGTTATGCTTCTGTGAAAGCAATCAGATCCTGCCGAAGCCGGTTTGTTCCGGATTTTCCTTTCACCGCAGTTACCTGCGATTGTTA